>CM070876.1:168982477-169322477 GCA_036365515.1 Torymus aiolomorphi
GGGCCAACACAAACAAATCTAATTACCAAAAAATACAAACGGTGCAGAATAAAACACTCCGCACTATTTTAAACGCCACTAGATACACTAAAAACACTCTAATTCATAAAGATTTAAATGTAAAGTACCTTAAAGATTACATCAAAGAAGCCGGCAAAAACTTCTACAACAGAATTTTGGGAATCAAAATATCAAATCATTAAAAACCTAGGCAACTACGACTCCGACGCAAGAGACAAATACAAGAGACCTAAAGACTTTTTGCATATAGATCCACCCACATAAATCCTAGTAAATAACGCAAATTTACGATGTTTCAGATTCAACAGATCCAAGCCAAGGACAAATGCAGACACACCAGATTTACCTTCCCCTTACTAATCATTTTTCTTTCAGGATCACATCAAGAAGACGCACCTCATACACTAAACTCTCTCTCTCTCTCCTTTCACGCAAAAAGAGACGCAGCGACGTTATGCTGGCGGCTGATATTCAGTGCGCCTCAAAACCGCAACGAATGCCTGACCGGACCGGCTGGCGGATGCGGCGTCTCCCTCTGGGTGAATCTTTTTCCTCTAAAACTTTCTGCCGCATATCACCTTTACCTACCTATATAAATTACTCATCTATTTTTTCTGTCTAATAAAGTCATTCTACGCGTCTCAACAACTAACTTAAGATAAATGGGTTTTTACTCCTAGCGAGGTTTTTCCCCATTATACACTCCACATAGTAGTCCAGCCATACAACCGTTTTTGCTCTATAACTTCTGATAGTGTGGAAATGCCCTCACAGGGTAACGCACAACTTCCTCTTTTTGATTTCCTTCTTTAAGGAGAGGTAACTGGAATCGCCCAGGCTCCTCCTACGTGGATTCATTTCTACGTAAGGGGCTCCTGGACGGTGATCCGGGCAGGCTGTACCTCACTGGTAGGGAGCGACGGAGGGGGCTTCCACCATCCCTTCTTTCTTTCCTTTAAATCACTCTTTAACAAGAATCTAAACTTCAAGGCTTGCCTTGCTTTTGGTGTAAACCCCTTAATCGGGTTTAAAGAATCGATTAAAAAATTTTTTTAATAAATTTAAAAATTTTCGAATCAATTCATTTATCAGAGATCTTAAAGTTGTCATAAAAGTTTGTCTTAAGTTCATCTTAAAAAATCTAAATATCATCTTAAATTCAGTACAAAAGCTCGTCTCGAATTCGTCTCAAATTCATTTCAAAAGCATCTCAAATTTATCTTAAAATGATATTAAATAATGAATTTCGTATGTCTGAAAACCATCTTAAAAATGCTTTAAAAGACTGAATGTAGCGATGATTAAAAAAATATTAAAATCATCTTGATTATTCGTTGAGACTTTTCATCTTAAAAAGTATTAAATAGTGCCATAATCGAGATATATCTTAAAGCGATCATTTTGTGATCTCAACTTTTTTACGCGGGCGTGCTTGCGGCATCAAAATATGCCTATCGAAAAAACTTCGCATACGTTTTTGTTGGCATTTGTTTTTGATAATTTTCACGTCTTAACCTTGAAAAAACGCTGCGGGTACGTGTTCACGGTTTAATTCCTCGAAAATACCAAAAAAGTCCTGCCTGGAAAATTGCTATTTTGACGTTAAAAAAACCTGATCTTACGATCTAGACTATTTAAAAAAGTATTAAAAAGGTAATTTTCGAGATATAATACGTTTTATGTTTTTTCAAGGTCAAAACGTGAAAATTATCAAAAAAAAATTTCACCACGAGAAAACTGACGAAAAAATACGTCGAAAACGTATGCCAAATTTTTTCTATAAATATATTCTTCTCGGCCTGGGAGAACTGAGGCGAAACACCCCATGTTGAAGAATTTAAAAGACTTTTAAATGAAAATTCTCAAAAAAGAAAAAAACTTGTAAACAAAATTGAAATATTGAATACTATCAAGATTTTCGGTGGTAATTAAATAAACTAAAGTTTACCTGATTGATTCTTAGCCTTCTTCTTAGTCTTTTCTTTATCTACATTTTTAACCTTCTTTACTACTACTTTACTCGTACTGGGATCCTTACTCGCTTTCTTACTTTTACTCGTACTCGTACTGGGCTTCTTTCTCTTTTTCTTCTCTGGAATTTTTTCACAAGGCTCACTTGCGCTTCTCATTGGAACAAGTTCAGTTGTTGATAATGTATCCATACCTATATAAATGTCGAAGAATAAATTGTGTAATAATTATTTTTTATAAAGTAAATTGATATTTTACTATACTCACTTGAACAGTCCGTCAGTACTAGGTAGTCAAAATCACCGGCAATCTGAAGTTCTTCTTTTACAATTGATCGTTGTACGGAATCTTCGTCAAAGTCCAGGGGATCTTTTTCTATACATGAAATACAAACAATGATTATTTTTAAGATACTGGAATTATAAAATTTTAATTAAAATGCTTACCAAGTGACATTGAATCTGATATACTATAACTTTTACTTGTTTCATCAAAGTTAAGGGGATCTTTCTCTAAAAAAAAATCAATTTTATAGATATTACGTTGACATTGAAAATTTAGCATAATTAATGAATTATAGTAAACCTTCTGTAACTTCACCAAGTTGATCACTTTGTTTAGATTCGGTAACATTAAGCGGATCCTTTTCCTCTGCTGTAACAGACAAAAATGAATAAACGTCTACGTTCAAAGTAAAATAAAACAAAACGTAATAAGTTGATACTAACTGATTGTAACATTTTTCTTCTCCTTTTGACTTTGGTTTGATTTGGTAGCATTAATTTCTAAAATATGTAAAATTAAAAGTGTTTAAGACGTAATTTTGCGGTTTCAGAAAAATATTTATGGATACTAACCCAAAGTTATAGTTTCAATTTCTTTTTGGGCTGCCTTCTTTTCCTCATTTCCTGCTTTCTCCGTTGGCAATTTTTTATCTAAACATAAAAAGACTCATTAATTATCTGGTAAGAAAAAATGTGTCTTATAAATCTGTTGACTATGTTAGTAAATTAAGCTATTTTATATTTGCTACAATATTATACAAAAGTTTATAGAATATTTAGTTCAATTCCACATGTACTATAATATTAAATTTTACTCAAGTATATTAGTAAATATTTGCGGTAAAGTAAATAAGTTGCTTACATAAATGTACAATATATTTTTATTATGAAATAAAACAAATTTTATAGTAATAATTTTTTTTTTAATTTTTATTCTAATTTTCTGCTTAAAATTTAGAAAGATATTTCATTTATGGGCAGGTTATTTTATTGTTTAAACTGAACTTTAAAATGTTTTCAAGGTCCATGTATATGTTAGCATTTGTAACTTTTCTTCTCCGTAATACTTTTTGTTTATAACTCAATATTTTTTGGTGTGTATTTTTCATGTATAAATCCATCGTCAGCACATTTGCACCTAAAAAATAAAGAAATTAGTAAATTTATTTTAATAATTATGATACGATAATGTACAAAATCAAGTGAGGAAGTTGAGAGAAGGTAGAAATAATTGAGAAATCATAATTTGGACAAAAACAAATCTTTTATTACTTTATTGAGATACACGTTACTGTTTTTACCATTTAATACAAATATAATATGATTTACGTACATTATACAAATCCACTTTATTAAACTTCATTGGTAGACGACGTCAATTTGTTTAAAATCTTATAATCTGCAAACAAACCGAAGAAGAACGCACTACCTACGTTAAAAATGATAAAAAATTTAAAAAAATATCTTTAATATTTCTGAAATAAAAAAAAAAACTAATCAAAACGATAGCTATCGTCAAGTTTTCATTTGCTTCCCAAACTCGGGGAAGAGATGGGGATGTCTGGTATTCAGGTGTTTGCCCATTTCGGTACGCGAGCAGCACATGGTGCCACAATGGGCGCACGAGAGGGTCCTGATCGGCCGTCGGCATTGTATTCTGTCGTGGCTCTGCAACTCCTGGGGCGTCATCAGCGTCCTGTAGCATCTCTCGCACCTCGGGTATATGCCCGCGGGATAGGCATGGGCGTGCATCTCCTTGATGTGGCTGACGAGACTGGACCACGTGAACGAGGCGTACTCACACACGTGGCAGCTGAAGCGATTGATCGGTTTCACCACTAATGGCACCCGACAGCCATTCTCGCGATGCCTGCGTAATTCAGCTATCGAGCGACAGAGTTTTCTGCAGTCACTGCAGCGCCGTTCCTCCATCGTCGGCATATGGCTGCCGCTTTCTTTGGCGTGCATGCGCGCCACGTGGTCGCGCATCATGTAACCAAAATGATGGACGTAGGGACAGTGGGCGCACTGGAATTTCGGCGGCTTGCCGCAGGTCTGGCGATGCCTGTAGATGACGCCGCGCTTGATCTTCCGCTGGCAGCGCTCGCATTTGACGAAGGTGTGACTAAGACGCTCGTGACGATTGTACTCCGTCGCGCTGTTGGTGAAGAACTTGCACTGGTGGCAGTTGTAGATGGCCAGCAGATGGCAACCCGACTCCTGATGCCTGACGCACTTCTCGATGGTCGGAAAGTCCTTGTCACAGGCCCTGCAGCTGAAGAGCATCGTTTGCGAGCAGATTGTGCAGAATTTGGAAGAGGCGAGGGCACAGGCACGCCCACACGATCTGCACTGAAGGCGTATGCGCTTGGGGAGGTTAAGAGCTGAAATATGCCAGGATAGAGGTTATATTGGCAATCGACACAGGGTTAAAGAATATTCCGTCAGCTAAACTGTTAAAAATCTTCTGAAATATCAGTTAAATTTTGAAGTTTTATTACAGAATTTAACTGAAGTTTCAATTAAATTTAACTGAAACTTCAAAATTGCTACTAAATTTCAGTTAAATTTAACTGAAATTGCAGTTAAGGTAGCTCATGCGGGCTAGTAGACCTAAACCCTAGTAGAAATCGACCATTTTTCTCCCATTTGTGAAACGATTTTTCTCCCATTTTCTAGCAATTTTCTAGCGATTTCGGTCAACTCGCCATTAAATGACTAGAAAATGGGAGAAAAATCGTTTCACAAATGGGCGAAAAATGGACGATTTCCAGCAGGGAAACTATGAAATTGTTTTACAAAGATTCATTTACACATTCCAATCTTAAAACTGATATGACAGGAAAAAGGGTTCTTAACGTAACGGAAAAAATTTTTGTTACAAAATTTCCGATGTTGCAAAAGTAGATTTTGTTCACTAAAAAAAATTCAACAAGTATTAATAATCTTTTTTGTTTTTCATTCAATTGCTTCCTCCTAGAGGAAGCTTTGTGATAGTAAAAAAAAAGTTTGTGAGATAATGTCTTAGGAATGTTGTATAGAAAATTTGGAATCGAAATACACCATTTTTAGAAAATGTCCGTATGGATGTGTGTGTGTGTGTGTGTGTGTGTGTGTGTGTGTGTGTGTGTGTGTATGTATGTCCGTATACTCTGATATCTCATGATCTACTCAACCGATTTTAACGAGAGAGTGATCATTTTTTCAGATTTTGCTTCAACAATTGGGATCAATATTTTATTTTTGTCAAAATCGATTTTTTTGTTTTTTATCGCCATTTTTAAATTTTCAAAATTTTTATTTTCAATTTTTTTTATATTTAGAACAAATATTATTTATATACGATAAATTCTCTGTATGCAGAATAAAATTTTCTACAATTTAAAAAAAAAAAAAAAGCCGTTAGCTATATTTCGTCATAAGTTATTCATGAAAACGTCATTTTTAGTAAATAGGTTATATTTCAAAATTAAAAAAGATATTAACATGAATATTTTTTTGGTTATAAAGAATACTGAGTACTATAACTTACTAAATTTTTAGGTTTTTTTATTCATTATTTTTGGAGAAAAAAAATAATTTATAAAAAAAAGTGTTTTTTTTTGTCGTTCAATAACTAGAGTAAAATTGGCTTAATCAGTTTGAAATGTTTTTTAGTGGTACATTTTGTATCACAATCGATTGAGTTCTTTGGGCAAAAGGATTGATCCATAAATTTCGGAGATATTTGAGGTTAAAATTTTTTTCACTTTTTTTTTAAATCGTAATTTCTCGAGAACGGCTTTATGTATTTGAATCGGGTGGGCGGTATTCGAAAGAGAATTTCAAGACCTATATTTTCTAAAAAAAATTATTTGTCTAGCTATTACGGTTCTTTTGTTATTAATAAAAACGTAAACATTGAAAAATGAAAAAAATGAGTTTGGTATGTCCAACTATTGCGGGAGTAAAAATTGACTTAAGCGCTTCAAAATTCCTCGTAGAAGTGGATTTTGGATAGTTTTCGGTCGAGTTATTCGGGCAAAATGATTGGTCCTTAAATTTCAAAGATATTTAAAAAAATTTCAAGTTAATATTTTCCATAAAATTTTCCCAATTTTTTTTAAATGTATTGAGGATGGCTCTATGTATCTGAATGTGATGGGTAGCATTTGAAAGAGAATTAAAATATTAATATTTTCTAATACTTATAGCATTGACTCAGAGACTCAATTGCGGCGACACTTTTGGCCTTGCGGCCTTGTCCGTCAGCTCGTGGCGATGAATTCCATGGTTGTGTTTAGGGTCATTATATAAAAAATTATTGTGTAATTTTATATAATTTCGGCATGTCCCAAAATCATATATAATTATTATTATTTCTTATATATAAAACCTAAGCTCAATAAAATCAAAAATTCAACGCGCCTATAACAGTACCCCAGTGGTGGTGCGGAAAGCTGTTTAAAATGTGGTAACCCTTGGAAAACAATGTACCCTCTAAATACCCATTTTCATGCTTAAAAATGCATAACATTCAAACCTACATATACAAAAAAAATGAGTATAGAGATCTGGCATCAAGCAATTGGCATCCTTTTTTAAAATGTATTGAGGATGGCTCTATGTATGAAAGAGTAAAAATAAAGTAGAACCTTCTTATTTTTTTATATAACTTGATAGGATTTAACTTAACAGAAATATGTTAAATGGGAAAAAGTTTTATGTCAATATTATCGACAACTTTTATATTTAAAATATTTGAGGAGTTATAAATAAAATGGGCGATTTTTGGCTATAACTTGATTGGATTTGATTTTACACGAAAATGTTAAATACAAAAGTTGTGGATAATATTAAAACAAAAAATTTTACTATTTAATATTCTCGTGTAAAATCAACTCCTGACGAGTTGTTAGACTTATAAAAACGATTTTAAGCCGTTTACATCGTACAAAATAAAGTATGAAATTTTAAATATTGGAAGTAAAAATTAATTAAAGGAATCAGTAAATCAAGTTTGAGGAAGCTACGTGCCAATGAATTGGCAGCGGTTTTTTAATTTGTAAGGTCTCATTTTCTTCCTTGTTCAATTTCAGGGGGAGGTACCCATATCAAAATTCGAAAATTTTCAAAACCTGCCAAGTTATATGCAATTGTTTATAAAATTTAGTCATAAATCTACAAACAATTGCATATAACTTAGCAGGTTTTGAAATTTTTCAAATTTTGATATGGGTACCTTCCCCTGAAATTGAACAAAGAAGAAAATGAGACCTTGCAAATTAAAATTGAATGAACAACAAAAAAGATTATAAATACTTATTGAATTTTCTTTTAGTGAACAAAATCTACTTTTGCAACTATGGAAATTTTGTAAAAAAAATTTTTTCCGTCATGTAAAGAATCCTTTTTCTGTCATATTAGTTTTAAGATTGAAATGTGTAAATGAATCTTTGTAAAAAATTTTCATAGCTTTAGGTTTACGAGCCCGCATGAGCTACCTTAAATTTTGCAATAAAACTTAAAAATTTAACTGAAATTTCAGAAAATTTTTAACAGTGTAGGAGTAAAATGATTCATTTTGTAAAAACGCTGGAAAGATGCCATTCCAGAGATAGTATTTTTCAGAAACTTTAAGTTGCCAATACCGAAAAGTATATATTCAAATTTTATTCCTAAATGAATTGTAATTTATTAAATAAATAAGTAGATATTCGACAAATACCAGTTTTCAAATATATAAAAAATCTATTAATTATAAAAAATCTATGATGCAGTCAGTGGTAAATATTTTGTTATTCTAAACGCATTTTGCGAAATATTAAAAAAACTTTTTACATATATTCAAATTACGTACATAACTTAACTCAATCAAGATAATACCGTTTCGAGTGTTTTTATAGAAGATTATACATTTTCCAGCGCTTTTTTAAAATAGCCTATTAGTGATCCTAGCCGAAGAATTGTTTCATCGTAATACCTAGAAAATCGCCTTGACCGTACATACGCGTCTCATCGGCGTCGTCGGTCTCAGAATTCTTGTCGTTAACCGACGCTGGATTGGGTTTTTCGGTAGAACCCAGTTCAATGTCTGTAAAATGAATAATCAAAAAATCAGCAAGTAGAAATTATAAAAGACGAGTGGTTCACATACCGGAATCATCCGAAGCTCGAATGTAACAAAGTTCATCAACAGCTAGATCGATTTCCTCTTTAACAAGTGAATTCGTTGATTCACTTGGCGACTCATCTACAACAAATCGGTGAAAAGTAATCTATGTGAAATGTGATGAT
Source organism: Torymus aiolomorphi (assembly GCA_036365515.1). NCBI lineage: Eukaryota > Metazoa > Arthropoda > Insecta > Hymenoptera > Torymidae > Torymus > Torymus aiolomorphi. Next base: position 168,991,030 of record CM070876.1, read on the forward strand.
AATGGAAAATGAAGTGCTTGTGCAAAATAAACAAATTGATGTCTTACCTACTATAAAAGCATTGGAAATATCCTTAATTACTCCCTTTTTTATTAAGTTTAGTGTTGTGTCATCTAAAAGAAATGCGAAAAAAATAACATGAATTATTTTTGATACTGAGGAAGAACATGAATAATGTTTCATTGATTATATGTACCTATTCTTTCCAATTCCACCTGAACTTTTCTAGGTCTTGGGTCTGTATCCATGGTCGAGCTTGCATCTGAAATTAAAGTATTAATTAGTAATTGTCAAATAAGTTAGATTTTCTGTATTAGTGAAATAAAAACAAAAATACGTTATCTTTTATAAGTAATAATAAAAGAAAAACTATAATTGCGAGTAATAAAATTTATTTTATAATTTTTACACAGTGTAGCTTATTTTTTACACACATTATATTATTTTGTAAATAATATCAAAAATAAAATTGTTCGATGTATGTTTTATTAATGCAATATGGTTCCATAATACAAAATTTATTAAACATAATAAATAAACATACATGAAAACTAATTAAACTAACTTAACTGTGAACTTGAATAATCCTTTGAAAGATACCTTTATATTGATAAATAATTATAAGTCTTTTAACTATATGTATTGCAATAATAACTTTAATAGAAGATAAGATTTTTTTAAGATAAGAAAATCATGTGCGCCTTAAAGGTCGGTATTTTCGCTATGGATTTGCACATTAAGTACCCATATTTTAATGCTGAATGTAGGCTTTTCATGAATTGTATGCACTCAAACTTCAGTAAAGTTAAACAGGTTCGAATCTGAATTCCTTTTTATTAACAGTAATTTCTTGATTTGCGTTATATTTTGGAAAAGATTCAGCAATAAATTCATGACCTGAAAAAATAGTTCATCAATTAGATGAATTTCCATTAAATGAAAGATATGTGAATGTTGAGAAATAAATTTATATTATTGCAAAAATATTTCAATAAAAAAAGATAGGTAGTGATAATGAACTTTGTGCAATAAATAGATTAATAGAGAAAGATATTTTTCCACATAATATATTTTTTCATATAACACATTCCTTTACAGTAACAATTTGATACACAACACTCTGGTATAAGAAACATTTTCAAAAAAGCACACTCACAACTTGTAAAAGCTTGTTTGATTCACACTACTATTTACTAAGATCTTATATATTTTGTCTGGTATACATCATTCAAGTCTATGCGTTAAGGACATCAAATATTATATTATATAATATTATAATAACTGTTTCGATTATAGCTATGTAAGTTTGCACATTATCGTAGGGTAACAAGCATATAGAATTGTGTATTTTCTGAATTGTAAATATAAATTGTACTTTAAATCTGATAATAATTAACGAATATATTGTATTTGGCATATAAGCGCATCTGATTGATTGCATAAAACATTTATATTTGTCGCATTTTGCATTTCGTATCTTATGAGATCACACAAATTCCATATTATTTTTAGGAAGCAAAATGCAATTACGAGGAAACTATAACCTAACAACCTATGTGATTTTTCAAAGATTTTCTAATCCATACTTATACCCTATATAAGCTGCCACTAATTAAATCTAATAATGATGTAGATTGTCGAAACAGATTTCTCAATAGAGAATAGAAATATTTAAAAGATTTTTAAATCTATTTAACGTTACACCAAGTATCATTGTTTATAGTATTGAAATTGTGATTTTATAATTTTACCTACTTATTATATTGTTAATAATTGGCTATATGAAAAAAGTATTGCATACCATTCGCTATAGATAAATTTCAATTATGATTTCCATAGTTTTTGACTCCATGTGATGTTAACACGTTGAGCTAAAATTGAAATTTTCAAATTCCTTTATCTTTAAATTACATTGTACGATAAATTTGTAGGTCAAGTCTATATTTTCATAAATTTTTCAAACAAATTTTAAGAGTCGAAAAATATAGTCCCAATTCATTGTGGATAATAACAAATCGTCGAATAAAAATTTTGACGCGTACTTTTACTACATATTAATTTTTTACAAATTCTCAAGGCACTAGGTCACATTTAAAAAAAGACTTATTCCCCTCATGATCCGCATTAAATTTGTTCTAATAGTTTGTTTAACAATAGTCAAATCTTTCATATAACATTCCTTCCCACCCTACAAGGCTACATTCTTATAAGGCATTATTATCATCCAAACTATCGCTACATCGCTAAAAAACAAAACAAAAAAATCCTAATAATTTCTAAAACAGTACTTTGAGGATCTCCTCACGACTGATTTTCTCGAAGATCCAGGAGTGCACGGTCTTCAGATGGCGTACCATGTGCGACCTGCGCGTGCAGCTAAATTCGCAGTGCTCGCAGTTGTGCTTTCCGCTGGCCTTGTGCATCTCGCGCACGTGTCTGATCAGATACTGGCGTACCGTAAAGGTGGCGTCGCACTGCTGGCACGCGATCCTCGCCTTGCGGGAGCCGCAACTCTGCTGATGCTGCCCGAAGCAGTACCACTTGAACTTCTTTGAGCACTTATCGCACTCGACGTACATGTGGCGATTGCGCACGTGGCTGCGCAGATCGGGCTTCTTGCTGGTCACGTAGTCGCAGTAGTCGCAGCTGTAGCTCTCGTGCTGCTCGAAGTCCTTGCAGGCGTGCTTGCGCGCGAAGTGGCGCTTCAGGTAGACGTTGTCGGTGGTGATGAAGTCGCAGTAGTCGCAGCGTATGCTGGCTTCCTTGCCGCATATGCGCCGATGGTGGTAGTAGTTGGGGTACCTGAAGCTGCGCTTGCAGGTCGGACAGGCGCGCTGCTCGTGCTTCAGACGCATGTGCAGGCGCAGCTTCGTCTTGTTCACGGCCGTGAAGCCGCAGATGTCGCACTTCGGAGTGCCTTGTGTTTTGTCCTCCAGGATGAAGTTGTGCTTGCGTTGCGCGTGGAACTTGAGGTACCAGCGCTGCTTGGTGCGATAGTCGCACTCCGAGCACTTGTACCGGAGCAGAGAGTGGCAGTCGCTCTTCTGGTGCGCGGAGAACTCGAAGAACTTGAAGCTCTTAGCACATTCGACACACTTGATGTACACGTGCTTGAGCTTTATGTGTCTGCGAAGTTTGGTCTTGCTGTTGTAGGTAGTTCCGCAGTAGTCGCACTCGTATTTTTCGAATTCCTCAAAATCATTCGAGAGATGGCGTCTCTTTATGTGGCTCTTCATGTACCTCAAGTGCGGCGAGGCGTAGTCGCAAAGCGTGCACCTGTGAATTTGGCTACCGGAGGCTGTCGGATCGATCTTGTTGGATGCTTCACTAACGTAGAGACCTTTGGTCATCAGAGTGAGGCTCAACTTTTTCATTATACGATGCTTGCATTGCATGTGATTTTTTAAGTACCAATGGTACTTGGTACGATAAGTGCAATATGAGCATTTGTACTGAGCCTGGGACTTGCACATAGTTTTCGTGTGCTTAGAGAACTCCAAGTATTTGATCTTCTGCCCGCACTTGGAACAGTCTATGTACCTGTGCTTGAGTTTCACGTGTCTCGTTAGCTTTTCATTATCGTCGAAGACACAATCGCAATGCTCACAGCGAAATGAGTTCAAGTCAATTGTATCAATTGGCTTGCTATTATTGCGAACGTCGTTAACGGACATTAACTTGAGAGCTGAAAGCAAGCTGGACTTTGACACAGGGGTGTCGCTGCAATCTTTAGAAGTATTTTCCTGGTGGTGGCAATCTTTTTGTTCCTTGTGTTGTAAAAGTTCGTTTAAAGAATCATAATTTTTCTTGCACTTCAAGCATTGATAATTTAAGGAATCTAAGCATTTTGAGCACTTTGTAGATTTTGCACCATTAGGATTTCGGACTTTAGAAGAGCACGACGAGCAATGTAATCCATTACTTTTGCCAGATTCTACAAGGATTATAAAAACAAATAACATTTTGAGCAATAATGAAGCTTAAGACTAAATCTGATATTTGAGGTTTTTACCTAAAGCTTGTTTCGTATTGGCCACGTTATTATTTATTTTTGAATTCATTAGATTCTGGCAACTCTCATTAATCCAAAGTTTGCTGTCTACAGGAAGCGTTACTGTATTGTCAGAGACTTCAACTGCCAAGGCTGGAAAATCTTTATTGTCTTCGTCTTCTGCAAAAAATTTTGTATAATTGGACCAGAACCAACAATTCACCGATTAACGAACGGATAATTTGACCTACCGGATGAGTCAGAAATTTCGATGTAACAGAGGTCATCTGCGAAAAGTTCAATTTTTTCTTTGGCGTAATCATGATTTGTTATACTTATTGCATCGTCTTCTGCAACAAAATCAAATAATCTTTTTATTTTTTGCATGAAGTAATCTCGAGGTGGAGGATATACTTTCTGTGCTAGGGGTTGCATTTAAAATAGCACTGACTTTGTGTTATGCACACTATATGAAAAAGTTCTTCTTTGGTGTTTGGAAGATGGTAATAGCATTTAATTCTATTTCTGGCGTAATGGTCTAAAAAAGCGAGTTGATTCGTTGTTAATGAATTAAACATGCAAGGAATTTTTTAAAAAGGTCAAATGCACAATAAAAATCCAGTCATCATTCGCAAACAAAATTGATGGTATGATACTTGAATGATTGAAAGAAACTACAAATCAATCTCCAAAATTTATTATTTATTAATATTATATTTTTATATGACAATTTTTTAAACAAATTAAATATTAAATTAGTGTTTAATTGGAGTAAACATTACTTTCTATCGTATATGAACTTCTTGGATATTCAATAGTCAATATCAATAGTCAATAAATATATTCTTTGGTTCATTTCAGATTGAAGATTGACTGACTTATTTATAATCGACAAAAATATCCTGAAAAAAATATAAAATTATTTTAGACTCTTTTTAACTAAAATAAAAACGATTATACGAAAAATGAAAAGGTATGTTAGCCAAAACAATATAATGTTAACAATAAATATATATCATACTACAAAAGCATAAATCGTCGCGCGGTACGAAGAAAAGCCAACTTCAAAGTTTCGCGCGCAGAAAAGCCAGAGGGTGGGCTCATTTTTGGCTTTTCCTCGCGCGAAACTTTGAAATTAGCTTTTCTTCGTACCGCGCGACGAAATAATCTATACTTGTCCTTATCGCATACGAATATTTAGAACAAATATTTATTACTTTACTTCGCCGAGAACTTTTTACAGAGTACAAAAATATATAAACTTCGACTAATGTGTCGGTAACAGTCAGTCGAATGGGCATCGTAAAGGATTATAAATTAAATTTCAGTCATTGTTATATCAATCATCATCTATAATGATTGTCGATCGACTAGCGCGCCGTTTTTAGCTACGTTTTGTGACTCTGAGCGTGCTGGCGCATCTTGACGGGTATGCAGGTGCTGAAGGCGCAGTGGCCGCACTTGAGCTGATAGGCCGGGTCGCGCTCGCAGGCGAGGATACTCGCGTGCTGGAGGGCCGCGGTGTACGCCTTGAAGCGCCTGTTGCAGCACGTCGTCTCGTAGAGCAGCTTACGCCAGCAGATCTTGCACTTCATCCAGCGGCTGTTCCGCTGGTCGAACAAATACTCGTTGCAGCTCGTGCAGTAGACGATCACTGCAAAAGACGTGGGCGTGGGTAAAGACGATGAGCATGAACGAGTCGCAGTTGAGTGTGTGTACGTTGGGGAGGGGAGGGGGGGGTGTATGATATTTTGACAGTGGCTTATGTTGATGAATTTATGAAAACAATATATTAGTAGGAAGTCCTAGTGGTGTGCCTCGATTCGAAGCTGGAAAGTGTAGGTAAAATTTTTTAGCCTTAATGGCATGCGGATTTGTTAATCTATTGTCAGTACGAATATAACTTCACATTGCCAACCCTTTTTTTTTTTAATTTACATGTAGGTATCGCAGCATGCACAATATTAATTTTTTTGTATGAGAGAAATAGGGAAAAAATTGTTTTCTTAAACATTGATATATATTTTTTTTTTCTATAATTTGTCACATTGGTATTGTATTTTTTATAATTTTATGTTATCTGCAGATATGTGCGCCTTTGCAGATATTTCGGCTGAGAGCATACATTTTTCTGCACTGATTGCATTTGTATATTGTACTTCCAAATGCTGGATGTTCATGAGCAAAATAAGGTCCTTCTGTTGATAAAGTTCAGAACGTTAAAAAATCTAGGGAAAACATAGTCATTCTCAGTTATTGTTAAATATAAATAAATTGAATTTTCATTTGAGATAATCTTAAAAATACATGGTTTAAAAATAACATTAGTATTTTTGTTTTTACAATATTAGTTTTGAAAATATGCAGGAATTTAGAAGTGGTACTTGCAACAGTATACATTGGTAGTATTAATATTGATTTATATTTTATAATAATTTTATTATTGGTGAGATTGAAATCTTGATAATAATGAGCTGAAAAAATAAAAAAAACGTTGAACTATGATTTAGAAAACAAAATATTACACGGTACAGACTGACGTATATCTACACATAAGAAGCTCCTGATGATCATGAAGTATCGTTTCGGACCATTTTATTCTTGATGACCTAAAAGAAATATTGAACGTATTAATATAGACGATAAAAATTAGTGAAATAAATATTGGATGTCGTTAAAATTAAAAATATAAAAAAGGAAGGGGAGGCCTTGTAAATATTTGTTATAATTAACTTTATTTCAAAATCCTTTATTTTTCATTCATCATTATTTTCTCATTGAATTACAATGAAATAACGTACTATGAGTCAATTATTTCTAATTTTAAATATTTATCAAATATTTCACCTCTATTACGTTGAATCTTTTTAAAAGATTTTTATTTTCAAATGAAATAATATTAAATAGATGACAGTGCAGTAAAATATATTAATATAAGTATCGCAGTGAACTACATGCTAAATTATAAATAAACTGCTTTAGATTAATAATTATAAATTTGTTTTGTTTGACAAGATTTATAAGCTAAAAACTCTTGTACCTTTAATTAATGCACGGAGAAAAATGTTCTATTAAAAATTACTATGTTTTATTGTAACCGGGGGACAGACTTGAATTCTTAAAATATTACTATGTTTTATAGCAAAAATTGCTATAAATGTAGTAAAAATTACTAGAAACATAGCAATTTTTGCTAGAAAACATAGTAATGTTTTTAAGAATTCAAGTCTGTCCCCCTGGTTACAATAAAACATAGTAATTTTTAATAGAACATGTTTCTCCGTGTGCCAGTTGGTATCAATCATTGTCAATTGTGATACCATTGGCATCTTTAATTAATGCACAATATAAATACAAAATTTGTATGTAACTATACAACTAGATGGATTAATAATACATAAATAAGAATATTATATTCACACTCGACATATGACAAGTATAAAGCCTAAGTCTAATTTCAATATAGACGATTATTTATTATAACTGAGACAGAGATTCTACACCAAAGACTTTACTAAAGTAAGACTTCGAAAATAAGAGAACTTATAAAAAACGAAAACTTTTTCGACGAGAAACGACCAATTTGAACATAAACGATAAGTCGGGCCAATCGAAAAAAAAAGAAAAAAAGAAGAACAGAAAAAAAACTTGCTGAATCGCTTCAATTCTATCTGGCGTCCGATGAGGATCCGGGGACGGGCAGGACGGTGACCTCATCGTCGACTACGGCCAGGCACTGATTGATGTGGCTCTTGAGCGACATGAGGTACTTGTACTTCTTGCCGCACTTGGGACAGCTGTAGGTCATCGAGCTGCACTGCCTGATGTCGTACTCGGGATGCCGATGCTGCATGTGCTGCCTGAGATGATCGTTGCGCTTGCACGTGTAGTTGCAGTACTTGCACCTGATGTGGGGCTTCTTGCCGCAGCTCTTCTCGTGGCGCAGCATGTGCTTGCGCCGCTTGTACTTGCGACCGCAGCGCAGACAGGCGTGGCAGGAGGTCGCGTCATCGTGGGTGTTCTTGATGTGGAGCTGCATGTTGTGCTTGTGGCTGGTGACGTAGTTGCAGAGCGAGCAGTTTAAACGGCCCGCGATGCTGGTGCCGCAATTGTTGCGCACGTGGCTGCGCGCCGACTCGAACAGTCGGTACAGACGGTTGCACTTGATGCACTGGAACTCGAGGACCGTCTCGCAGTCTTGGCAGCGCGGACGTACCTGACCCGTGCAGTTGGATGGTCTCTTCGAGGTGCGACCGCAGAGCTCGCAGTAGACGTTGATCAGGTCATCGAGCGATGGGCCTGAAAGGGGAATGGTTCGGAGGTAAGAATGGCCTGAGTATTCAATTAACGCAGTGACAATGCTATAGTGTGATGACGTTTTCTTGAGTAAAATTGTATCATCGTATAATCACAATTTTACTGCATTGACTTTGAGAAATTATTAAAAATACCTGAGTAAAGCGGCTCTTCTAAGAATACATCGTCTTCGGAAACTTCTTTTTTAATTGCTCCGTTGCGTAGGAGATCGGCAAAGGACATCTCTTCATATTCTGCACAAGATGAACGATCAAAATTAATTATTTACAAATCAATCGCCAAGTGATTAGATTTCGTGGGAAAATACGTACCAGCATTTTCACCAGCCTCATCATATCCTATGGAATCCTCGGAGTGAGAGAAAGCTTCCTCTTTAACGTGAACTATTTCAGTAGGAATAAGAGAATTTTCTTCTGTAACAGTAAAAAACGCATGATATTATTTAAAATGTCAATAATACTTCTGTAAAACAAAATAATTATATGATATGTATATGTACACAGCTATCTACAACACGTGAAAATGAAAACATGGCTCATGTTACGATCCCTGTGAAGAAGAGTCAAAGAATGGACATACTAGAACATTTTAGTAACCTGTTGCTGCTAGCTTTGATGTTGAAGCAGCATTGCGATTTAGAAACGCACTTACTTAGCGCACGTCTAGTCCACAAACGAATTCCTAAAACAATACATCTTGTGTAAGTTTTATTAATTATGATTTTTATTCTTGTATGTGCAAAGAGGTGCACATACTAGCGATTGCCAGCCAGAGGATTAAAGGTGATTAAAAAAATTTTCAATAACGTGCAGTAAATCCGATGATCAATAAAATTGCCTTTTGTGTACGTTACAAAAGTTTTGGAAAGGACTCCAAATATTAAATTTGTCAAATATAACAATTCTTCAATATTAATAAATACATATATTTCTTAGACTTTCGATTTTGTATCTTTTAATAACATCGTAGCATAAACAATACATAATTTAATTACAGATAAAGACATTTTCTAACTATATTCCTTTAACGATCGCAACATAGAAGTTGAAAAAAACATGGTTAGAAAGACCAGAGAGTTAGTACAAGGAAAACATAGATTTTTAACAGTCTTTATTGTTAGTTTTTTAATCAGAATACAAAATTTAATATTAATTATAAAAAATATTATTTATTATAGTCAACTTTATAAAAGTATTTTCTTTTGGAATTCTAACAGTTTTTATTCCACACTCGGCCAAAATGGCCACCTTTCGCCCCCGAAAATCGGGGCAAAAGGTGCATATATTTCCCACAAAGCTCATTTGCGGGACGAAAATAAATTTTGCGGCGAAAGTAAAATTTGCGGGGCGAAAGTAAATTTGCGGGGCGAAAGTAAATTTTGCGGGACCAAAGTAAAAATTGATATTTTTTTTTTGCAATTTTTACAATACTTAATACTATTTATTTTATAATAAATCCATGAAAATCTAGTGTAAAACAAAGAAAACGTGTCGGCCCCGCTTTTCATAGTTAAAAGATGGCCACGGCCGAGTGTGGAATAAAATACTACATGTAACACGGGACGAAAGTAGATTTTTTCTTGGGTGGTTACTGCCCTCATGAAAATCTGCTACTTTCGCCCCTTGTTACATAATGTACTATTGTACAATACTTTCAGTATATAATATGAACAAACCACCTAGTAAAATATATATCTTTCGTAAAGATAACGATTTGGTCAGCCTACAAATATAGAAAACATTATTTAAATTTATAATGAATAATGCACTTTTTCTTAGAGTAACTATGACTATACATGTATGTGATTTTTCGTTTCATTTTTTTATAAAATAGGAGCAATATAATTCAACCTTCTTAATCATTTTCCTCAACGTTGTGATTTGTATTTTGGTAAACTTTACACAGAAGACTTGAGATTCTTTACACTAATATAACATTAAACAATAAAAATAAAATAAAATATTAATTTTTTATTTTAACGATCAAATATTTTTTAGTTTAGCCTAACTAGTAACAAAGTTTAGTTTAGCCTAGTAAAAAATTGTCAGAAATTCAGTCTAATTGTGTTTGTTCGACATCCCACGAAGTACTTTTGACAAAAAAAGAATTATGAAAGATGCCCAGAATTATTTCTGTACTTCGATAATAAATGGGACAATTATTGAGATTTCTATTCTAGGGCAAAATAAAAATAAGTAGTTTAATTTCTAATATGGAAATCTGGAAACTATAGTCTATCAGACCTTCTCAAAATAATTCAGATTATAGGATCACCTAAACAGCTCTAAAACTACCTCACCGTCAAGCTCCTTTGTACAAAAAAAAACCCTCATCACCCCACATTGATCTTCATATCCCCGGTACACCTCTGCACGTGCTTCTGGAACCTAACGGTCGTCTTAAATCTGGCGCCGCACTCGGGACACTTTTTCGTGCGCCTCTTCCTCGTCACCTTCATGCTCCTCACCACGCTCGCGACTTCCTTGCGGCTGATCTGCCGCTGCGCCTTGCCGTGGCGATTCTCGATGTGGCCCACCAGCCTGTACTTCCGCGGCGTCTGGTAGTTGCAGAAGAGGCAGCTCAGCATCTGCGGATTGACGCACTCGCCGAGCACGTGACGCTGAGCCGACGGCAGAGTTGTGTAGAGCTTGGTCGGGCAACGCATGCACCTGTACTTGAGTCGATTCTTGCAGGATTTGCAGACTTTGGTGTCGGAAAGGAGCCGCTCGGATACGTCGCACGCCTGGCAGTACAGCCCAACCGAATCTGAGAAGTCTGCGAAGATTGAGGGTTAATAAAGGTAAAATTTAGGGTTAGCTTAGTTCGTCGAAATTTTTGAAGATCAGGTGTGAATGTACATATGAAGAAACGATAGAATAAAAAATATTTACCTATTTTCTTATATGATCCGAGAGGCTGTTGATTGGAAAATATTTCATTTACGTCAAGCGTGGTATTACATTCTTTGGGTTCATCTATAACAATATTTGTAATTGAGTTTATTGATAAAAGAATTTTTAATAAAGGATGCCACGGATAAGGTATACAAGAATATAAATTAATACCAACTGGTAAAATTCAATCCAAAAGGCGCCAAAACTGAAGTACAAGTATCTTCATCTTCTGTTTCGTACTCGTTATCGAGTTCGTAATCATCCATACATTTTGATTCATCTTGCGTGGAATCATTCGAAATTTCATTATCTATAATTTAATACCAAATTATAATAGATAAATAAATTTCATAATAGAATTATTAGTCATGTATCAGTAAAAAGGTTTTTGTACCTGTATAATATGTATTATCATCGAATGATTTCAGAGATCGGATTTCTCGTATTTTTAAAAATGGTTTTAATCCTGAAGAGCCACCTGTAAAGCAATAATTTCATGAAGAATATCGTCTAGACTGGTTAAACATAACCTTATTACGATCAATAGTATTAGTAGAAAGCAAGTTGTGAAAAATATTAGCACCTAAAACCGTATTCTTTTCCAGACGAATAAAAATTAAAATTCACTTGGATATCATTTTAATAACGTCACTTTATTATGTGTTTATTATAAATATCATCTTAAATTTTATTACAAGTATTATTTTATAAGGTTAAAATATAAGAACTCTTCGAAACGGAAATTCTTCTCTTATTTACATCCATTGTATTCTTTTTCGAAATATTTAAATGTTGTCCACTATACAGTTACAGATAATTAAGTAGGTATGAATAAATTTTAAGTACCGTTATCTTATTAATTTGTATATTTTTAATACCATGTCCATCTGAAAAAACAAATTTTAAATATTAGTATAAAAGTATATACGTGTATTATTATACACTTATAAATTACAGTTACTGTAATAATACATAAAATGTATTATATCAATAAATTAAATATATCAATTCTTCTTTTGACAGTATGCTAATGTAATAAATAAATTCACTTTTTACAATCATTTTTATAATAAAATATACGTTCTTTTAAAAATAAAATAACTAAAACAAAGCAATTCATAACTTTAATGAAAATCAAAATTAAAAATAATTGAAATGTTGATTCAAAGGAAATCATTGTTTATAATTAATATTTGTTGAAAAGGATTTCCATTTATATGAGATATTTTATTAAGAAATGTTTGATACAATGAAAATTACATAACTCAAAATAACTGAAATCGGCTTATACAAAAAGTGTCCGTAGATACACGGACATTTCATAAATTTACAGTATTTAAAGCAAACCGTTAGTATCACACTTAGAATCATCCGATTCAACTCAGCACCTAATAAAATTGCCTTTTTCGTCAGTTCATTTAACGCTGCCTCTTTTGACCTTCAGAAGCGATCACTTGTTCACGCATAATAAATATTTTCATCAAAGTTAACATTCTCACGAATCATTATGGCGCGAATATGAACATGCTCAAGGGGTCAGAATTAGTCGGATTGACGTTGCTTAGTGAGGAGTCGAGTGCAACGCAACATCCCTTGGGCTCATTCAGCCTGAGTATGCAGCCGGTAATGAAATCATAGAAGTAGACCAGATCTAAAGCGAAGGGTATGTGGAAGCAGTGGTGCATCTTTAACAATACGTCAAAGGCGACGATGGGATTGTCGCCGACCTGAATTATGTGACCGTCTGCCTTGATATAAAAGGAACCGCGTCTCTCGTTATTGGTCATACAGCAGAGAAGGAAAGGGGACCTTCGGTCCGCACTAGCTTCATTTATAAGAGATTCATCGGATACCTGAAATTATAAAAAAGTTTGTCGAATGAAAGTCTTCGGAGTGAAGTTAAATTTTTCCGTAAATGCTACTTACAAATTGTAGCAAATTTTCATTCGGTATGGTTTTGAGAGGTTTAGCTTTAAAAAAAGACTTAGGTTCCTTCTGTTAGAAAATAAATGTTCATATAATATTTATACAATAGTAATAAAGTTTGAGTATTTAGACTTACAGTTTTATTCTCTTTTCGTTTTGTATAGTTTGGACTAGGTAATAATTCAGGTAACAAAATCAAAGCTTTTAAATTATCTACAATGTAAGAAGTCAAATTTTAAGTATAATTTTATCAAGTATTAGAAGGTACGATTAATTTATACTAACAATCGCCTATATCTTGGATAGCATGTAACAGATGAGGTTTCGTGAAACAACAATACTGCAATATTCTTGGCGTATAGTGCGATGTGAATTTGTCTAAGAATAAGTCACTGTGCGGATACTCAGCACCAAATTCTCTTTTTATCTATTTGTAAAAATGAAAATGTTATAAACAAGTTCAAAAGATACATATACCACAATATAAATATTCTCACCAATTCTCCATTAAAATCTTTGAATCTAGGATACATGTTCAATATGTTACCTAACGACATCGTTTCAGGCGCACTTCGAATTTGTCTTTGCCTATTTGACCTTGTTTCTGCAGTGAGTAGGAAAATATCAATTTTATTCGCCTCAGTTGGCGTTTTCGAGTGTAGTTCAGAAACCTAAAATAGAATTAATAATCACGAAAAGTTTAGTATTAACATAATAAATTTACGGTACGCATTTAATTTACCTTAGAAGTGAAGTCTCTATCTTCTAGTAAATTTTCTCTAATCATAACTTTTAAAGGAACTTTTTGAACTTTTTTCTCTTTCATTTGAGAACTCGATCGTTTTTTCTCAGAGGGATTCAATTTCAACCTGAGAGTTTTCAGCCTGAACTCTATAAATCCTCTATTTGTTTTTGGATCGTAGAAATGTTCCTAAGAAAAAGTAAATAGTCAGTCCATCAATTTCTGAAAGAACCATTAAGAATGTTAATTCAAATGGTACTTACATAACCACCGTTAGCTGAACATAACTTTGGAAAAGCTGCAATGATATCTTTAGCTAATTGTGTTTTTAATTGACATGAAGGATACCTATGAAATAAATTTAACAAATTGTAATGGGAACCATTATAATATATATTAACATATTTTAAATTCTCCATTAAAATGTCTAATACAAGAATCGACCAATTACTTAGTAATTATTATCATTAAAGTATACATCTGCATGATAGATTCACGTTATTTTAGTGTTGAATTTAAAATAATAGTATTGTTATTATTTACAGATTGCCTTCGTTAAATCCCACCATTCCAGCAACTGCTATCCTAACTAATTCTCGTCTGTCAGCTGGTTCGACGACTCCGGAATCCAAAACATTCGTTAGGGACGATCTTAATTGTTTCTGATCGAATGATTCCACCCAAGCTCTCACATTCATTAAGGTCCATTCCTTTTGATAATAATGTTATTATCTTTTTGTTAACGATCTGGAAAGATTATGTAATAATGTTGTTTCGACACTACATACCTGATTATAAGTAATTTGAGCGTAACTTTCGACATTTCTTTCCATAATCGTAGGATTTGCCATCTTTATATCACTTGCCCTTTCATCATCAATATTAAACGACAGATTAAGATTGTCTTCAATAATGAAGCGAGGATTGGTTGGGTTAACATACTGCAAATTATTTTTTACGATCATGAACTTATAACGTCAAAAGCAAGTATTACAACATAGAAAGTAGAATGAATCTATTTAAAACGAAGTGGAAAAGAATTAATTATATTGTTGAACGTACAAATCTGTTTGCAGGTTTTGTAATATTTGACGTCTTCTTCCTCAGTTTATTCAAGTTTGTGTCGGAAATAGGCATGAGTCTGTATCCACCTCCTTCTCCTGTAATTAATAAATAAAAAGAAGAAAATATTAAGAAAAGCTTTTCATATTAATAATAAAAGTTGCATAATATACATGGGTTACATAAGAACAATGAGAATGCACTACAATGTTGATGCTATATCGAAATATAAAGATGACTTAATAATGATAATGATTGCTCACAGTAACCAATTGTAAAGAAATAAGAACATTTTTTTAGACATTTTTGAGCCTGTATCTATACATTTATTTTTTATTTTTAAGTAATGTGTTATACAAAATAAAATGAACTATTTTATAAGTACATGGATACAAAATTGTCAATTACATTAGCGAACATTAGATTGGATAACAAAAGAAAGAAGTTTTATCCCGTATGAGATTGTTTTTCTTCAAAACGAATTTCAATCTCAAGAAGCTAGTAGATTAATAAGATTATCCTTAAATCTTGTTACTACACCCATGTTAGAATTATAACTTGTACATATCTTATAAAAGTTTTTGTCACTCAAATTCAGAAACTTTTCTAGTTATAAAGCGCTTCTAAAAATAATAAAAAAGACTCTTGCAGCATATTGAGTTCTCTAAAACTAAATTTGTTAGCTTTTATTTGTATCTTAACAATTTCAATATTAATAATAAATTTTGCAAATGATTTACGAAAATGTATTTAATAGCAATTATATCTGAACATAAAGATATAAAAATATAGTTAAATTTTACGCCTCTGCTATTTGTACGACAGATTTATGTACACAAAGTATATACATATATAATGGGATATGATTTCTCTAGTCAGATATCAAAACGAAACAAACATCACAGCGAGATGTTTTGGACCTTGCACTCGGAATTAATGCACTATATTTCTGTCGTAGGAATAGCATCAGCCTAAATTTTATACGCATGATTTAGACAAATGCTTTTTAACTGATACCCTCTGAATTTGTGTAATTAATTTTTTATATGAAATATAAAATAAACCTATTATAGTGTACATTAATTCTTTGATTAATTAAAGCCATTATGGAAAGTAATCATATGATTCTTTGAAAGCCTTGCAACAAAAATAATGATAACTTTAAATCTTATCAAACAAAATAACGCAATAGGGTCTTCTTCTCGCGCGTCTAGTTCCGATCTATTTGCCCTCGGAGAACTCCTCTTTGTGCTCCGTCCTCAGGTGCGTCAAGATTTCCGCTTTACTACTGGCGAGATAGTCGCAGTAGGCGCACTGTCTCTTGACCTTAGCGCTGCAGATTATCTGATGCCTGAGCAGTGTCCTCCTGAGCTTGTAAAATCCGCCGCACTTCTTGCACTTGAACATTTTGAGCTTGTTGGTGTGCTTGTTGTTGACGTGGTCGCGCATGTAGTCGGGATTCGCCGTTGTGTACTCGCACTGCTCGCACTTGGTCGGACTGTTGCCGCACCAGCGGCGGTGGCGCAGCATGTGAGTGCGATGCTTGTAGCTGGCGCCGCACTTGTCGCACGTGTGCACGCCACCGGTGTGCTGGTGCATGCTCTTGTGGTGGCTGCGCAGCCCGTCCCTGCGCTTCGTTCTGAAGTCGCACAACCGACAGCTGAATTTCTCCTTGTGCAAGCACACGTCAACCAAATGACGGCGCAGAGTTTTTCGGGTCTTGTAATGGCGTTGGCAGATGTGGCACTCAAACTCGAGCGCATTGTCGCACTCTGCGCAGCGCGTGTTCCTTCTGAAGGTAGTGGGCGTCTCGCGAATGTCGCAATTCGGGCAGAAGGTGGTCAGAGGCTTCAAGTCTGGAAAGAACAAACGGGCTGGTCAGGTGAGTTTGAGAATATAGGTTCATAGTGTTGGTAAGTTTTAGAAGGATACGTACCATATGTTATAGGGGAATCTCCCACATCTTTAGTTTCATCGTCGTCGGACGATTCGGATGGATAAATAATTGGTTCTTTCATATAGTAAACTTCGCGCATGCCCGTCCCATGATTCTCTTTAAAAATCATTTTTGTTTATGGTTATTATGACGAAGATGGTAAATTTTCGTTATGAAAGTACGGCTCAAACTCACCTAAAACGTGTTCAGCGTTTTTCTCGCTTTCGAATTTTCCTTTTATCACTGATCGATCAAATTTTTTGCCTTTCCTTAAACGTTTACCTGTAAATCAAAGAGATCAGATGTAGAAAACGTTAATCTTTAAATTTTTGTATGAATTTCTTAAAAATAAGTATATACAATTTTATAAAACAAAGCATTGCATAAAACATAAAAATGAATATTTACAAACGTAGTATAATTCTCTTTTTTTTCTTGTTTTTCCCTGGAAAACAAAAATTTATTTTCGTTCAGATTTCATCGGTAAATAACTTCTGTTTTAATGTTTAAAAATATACAATTCATAGTTATTAATTAAAAATAAACTTGTAATAATAGTATCAATTAATTTTAGGGAATTCAATATAATTCGTGAATCGGACAAAATATCTAGTGTATAAGGAATTAAATAAAACTAAATATAAACTTGTTAATAAAATGAAATTATTTAATGTAATACATTATTCAAATAAATAGATTAGAAATATAAATTCACATGAATTTGATAAAATGCTTCATCATTTATCAAGTCAACTCATTTAGAAACTGAAAACTGATCATTCAACACTTATGTATACAATAATATTTTTATTCACTGAGTATTAAAATCATGCCTTGACAACCTAAATTTTCTTATTCGCATGGCGCTCATAGTAGATACAGATATTGCACGTCAACATTAACCATTTTCAGGTGATATATAATATTTGTGTTTGTTATGATCCTTGCCTCCTTCACCCAAAAACGCAATGCACTCTCTTTTTCAAAATCAAGGTCTTCCAAAGAAATTTATTTTTTAGAGAATCCTTCATTATTCTTCCTTTTCCAATAATGTTCAATTGGTTTTGATACCTGAAAAAAACAATATCTTTATTAAAAACTCTGTAGATTATACTAATTAGTAACATGAAAAGGACCTGTTGATAAATGAATGAAAAAGTGGTTTTCCTTTTATTAAAGATTTATTGTTTTTAAATACAAATTTTATGAAACTTTTCATTAATTTGTAGAAGGGCTTAGATTAAATATTCGTAATAACATATTTTATAGAGTTTACTTTTCTTGTCCATATAAAGTAATTGGCAATATGCGTGTTATCTGTAAAATGAAAAAAGCACACGACACATTTTACAATATATAAATGCATTTTCCTAAGAGAAATTTATACGCAGCTTACATTTAACCAAATAAACAAACAACTATCGACACTGGTAATATGTTCTTATTTTTTCTTCAAAAATCTGTAAAAGAAATTGACGTTTCGATTTTGCAATTATCTGTAAAACTACTTCTATTTTATATATATATTTTTATATAATTATATTTATAATTATATAACACAATGAATACAAAAAATTGTATGAGAGGCTGAGTATATTCAATGAAAAATAAAATACTATTAATCATTGATTGTTGTTGCAGTCTATTAATTCAATGTCAGGAACTTAACGAAATTAAAACAGTACATACTTAAACAATGTATGAAGTCTATCGTACTTAAATTAGCCGATAATAGCAAAATCTGCAAACAAATACAAGTAAGGAACGAAAAATGGTGTTTGTATGGAAACCTGTAATAATATTATTAAAATAACCACAACTTATAATAATCATACTTATAATAATCATACAATATAAAAATAGTCGTAGATAATTATAAAATAGTATGTTGAATAAAAATACAGTATAGGAAGGTGTTTACTATCACAAGAATACTTTTCATGTTAGCAGTAAATCGAAGCTTTTTATAAAAATTTCCGAAGTTGCTTTTTTTTAGCTAAAATTTAGTGTATATATTTTAATTTATTTAAAACATTTTTAATGCTAGTTTAATAAGGGATATTTAGAGTTTAATAAAAAAATATAATGTTATCGTATAATTCTGTTTGAGTGTTACTATAGTTACGTAAGGCACATATGCATTAATGTAATAAACAATAATTTTTTTAAATGTAATTTAAACGATAAAAGAACTGCATAAACAAAAATATTAAAAGCATTTTTCAAATTTTAGTAACTTGCATCGTGGAAATGACAGTAAAATTTTTCATTTATCACAGGTGATGTTTCTTTATAAACAGTTTGTCTGTGTTATAAGATTTTTTGGCAGAAACATAGGGGGTTTAATTCAGATATTTAACTCTACTAATAATAATAATAATAATAATAATATATATGTACATACTTGAAATAATAAAAATACACCTTTATTACTTACATCAATAACTTTTAAATCTTTCGTAAATATAAGGTTTGCCCGAAAAATGCTTCAATCAAATGAAAGAAAAAACTAAATAATGTTACGCTTCTTTTTGTACTTCTACTGTGATTTGGACATTTTCTAAGTGGAACTTAATTTTAGTTAACTTTCTCTATGAAATAGCTTTCTTAATATTATTCGGTATACGATTTCATGGACTTGAGTATATATATATATATATATTGAATAATTTATAGTTTTTTATAGTGTTCTATAAATAGCTTTTTTATCGATAACATGACAGTCCCTGAGAAGGAGCCGGAGCGGGCTCGAAACGTTGGGCAATTTGGTGGTGGGGGCAGTCAGATCGTCCTTTACTAACAAAGTTTTTTCCAGGTTTTAATTAAGTTTTTATTTCAGATTCTGCGGGGGTGATTATAAACAAGGGCAATCTGACTGCCATAAATATTAATTATTTTAATTTAATTTGTAAGACTGTAAGACCGATGGAAAAATTTTTAACTTCTTTTAATTATTAATATAATTCATAATGTTTCAATTATAACATAAATCAGTAAAAAATAACCTTTTAACAATATAATAAAATCAAAAGTACACCTTTAACTATGTGTAATAGTTTTACCTTCTAATATTGTTTTACAATAACTAAAGGACTTGGAACGAAAAGGGTATATCAATCAAATTATAAGGATAAATACTATTCAATAAGACTGATTGCTAAACTTATCTAACCCCCCCCCCCCCCCCCGATACAAAATTAAAGCTTGACATGAAGATAAGATACATTTTAAAAATCAGTGTTGACTAGCAACTCTTATCCACATATTTTGGGTTGACGCCGATTCCGTTTCTCGTCCCGCAATCATGTAAATTTTGATGAAGTATAACATGAAAATTCTGTAAAAAAAATAGTTTTCCAAAATTCACAGTTATACAAAATAAATTAAATATTTCAAGTACAACCTTTTTTAAGATAAAATAAATAATTATAGAAAAATTAAAATATTAGATAATACTAAATATTATGGTATTGGCAATGGAAAGGATGCGTAAAACACAGGGAAAAGTCTCACCAAACAAGACTGACTTTTTAAGTTCTTCACATTCCGATTTCAATCTTTAGGGTATTGGGAATCTATTGGAATTGAAAAAGCTTTGCCATTTAAGATTTACGTCCTTATTATATCCATCCCCAAATGTATTTTGCAATTTTCAGATTTCGAAATCGTTATTTGTTCAATAAAAAAAATCTTAATGACACTAAAGCGTAAGATCAACTCAGCACTCTCGACGTGTCCTAGCAACACATATAGCCTATTGACGATCAATTTCGTCCCTGTGCACGCGCTCGATATGCCTGCCTACGTGCATCTTCTGCTTCGCCCTGTAAGGACAGTAGAGGCACCGGAACTGCGGTTCCTTGCCGCATTCCCACCTCTGATGATTTCTTAGGCTGCTCTTCAATTTATAGATGCGGCCGCAATCCTGGCAAACGAAGTCCCGCGACTGGTCGACCTCCTTATCCAGATTGTTGTCGATCCGATGCCAGACGACTGACGACATGCCCCAAGTCGGCCAATGCGCGTTCGATTGGTGAAAGTCCAGGCTGTCTACTGGAACAGAGAAACGGTTGTTAACGCCAGGTTTCTCGGTTCCAGGTTGGAAGGGAAAGGAATCATCTGTAATGAGATTCGTGGGATATTATTAGGACTTAGACTTTGGTCCTCAGAGTTGAGAGAAAAGTTTGAGTTACTCAATTATCCTTTTAATGGAATAATAACATTATTCTAATAAATGTTATATTTCTCGCAGCTCTATGAACATTGACTTTTATAAGATTAGAGAAATCTATTATAAAACAAGAAAAAAGCTTACCATGTAACTTGCATCCCCATTTTGTTAATAATTATCTAACCATTTTAATTTAAATAATTTATAAATTAAAAAATATATTACAAATTAGATCATATCACAAATTTTAAAAAAACCTCTACCGAAGCATATTAACTGAATGTTGCTTAATTAAATACATAACGCAAATTAAAGTTATTAAAATCGTATGTTAGTATTGATAATAAAATAATCACAGCGATCGTATATTAATTAATTAAAATCTGTTTACAAAACTTAAAATTAAGTAACCTGTAAAATTAGTAATTATTATAAGGTCATAAAATGTATATTTTTGTAAATATATGAACAAATACATGTACAAATATATATTTTCAAAATTTAGACATACATAGAAACTAAAAAATGTGTAAATATTTAGAAAAGGTTAAAATTATCTAATTCCTGATTCGGAAGTATGTCTTCATCACAGCAACATCTAAAAAATAAGTTGTACATTAGTTATTTTTGAGATTCATATTCATATTTATATTCATTAAAATCGGAGTAGTGTATAAATAAAGGTAAAAAAAATATGAATTTATTTAAGTTATTTAATATTTAAGTACCTTGTACAGAGTTTGGTAAAAAACTAATTCACCTATTTTAAATATAAAGAACATAATTCTTTAAGAAATTTTCATGTGAAAATATTTTCAAATTATGTTCTTACAATATAATATTACTACAATAAACAATTACAAAAGTACGTTATTACAAAACCATCCACCCTTCGCTTTTAAGTAATTTATAAATAAGATAATAATAAATGATTCATAATTTATTCTAATCTATGGTACATATATTTTAACAAAGTCAGTTTCCTAGATAAGTGAGGGTCCCTGTAAATGTTGTATTAAATACTGTTATAAATATAAATTATAAATTTAATAAGTACTAAAAAAGTCACAAGTAGGAATGTTTAATGGAAATTGGTCCTTAGGAAAATCTTAATCCTTTAAAATAAAATAAGAATATAGATAATGTATAATTTACCTAAAATACAAGTATAAAAGTTGAGTAATACGCTTGAAACGTTTTCATAAATGTATAGTCATTACAAAATACCGTTGAATAACATTTAGTGATACTTGATAAATCGGACATTCGATGTACGTGATATGTACTTTCATAAATATTTTACATTTTTGCTTAATTAAGCTCTGACATAGAAGTATTACAATTATCTTTAATTACTGATGAATATACTTTAAAGGCACAATTTTAATCACCAATGTAATGATCAATTTTAATCACAAAATAGTAAAATCTCAAAAATATAATTGATTTTAATAAAATATTCTCTACGGCGAGAAGATAGATCTAACATGAATAGCAAATGAGCTCTGTCAGTGCCATAAAAAGCTGGTGGAATAATTTAATTTTGTAACTTGAAAAACAAAAATAATGAAAAAGAAAGGGGAGAGCTAGGCACGTTGCGCTGATAGGTAAGTTGACACACCATCAATAACTTACTGTAAACACGGTATTGCGCAGCGGCTCAATCGTCATAGATACTGTGTAGAGTGACGACATTGTGTAGAGTCACTCTACACAGTGTCTATGAAGACCGAGCCTGGGCGCAATACTGTGTTTATAATACTAGATTTTAAAGCAGAGCGCGCTACGCGCGCCTGCACACTAGCCTATCTTAGATACTGTATTAGCCAATCAAGTTTTTGACAACGCTCCAAAGTTGGCTCTGTAAGCTTCAATTCGATAATAATCACTATCTCTCTTTTACAATAGGACTGTATAAGTCAATGAAATTTTTTGATAACGCTCTGAAGTTGGCTTTGTAATAAGCTTCAACTCGATAATAATCGCTATCTCCCTTTTACAATAGGAAACTAGCAAAATTCAAACGCGCTCGCGTGTACTATTTTGTTTTCGCGGTTCTGAACGCTATTTTTCACTATGGTTTAGTTTTAATTAGTTTAAATAATAAGATAATTAGATACATTTTTTTAAGCAAAAAATCAAATGTTTTTATTCTATTTTAACTATTTAGTACTTAGTTCTAAATACTTTAGTTTCAAATTCAAATCTAGTGGATTCTCGCGGCCTATTTTATATAGACCAATCAAATCAACCTTTAAATGCTTCGCAACATCCGGCCATCGTTTTTTAAGAGTGGATTATTGATAGTGTGTCAACTTAATACCCATTTGCGCAAAGTGCCCCGTACTCCACTATTTCATTAATTAAAATACTGCATATTTTATTTAACATTAAACAATTTTATTATTCAAGCTACTTTCGAATTACCTTTTATTATTATAATTTCATGTTTAAAATTTTAAAAACTAAAAATTTATCAAATTTTTTTAAATTTTAACATTTTTGATTTTTTTATTGCTATATTCATTATAGAAATTTTATCATTTTTTAAATGCCACCCCCTAATAATATGAAACCTATATTTATAATTTAAAAATAATAACGCTTAACAAAATAGTGTACTTCTGCGTGTATTATACGTATATAAATTATACTTTGACATAACGTCAATGGAAAATATAAAATGCGATCATCTAATTTAGTTGTCGGCCATTTTTTCTTTCACGATTCTCAATTGAAATAAGTAAACGGTTTTGAACTTTAAGACAGCGATCGAGAAGTAAATAACCTCTACTTTACTTTACGATTTATAAGTTTAGCAGATTTTATTTTTGAGTTACTGTTATAACGAAAATGTCCGACAACTAGGGTATGGCCAACCACTAGTGTCACCACCCTATTATTTATCAATGTAGTATTAAATGTATCTTTCCAACTTATCGCTTAAAAACATCTTAATGATAAGGAGTATTATTTATACCAGTAGTAATAAAATACTGAAAAAGAATCCATCATGACCTCTTGTTAAGTTATTTAAAAACAATCTTTCTCTTTGAGGAAGCGATGTATAAGCGTTTGTTTCCATATTCGGTCAATACTTCTCTTAACCAATCATAAAATCTTAGAAATCTTAGAAAAGGTTTTTCAACTTTTTGAATATAATAACATTCAGAATACGTTTTTATAAAAATATCTTGTCTGTGGTCAGAAAAGTTACATTATTCTTTTCACAATAATAACATGAAAAATAAATCATTTTTTATTTTTAACACTAGCGTGTTTTCAAAATTCATTCAATTTATCTTAAGATCACTTTGCTCTGCGAATAATATGTATCAAACCTTAATACCTGATGCAACCTGGTCTTATGAATTCATTAATCCTTTTGTAAGAATCCCAAAACACCATTAAAATAACCAAGTACCTGACCATTGACAAAACTTTATTAAATGCAAATCGGAAAATTACTCATTGAACAGCCTAGTGTTCGCGAACCCGGAATATTTAAGTCTGCTCCCCTTAAATTAATCTGTCTGATGATGTCTTTTGAAATGCACAGTCAGGTTCCCCCTCTGCCTAGCTTTATAGGGACACTGGGGACACTGAAACGACGGCGGTTTACCCCCACACTCCAGGCTTTCATGCCTCCTCATAGTACTCTTCCATCTGTAACCCTTCCCGCAGAACCTGCAACGGAACTCACTTTGCTGACTGGGCTCGTGAGTGGATAGTTGCGAGAGGTCGTGCTTCACCTGTTGCTGCAACTGTTGCTGCCGTTGGCGTTGCTGCTGCTGCTGTTGCTGCTCGAGCTGCTCAAATTGCTGCCGCGAAACGAGCCCAAGGGAGGCAGGAAATACGAGGCTGTCGCGAGATGACGAAGCTTCATCCTCGTCGATGCGCTCGATTTCCAACTCCTGACGGCCTTCTAGATGAAGATGCTGGTGCTGGTCGCTGCGACTGCGCGTCAGCGGCCGTGTTTTCTTGGCGAATTGCTTGAAGTTGCGACGCAGAAGGGATACCATTGACAGACGGTTCATTTTCCCTGGGAACAGAAAGGCAGGTGTTGGCTGTGTCAGTTGCATTGCTGGAGATGCCAGATGATCTCTTTGAAGGAAAACTTATCCGTTTGAAATTGTCTTGCTGATGATTTTATGGCAAAAATATATATGTGTAAATAAAATATGTTCATTCTTTTGTAAATTCTTTTGAAAATTACAAATAAATAAATATGAACAGTTTACAAAATTGATATTCATACTGAATTATGACGATCAGTGTACATTATATGAATTTTAACTGGTCAACCATACCTAACTGGTAAAAAAATAAAACGTAGATGAATTTTCCTTCTTATTAAAATAAATACCGGGACCCCAGGTAAATAAAAAAAAATTAAATGTATCAACGTAAATAAATAAAAGAAAATAAAATAAGGAATATTGACGTAAATGTAAATAAGTTTTGTGATGAAAAGAAAATTAAAAACTAGGTCGTGCAAAATAATGTAAAGATACTAATTACTTAAACAGATGAGACCATCACCAGTGAAATAAGACCGCTGCAAAAATGTACAAAATTATAAAGTACAAAACCAAAGGCTTTGAAAATAAAGAAATATAACTCAAAATAATGACATATTTTTATTAAAAAATAATTAATAATACGATGGTCCTGTTCAATATTTAGACATTTATAAAGTTACAAAACGTTACGATATAAGCAGCAGGTTGTTTCCAGCAGTAGAATATGTTATTCGTATGAAACTATTAAGCCCGATAATCGTAGCAGTTGCGTTTTTTTCTTTACTGAAAGATATTCGCGCAACTGCGGTATACATTACATCCCATCCTGATTTTATATATGTATAATATCTTGCGATTACCTATACCTATAATAGAAAACATTTACTCTAAATATATATAGTTCTTCCCCATAAAAGTATACGATAAACAATATTACATTATTTTTTTTAAGGTTTATTGTATAACTTTATTTCACTCGATAAAAGCTTTAATAATTATTGTTCTAATGGTGATATTGTAAAATTATTTCAATATTTTGTTTAAAACACACAATTCTGTGTTATCCATCATAAATTATATTCTTCTATACATATTACTCGTATACATTATCATGATACACTATTTACATAACGTAAACACAATGTGCAATACTGCCGTCGTAAATCATTAAAATACTGCATGTAGCGACAAATTATTTTAACTTATGAAATTCTTCGAAACACTTTCTGTGATTGTGGCATAATGAAACGTTGCACTTGACGCACATCGTCGCTGTGCGACCATCTATACACTGCTTGCATCTGTTTCTCCTGTTGACGATCGTTGGCCAGTGACCAACACCGTCGTAACGCACCGAGTGACAGGGTCTCATCTGACGAGGACGCTTGATGGGTTTTGTTTGCGAATCAGTAGATTTCTCGATTAAAGTTATGAAATAGTTTTCGTCGATATTCTCGGCGTTTGGAAAAGACGAAGATGCCGATCCAGAAGTTCTATTCCAGTAACCTGACGAAAAACGATTCAAGTGTTATTGCCGAGCTCAGCCGTGGGTGTGACAAACTTTACTTCTGTTATCGCTACTTACTGCGTTGATGTCTTTCGTTCTGCATTTCGTCAAACAACAAGTCGTCTTCGGGACTATTAATGTGCAAATCGTTTCTTATCGTATCGTCTAAAAATACGTCATGTTTTAATGTTTTATCAGTCAAAACAATGCCGTAGACGTATTTACTCACCGAAAGAATCGTTCTGCTGGGGATCGTAAGTGCCTTCGGTTTTAAAAAAGACAGCTTCTGTAATTTAGAAAATACTATGATATTTAAAGGTATCTTTTATTTATAACTTAGTTATATAATAATATAACGTCTACTGTTGCAAACAATTTCAAATAAATACGTTTACAGAGAAAAGAGAATTTTAATTCCCATCAGGCTGATGAGATGGAGTTAGTGAATCACACTGATATGAGACAATATTACTTAAAAAAATATATATAATTGTGTATATAAATTATAGGCAATGGTTACCATTAATGGAATCGCTGACCGAATAATTGGATGAGTAATGGTTTTTGCACTGCAATTCAACAGCTCTACTCAACTTTTATTTAAGCCAATAAAAGATTAAAATATATAATACGTTTGTCCTTTATTTTTAAATCATTACAACATTATTAATATATTTATTATACATAAATTGTGCACATATAATTAAGTTTTGTTCTCTTCAGAATGGAACTAATTAAAAAATACCGCCTTTGTCGGAATAAAACTGAAAAAATATTTCTAGTACACAATACAAAAATCTGAAAACAAAACAATAATCTATGTTGCTGTATCGATTACAAGGACGAACTCTCTATATCTAATTATCGAGTATGACTTTGTGCTTCCTGGTCCTGCCGCTCAGGCTCGTCACCGGGTGCATGTAGCTAATGTGCTTGGTCAAGGCCTCCTTACAGCTGCTCTTGGCCTCGCAGTAATCGCAGTTGAAAATGGTCCCGACCTCGGCCTTACCGCACATCGTGCGCCAGTGTCTCCTAAAACTGCCTATATTCGTGTAAGCTCTGCCGCACTTCTCGCAGGTGTGGAGCTTCAGCTGCGTGGCTTTTTTTACCCCGTGTATCTTGTTCATGTGGGCGGCCAAGCCGCGCTGATAGCTACAGCGAAACTCGCAGTACTCGCAGCCGAAGAGCTTGGTCTTGCCGCAGGCGGAGATTTTGTGGATTTCGAGATTCGTCTTCTCCCTGAACCTGTACTGGCACTTGTCGCACTCGAAGACGGGCCGTCGTTGGTGCTTGCGCTGGTCGTGACTGCGCAGCGACGCTTTGCTAGTAAAGACCAACTGGCAGGGGACGCAGGTCAACGAAGTCACGTCCATCACGCAGTCATGGTGGCGCACCAGGTGCGAGCTGGCGAAGAAAGCATCGCAGTTGAGGCACTGGTACTTGCAGCGGGTCTTGCAGACCGGGCACCAGGACTGGTTCTTAGACAAGATGCGACCACGCTCGTCCTTGCATTCCGGGCAGTGCAGCAGCGATGGCTTGTAGGCCGCTGTTAATGGGAAAAGGTCGTTGGTTGGAGATTGATTTATTGTCATTGGTGTTGGATTACTCTGTCAGCTTAGCAGTTATTTCCTTTACAACTACTTGTTTGCAAATGAAATTGTAGGGAACAATTTTTGGGAATCATTATTGCATTTACTGATCGAAAAATTCAGAATTTATGTAATCCAAAAGTAATGTCTTTTTACCTGCAGGTCGTTTAGCTGGTGGAACTTCGGTTACTAATACTTCTTCTAGGTAATTGTTTAGTTGCGTTTTTCGTAGTCTGTGCTTTATTGTAGTATCTGCTACAATAAAATCATAATTATTGTTTTATTTAAAAAAAAAATCTATATTCACAATTGGTAAAAAAAAAAAACCTACCAGTTGATTTTATCACATCATCATCTTTATCGTCTGATTTTGAAAGGGGACTCGATGCATTCAAGAATATTTCATCGGCATTTCCTTCAAGACTTTCTATCAGAATATCATCCCCGTTCTCTGCAAGTATTATAAAATCATTAATTTGTTGCGACAGGTTATCATTCATTTCTTATTATGAAAGGGTGTATTTACCAAAATGAGAATGATCTTCACTATAATCTGAAAAAATTTCCTCTTTAATGTAGAAGTCATCATCATTCATGAAGGCCTGGTTGTCTGAAACATATTTGAAATGAACTAATTTTTATATGAATCAAATTAACGATGTTTATATTTGACGCAATCACAAGTCTATTTTACAAAGCACGATAACGAAATATTTTGCTATACATTATTCAAAAGTAATGCAGAGTAATATAAGTCTCACAAAGAGAACTTCAGATAAATATAAAATATAAAAAAAATTATTCTAAAGTAAATAACAAATTATGAATAACATGTTTATTCTTTTATAAATCATCATTTCATTTTTAAATAGAATCATTACATAGTGATCTACCCTTGAAAATCAAAAGTTTATCAGAGCAATAGAAACAGAATGCAATAAAGATGTGTACTAATTTATTTCTTCTTCACAGATTTTTGCTTTATCATTATATCATCAATCCAAATTCATAAGTTCGTCTCATTTGCAAAACTTGCATAGTACCACACATAATCTTATCTTCTATGGTATTCGGCTGTAAATTATTTTAAAAATATTAATGAACACAAATTATAAATGAGAAAATAAATTACAAAAGAATCATTTCTTACCTTTATCTACAGTGGCATACATCACATTAAAAAATGCTCTACTGTATTAACGTTTTATCCTTGTTGTATTATTCGCTCATTCTTAAATTTTCTGCAACAAATAATAAATGTTAGTAATGTATTGATGTATATATCTATTTAATTATCCTGCAAGGGATATGAAAAAATGACGAAACATATATGGTATACAATTAATAGTAAATATAGGTTTCAGAAATAAATATGCTTATTATGCTAATTCACATATAGATTTTTATTTATTCTACGCTAATGAATAAATTTGTTAATCTAATATACAAGATTATAAATTCATAAAAACCAGATAAAATATTATTGTCAACGTAGAAATTTGGTTGTACAAATACTCGTGCATAATCTGATCCAAACTATGGATTCATTAAATATTATTCAGTACGTTCGGATTTAGTTAAAAAGATCATCGTCGCCAATTCTCGTTTGACAGTCAGCTCAATAAACGTGAGGATGCAGACTCCTCAGGTGCTCGATGATATCTTTCTTCCAGATGGTCCTGTACGTGCAGTGAGCGCAATCAATCTCCTTCCTCACGAAGCGCGCGCCGCACTGTTCGAGGTGCTTCTCGAAGTTGCCGCGCAGATTGTAGCCCTTGTGGCACTTGCCGCAGGTGAAGCGGTTTGCTTTCTCTGCACCCACTCCGTGGATCTTTAGCAGGTGACTGCGCAAATTGCGAGAGTAGCCCGTGGTGAAGGCGCAATAGCGCGCTGTACACTTAAACTGCTTCTGCTTGCTGCAGACGATGCGCATGTGGTTCTTCAAGCTCTGCTGGGACTTGAGCTTGGCTTTGCACGTCGGACAGTCGAAAGTGCTCTTGTCGTTCTGAAAGTAATAAATTTATGTTTCTGCGACTGCTTTGAAATTTCATTTATTCAAGTAGTACGAAAATCGTACCTTGCCGTGTTTAGCATGAATGTGATCCGACAAGGCGCGTTTGCCAGACAACTGCAGACTACAGTAAGGGCAGCGAGACTTCAAACGATTGAGTTCGTACTGCAGATGAGTCTGCGCAACGCCCATTGATTTATAGTTCGCCGAGCATTGGCTACACTGGAATAGATAAGCCGTCTGACATTTTATACATTTGGTCTCTTTTTTGTACATGGTCCGTTTAGTCGTCTCTTCACACTTCGGACAGTACAGTAATAGCAACATGGACAAACCTAAAAATGTACGAATTCTGATAAGCATTAATGTTTGGTGGTAAGCCTGTCAAATGTGAATATATATTTACCTCGTCTAATACTCTTTGGTGTGGTTGAACTCGGGATCTCTTTTACTTGAGAATCATTTGTATTTTCAATATATTGCAATGTATCTTTAAATTCGTCCGCATTTTTACTACATTTTGGCGTACTTTGGAATTCGTATGTATTTTGGCTGGAATGTAGCGTTATTCCAATTGGATCATCTGCTATGAGTTGAATGTTATTAGTTACCTTTGTGTTGCGTATATATACTTCAGAACAAATAATAAGAACTTACTGTAACCAATATTAGATGTAGACTCATCGACAGAGTCTATTGTAAGTTCTTCTTTCACATAAACTGTTTGGCCAGGTATAATAGGAACTGTAACATTATAAACAATAGTAATTGTTTATGTTTCTAAACAAAACTTTAATATATTGAATTCATGAACGTGCATGTATATTTATTTATAAAAAAATGACATGTATGTAAGAAAATTGTGCAATGAGTAATCAAGAATGTGTATATGATTGAAAAATTACTTTACTTTATTAAGGTTGTATTGGCCTTAAGGTCCCTGCCAAAAGTTAGTTTTTCACGTTAAAACTGCAATAAATAATTATGTAAAGCAATTGATCCATTTTTAGTTCTCGCGATCAATGTATTAATGCAATTGGAATATTATAAGCTTTAAAAATAAAAAATCAAAGCAAAATTGTAAACTCGGCACTATTTTAAAAAAAAAAATGATCATTACGTTGAAATTAGTGCATTTTGACGATTTAAAAAAATAATGCCGAGTTTACAATTGTGCTTTGATTTTTTATTTTTAAAGCTTATAATATTCCAATTGCATTAATATATTGATCACGAGAACTAAAAATTGATCAATTACTTTACATATTTATAACAATGTCAATAACCATTTTATCCATATATAAATATTAGTAAAGCAACGAATCGTTAAAAGATAATTCATTGTAGAAATAGTGCTCATAATAATTTCTTCAACACTAATGAAATTTCTTGCAAAACAAACATTTTTGTAGACATAGATAATATGAAAAGTTTTTAAAAAATTTGTGAAAGTGTATGATTTTTAAGTATAAAAGATATCATATAAAAGTTATCATAATAATTATTAATATTTATTAATTGCGGTATTACATTCTATATTCCATGTATTTTATTTATAAAGAAGATATATATTTTATATATTTTGTGGTATTGTTTCTAAAAATGTATCATGTGTGTCGAGGCAAGGCCTGTCTGTGTCCTCCTGACGAGCTTAACAGATATAGACATACTCGGGACTGAGAATAGTAGAGAAAAATAACATCATAAAGTGTATTGACAGTATGGCCATTGGCTTCATATTTTCTTAATTATAAAGAAGCTTCTTAATACTTAAGTTCCTGAGTAAAAAATATTATTGATAAAGGTAAAATATCCTTCTTAATACTATTTTTCATAATAATATAAATAAATTTGAAAATATAACATTTATTTTGTCGCTGTCAAAATCTCATGTTATTTACATATACTCAAAAATAGTTAGATAAAATACATAGCCACAACATATTATTGTAATTAAATCCAAAATACACTTAAGATATCGATCAAACGTGACTTCACTATCTATTCGACATAGTATGTCGATGCTATAAATGTAGTCTTATAAACGAATAATATTGTAAGGAATGTGTTAATGTATAAAATATCATAGTTTTCATTATAAATCACCAAAAACTATGAAAATAGTACATTTCAATACTAGTGCCTGAAAGTGATTTTATCCTCGTGTGGACGTTTGCGCCCAAGCGAAGCGAGCGTGAAAAGGTCTCACGAGGTTAAAATCAACTTCTTGTTCGCGTATCGAACAGTATTTTTTGACACGACGTGTACACAGTTTGATTCAGCGCATGTTTTTTTATTCAAAAAACAAATTCCAAAGATATCTTTTGTTTTTTACAAATCTTCATTTGTTCATTTCGCAAGTACAGCGCAATTTCCTGCTTATCATTCGGTTACAACGTCTCGTCAATGACCATTCAATCGACCATTCATGATCAAAACTTAGGACAGCGGCCTCTTACAAACATACTTTCTATGCACAGAGAAGCCAGACTTATTTTTAAAATAATGCCGACAATCCGGGCACTGAATTGTTTGAAAGATTTCGGGATGTTTGGCCTCCAGGTGATGTCTCAGAAACGGCTCTTTTATCTCGCACGCGAAGTCGCAGTGGGCGCAGTGTACCAGCTGCTTTCTCCTCCCGCAAATGCACTGGTTCAGTCGCCTAGTACAGACTTTGCAGTACGTAGTTTGGCCCGTCGGACACGCAGCCTTGTGCAACTCGAGGCGGTGCATGGTGTGGTAAGTTTTCTTGCAGTAGGGACACAGTAGTATCGGCTTCGGATGAAAGCAGTTGTGTGTTTTTTGAAGGTGATGTCGCGCGATTCCGATAGTACAGTAGCTCTTGCGACAGCGTCGGCAGCAAAATTTTAGAGGCTTCACGCAATCAACGCAAATGCTGACGGGATTCGAGGACGAGCATTCGAAGGTGGTTTTGCACTTCTCGCAGTAGGCGGAAACCCAGTCGAAGATATCTGTGGGAAAATTATAACAAAGTAGCAAACAAATGTTAATTTTTTAATTTTTGAAGCCTGTGAAAATCATTGAGCTATTGTTTGATTAGAAAATTACGAACCCTTTTCGGATGAGTTGGTGTCTTTATTACTTTGAGATGATTTATAGTCTTTGCTAATATTACTTGTATTGCCTAAAATATTGATAATCGTTATTTGGCAAATTCATACCATCGAAAAATGTTGTACATTTTAATCTAAAAATTACTCACTTGCATTTCCATCGCTACAATTACCTCCGTCGTTTGAAACCATTTGTCTACTTGCTAAAAAAATTATTTTGTTTAATTTCCGCAACGTTTATTTTATTTTTGAAAAACAGAATATTTACCTGCTGTTATAAGAGAATCATCTTTAGAGGCTTCCAAATTCTGTTTTGTTGCTGAATCAAAATATGATTTTTTCGTATCTTTATTCTGTATTTCTATATCTGTCATAAAAAAAGAATTTTACTTAATATTTTAAGTACATGAGTAAGTTGTTAAATAGAAAGAATTAATAATTTACCTAAAGGGTCATCATCTGTAATGCTTATAGACTCGTCCGACAAATACATTTTTTCTGATTTCCAATCAATCAAATTCTTGAAGTTTCGGTCACATTTAGTGAGGTATTCTGCTTGTGTGATATTTATTACTTGCTTTAGTTCATCTAACAAAAAATAAAATTAGGATCAATGTGGCTCTTATACTAAGACTTCATTGATTTTCAAATAAATTTACTTGCCTGTACCATTGCGTGATGTTTCATCGTCCAATATATCAACTACGTCAACGTAGTTTTCATTAAGTAGAATTGTTGTATCATGAATTCCAGAAACATTTGTACCTGTAACAAAAAAAGTGACAAAAATGGTCATTCCAATAACTCCTGAATCTTTACATCATGGGCTTTTTTATTTCTTGGGACTACTTTTGACGAGCAAATGTATGCCCAGCAATACGTGTTAATATAAACCAAATATACTAAGGACAGCAACACAGGAATTTGAAGAAGGATGGGTTTTATAGTACGGCTTTTTTATTATTGCGATTACCATATATTAGGTAGATTATTGTCTTAAATAATAGATAGAAAAATTGGACAATATTCACAAAGTGATAAATGAAAATGTATTTTAAATAATAGGAGTTACATGAGAAATAAGTCAAAAGACCTCCTGTGTAATCTAAATAAAACCTTCGCCACATTTCAAGACGCGTGCTCTAGTCTTCTTGTATCAAATATTCTTTCATTAGTCAATTTTTATTCGTATGTTATGAACATCCAGCTCTCCTACAATACCGGAATTCTTGTTTTTCAGCTAATGAATAAGCTTACACCTGTTTTTAAATGAATTCAAATTTATAGACCCTGTTACACCTGTTGAAGATCAGTTAGTTCTTTAGGTCGTCCAGTGTCGTCTGACCACGTGGTGTCTCAGGTTCTCTCTACATTTTTCTCTAAAATATCCCGATTCTTTTGTACCAATCAGAACAAACTTGCTGGTTTTCGCAGATACCTTTCTAGTATAAATCTGGTATAATTTCCTCTTTTGTAATAGCGATTTGAAGTTGAAAATGTTTCGATCCTAAAACAGATTAGATTATACTAAAGTGATTTGTTAAATCGATAGTCTTTGAAAATATGAACTTATAAGCATTTATTTATGTACTATAAAAAAAAATTTGATTTAAAATTCAACTAAAATCAAGGTGAAAAAATGGTAAAACTCATTAAAGTGATAGAGGCAGTCAAGAAACAATCATAACTATGATCAAAGATAATGGTACGATATGTAATAATTATTTATTAAAAAACCATAACTTCACATACATAAACTTGTAAATACTTTCATTGAAGTACGTAATCAAGCAAATTATCGCAATACTTAAACAATCTCAAGGCAACTATAACTAAGATTTTCTGCCTTTTCGAACTACTTCCGTAACCCAAACAACCTATGTAACAATGTCCGCGTGCACCACTGTCAAGTGACTCATGAACTCCTCCTTCTTCTCGCACACCCAGCCGCAGTGCTCGCACTTGTACTGTGCACCGTGCAGTGTATTCCCAATGCAGAATCTCTCCTGATGCCTCCTGAGATAGGCCACGGCTTTAAAGACCTTACCGCAGTCGAGGCAGTTGTATCCCTCCTCGTTGAGCACGGCTCTCTCCCCGTCGGCGACGTCCTCGTGCTGCGTCCTCATGTGATTCTTGAGATAGTACGTGTATTTGGTGCGAAAGGTACACAAAGGACATTTGACACCCTTGCCCCCGCCGCAGACGCGCGCCTTATGCTTCACCAGGATCTCCTTGGACTTGAGTTTGGCGCCGCAACGGTCGCACTCGTAGTAGTCGTCCGGATGGATGGCCGTGTGCTTGTACATGATGTGCTGGCGCAAATTGTACTTGCGACTGGCCCGATGATCGCAGTAGGGACACTTGCCCGAGGTGCGCTCCCGCTCGTGCTGGATGTGCGTCTGGGCGGACCTGATGGTCAGGTAGCGCTTGCCGCAGGCCACGCACTCGTACAGATAGCCGGTGCCGCAGAGCCGGCACGCCGTCACGTGTTTCACCTTGCGCTGGGTGCGGTCGCACTGGGAGCAGTACACGGCTATCAGGTGCTCGCTGTCTGGAAAGGCCAAAAAGAAAGAGAAAATGTGGTGGTCTGGTAACCGGGGTGAAGAGACATCCTGCTGGAGATGGTAGTGAGCGAAAAATGAGTTTAAAGGGAGGGCTTTGAAAAATCTTGTGAAAAAAGTTGCATCTGTTCTACTTCTGAATGGAACATTTTCTTCATGGGCATATATACAAATTTTTTACAATGCTTACTTCATATATTATAATTTGAGAAACAATATAATATGAAAAAATGCTTCTTGAAGTAACAAAAAAGAAATTTTCTAAGAAATGTTAATACTGTTAAAGAAGATATCGCTAATTGAAGGAAAATCAACAAACATATAAATTTTTTCATTTTTCATCTAATTTTAATTTTCAAGGACTCATTTTGTTCCTCGTATAATTTAATGTGGTGTTACCGATATGAAAATTGAAAAATTATTAAAACCTGCAAAGTTATATTCAATTGTTTATAAAATTCATGGACAAATCTACAAACAATTAGATATAACTTTGCAGGTTTTGAAAATTATTCAATTTTCATATTAGTAACATCACATGAAATTGTATAAGGAACAAAATGAGTCCTTGAAAATTATAATCGGATGAAAAATGGAAAAAATTTGTGTTTTGTTGAGTTTTTTTCAATTAGAGATATCTTCTTTAACACTATTAAAATTTCTTTGAAAAAATTTTTTTTTGTTACTTAAAGAACTCTTTTTTTATATTATATTGTTTCTCAAATTATAATATGTAAAGTAAGCATCGTAAAAAAATTTGTGAATATAAGTAAAAAAAATCGCCGGAGCCACCTTAAGAAGGTAGATATCGCTAAGTATCTTTCGATACGTCACGTCTATGTAGGATTCCATAATAAAGCAATATTAGTGTCAAAATCATAATTATATCAGCTATTATAAATGATTAGGTTTTTTGGATATACTATAAAGGACTTGATTCTTCTTTGATACATTTCAATTTTACAAGTTTAAAAAAATAAATAAAAACAAAAATATTTACATTTATTCTGTCATATTATAAGGATTGCGAACTCATTTTTCGTCGTATTTGTTTTACGATTTTTCTGAAATCCTTACTTATTCTGACTCGCTGCTTTCCGATGTGGAATTTCATGCTCAGTTCAGCAAATAATTTCTCGTGTACATCTTGCGTGCTGCTATTTAACTCAGTATTTTCTCTGGAATCTAGAATAAAATTAGTTGTTATTGTTTCATGATTTTACACAGGGCATATTAAAATTACGGTAATTATCATGTTTACCGAAAGGAAAAACAGTGTTGTCATCCTCACCCGAATGGGACAGTACCTCTTCTTTTACATAAACTCTTTCTCGTAACGGTATGAAATTGTTCGCTGTAACATATAAAATATAGTTAGACGACGAATCCTTTAAGTATAATAAATATTTAGTAGTTATTAATTTTCAGCATTAAACAGTTGCCTAATCACGTCAGTTACTCTTAATCTGTACAAACATGTAAAACGTAAACGAAGATTACCTCAATCGTGAATAATTCTAGTAAACTTATTACTAAAAAAAACTTCAATAAACCCAAAATATATTAATTTTGCTAATGTACTAAAATGATTTATTCTCTACAAATGTTATTGTTTAAGGATTATCTGAACTATAACTATTATTAAATATAATATAACTTGTATCAAACATATTTTATTCATCATACAATCCTCGATACATCGTGATAAACCTATAATAAAACAAGCACGTCGACATCGTCTCAAATTGAAAAAAGCCACCGCGACATTGGTGCTTTCTAGGGCACGAGGTTGGGCCAAGCGACGTCGCGCACCCGATTCAGCTCGCGATGGACGTGGGTGTAGGCGAGCTTTACGGTGAGGTAGCGCTTGTGGCAGGCGCCGCAGCGAAACAACATCCGTCCCTTGCAGTCCGGGCAAATGACGCTCTTGATGCGCCCTGTCAGCTTGGGTATCACTTGCTCACATCGACAGCAGTGCAGATGGATAAGGTTCGTCGCGTCTGTCGAATAAGAGAGGGAGGGGGGTTAGCGTGTGTGTGGAAGGATAGTGTAGGGAAGAATACGCTAAGTGTATTTTGTTGAAGTAAAAAAAAAATCAATTTCAAGGACTATGAGTCATTTTAATCGATCGGTTTTCCAGATGTCAAAGTGATATTAGAATATGAAAGGTTCGCGTCCAAAACGTCCGTGAAAGGTTAAAAGTATAATATATTTTAGAGATAAGTGTGCAAATTTGAGCTATTAAAAACGATACATTCGAGTTATCTCTATTTGTATTTCAATGACATAAAATCAAATGTTCTTACCGTCAGTATAGTTGTAACTGTTAGACCGTATTGACATAGTTTTGATATATAGTTTAGATAACATAATATTGTTAACGGAGAGAAAAATATCGGCTTTTCCAGTGATTCATTTTAATCGAAATTTCAATTTTTTTAGATATCTTTTATCAAATGCTAACTCTAAAATTTGAACAAAAATCCAAATAGCATCAATTTAAAAAAATTTCAGATTTTATTCGAACAGTGGAAATCTAATAGTAAACAGAAACAATACGTTCCTCGATAAGTGTATGTACATATGGTAATATAATCTTTATTTTTGAAACTTGGGGAAACAAAGACGCATCTTGAAATGTTGGTCCATCCGAATTCTATCGTCTGAAGCTACATTGTCAAATTTTCCAAGGCTATGAAAACATTATTGACGCAAGGCCATGGATATTTGAAAATTTTGTATATCTTATCAAGTCCAAATGAAAAGAGTCAGAAATGTATACAAACGAAATCTGTTATCGTATACGCAGTGTGTTGAACTGAATTGCAGTATTCTTCCCTGTCGTAGTATATTCCAGATTACGTAATGAAGTACTCACACGTTTTCATCGAAGAATTATATTTTAAACGTTTTATCTTGTTGAAGAAGGTATCGTGAGGATCTAAGACATCGTCGATGGTTTCTTCTGTTGGTATGCCTAATTAAAAACATCATTGTAGTTATTTACTTATTTCAATGACTGTTGTTTCGTAGATAATGGTATGTATAGAATTAGATAAGTTACTTTTATTTTCAAAACATTTTTTCTTATTCTCAAATTTTCTTTACGCAAAATGCAAGCATTATAAATTGTAAAAATAATAAAATTCTTACGTTTCTCAGATGGTTTATTTTTCTCTCCTGCATTGTTTGTGTCATTAAAAGGTTTTTCTTTATCATATATTACAGTACTGTCTTCGTCAATTTCAATAGACATATCTGAAAAATTGTAATAATTCATTATTATCACAATAATTAATCAAGTAAAATAAACATTACCATTTACCATTAAGTAGTATTGAACTCCCATTATCATCTAATTCTCCAAGATATTCTTCTTTGATTATTATTTCTTCGTAAATAACTTCATCATGTATAATATTATCTGTAACATCAAACAAAATTATTTATTAGTTAGGGATATAATGATAATGCATTGTTTTTGGATCAATCAAATAAAAAAGTAAAGAACTTCGACACTGAAACTTTAGGAGAAAAATAAGAAAATAAATAAAAGAAATTAAAATATTTTATCTAAACAATGTTTCCTAATTGTATTAAATTGCTGTTTTGAGAGAAAATAAATAGGATTATTTTTAGCATTATAAATATGACTCAGTTACAAGAGTTACACATCAATGAAGGAAATTTGGAGGCAAAGGTTATAAGCAGATTATACTATTTCTATATTTTAATTTACACTTGTATATATTTTAACTGAAGATTTCGCTCTACGAATACACTTTTGTATACCTATATATTGAGTATAGTAATTATTGCTATGTTTATTTAAATGTTTAATTATTATCTGAAAAAAAGTAATTTTTAATTCGATGTATATAGCATAAAAATGGCAGTGTTTTTTAAAACGACTTCTATTATAGTTGCTTACTAATATAATTAATTAATGCTAATATAATATATTAATTTAAATATAATAACTAGCAAAACGCTCGTATAAATATATAAAAAAACGGACAAATATTGCTTTAAAATTTTTAATTTTGCGATGCCCTTTGCAGCATTGAACACTTGTATAGAATCGACTAATTGAAAAATCTAGTCTTTCAAGTCTTAAATACAGGCTACATTGTAATAAATAGTGTAAAAATTCATGTATAGTTCATTATAAAAGTGCGATTACGATTATATAATAAACAGTATAAATAAATGACTATAAAAATTCTAAGCCTAATTTTATTTGGTGTGTTTTTGAAACGCCACTACGCAACTTAACTCAAGTTCATCTACGCCTATATTAAAAGAGCGCAATTCCACTGGAAATTTCGTTATTGCTTAAAGCATATCAGACTCAATGCATATAGATACGAGAGCGCACAGAGCTAAAGTCTATTTGCGTAACAAACAATTGCCCCTTAAACACGGCGCCAACTGCTCCAATAAGCGCAGCGTCAAAATTTTCCCTCATCAAGACATCGCGCTTCCTCCTCCGTATTTTCGTCATCGAAACTGGCGCCTACTTCTTCGATCCGCCCGCGGAGAACAGCGTCTCGTGCTTGGCCCTCATGTGATTTTTCAGCTGGTACTTCAGGTAGCACTTGTAGTTGCAGTGGCCGCAGGAGAATCCCTTCTCCTTGCCGCAATTGTAAGTCTCGTGCCGCTTGAGGGTCTGCATGTGTCTGAATGACTTATTGCACCACTGGCACCGGTAGAGATCCTCGACGGCGAGCTTCCGGTGCTGGATGCGCTCGTGCAGCTCGATCGAGGCCTTGTACCTGCTGACGAACGGGCAGGAGGTGCACTTGAAGGCCGCCTGCTTCTTGCAGGTGAGCCGCTTGTGCCGACGGAGGTTCTCGTAGCTGGAGAACTTGGTGCCGCACTCATCGCAGGCGACGCCACCGGCGCGCGGCTCCACGGCCGCGGGATTGCGGTTGCCGCAGATCGCCTTTATGTGCCCGTAGAGCGTCATGTACTTGCCGAAAATCTTGCGACAGCGCGAGCACTGGAGCTGGTAGGGCTCCGAGCAGCGGGCGCAGGAGCTCACCTTCTTGCGAGGCGGTTTCTGAAAGGACTCCGAGCACTTCGGACAGTGCAGGAGGATCAGCTCGGGCGGACCTGGTGGATGAAGATGGTATGATGGCGTGAGGTGGTGGTGAGAGCGAGAGAGAGGGAAAGGATGAATCGTATTGTCAATGAAACAAATTTTATAGGTTTTTTTGTGATGGCTAAAAGGAACGAAGTGTTACTACTTATCGTTCATACATACTATAAATTTTAAGTACGGAAAAGACAATACGATTCATTTGAGTATTTTTCATTGAAAATCATATTTCAAAATACAATAATTGTTTTCCAAATCTTTTTTTCAATCGTTTTTTTCAAATCGTTTCAAAACAAAAACTATGCGAGAAAAGAAAATCACGGGAGATCTTATTACGATCAATTACGTATACATAATACAAACTTATACGGAGAGAAATTTTGGCAAGCGGATCGCCGAAATCGAAGCAGACGGATAGCTCACGCTTTCGGTAATCCGAGTTCCGACTTTTAGTCATCGGATGACTTGAGAGATATCCGTTGACCTAACGGTTGGTAAACAGCGCCATAGATCAACGGATATCTCTCAGAAGATCATCCGATGACCAACGTTAGAACTCGGACTATCCGCTTGCCAAAATTTCTCTC
Organism: Torymus aiolomorphi; assembly: GCA_036365515.1. NCBI lineage: Eukaryota > Metazoa > Arthropoda > Insecta > Hymenoptera > Torymidae > Torymus > Torymus aiolomorphi. The sequence continues at coordinate 169,032,521 of CM070876.1, forward strand.
CGTGTAATTGTCCACAAACAAAAGATTATTCCATTCAATTCTACCTTATCGCGTCGAGCACACGCGAATTTAACAATGGCACAATCGATAAGAGCTGACAAAAGTTCTGCATCCTCTCCACTCGCTTGGCGAGATAAGGACTCGTAAGATTCGATTCCGCAGCTGCTCGCGATGCTGTCAGTTGTAAACCATACGCCGTGGCGGTCGACCGTTTAAATGAAGACTTGGAAGCAGTGAGGGCCAGAGCGTCGCTAGGATTTTTCGGGATAATCAAGTGTTATGTGACAGAGTGATGCGTGCGTTGATTGCATAATTTTTGGAGGAGAATTGTTTTTAATTTGCTTCAGAGTGTCGAAGTAAGTGGGGATGGTGTTTTTAAGCTTTTGTAATAATTATATTTCATGTAGTTTAAAATGAGTGAGTATACGCACTCATAAATAAAGATATATCTTTAATTTGAAAGAATGACAAAGTGATTTTTATGAAGAACTAATGAATTTATGATTATTAATGAAGATTTAACAATACATTGTGCAACAAGGGGAGAAAATGAGCTATTTCTAGCGAGGGTGAGGTGTTTTGCACGAGTCGGAGTCGAGGGCGCCGAAGGGCCTTTTTTACGTGTGTGAGTCGGATAGAGAATTGGGCATTTCGAGTCACAACGCAGTTGAAAATCAAAATAATTTGAAATATATTAACCTCGCCTATTTTAAGGTAGAAATGACTATTTCTCACCTGTTTTAGGGTAGAAATGGATATTTTTTAGCACTTTCGTAAAATACGCTCGAAATGCGAAATTTTCTCTTCTACTTTCACACGTGAAAAAGGCCCTATTTCATGCCCGAGTTGAGAAATAGCTTATTGATTATCAGGTATTGAGGTAGAATATTTTTAAAATAAATTTTTGGTTACATCGTCGCGCGGTACGAAGAAAAGCCAACTTGGAAGTTACAGGCGAAGAAAAGCCAAAAACACGTCTAAGGTGAAAAAAAGCCAGTTTGCGTCCTCCCAGACGAAGAAAAGCCAGTTTGATTTGTCTCAGACGAAAAAAAGTCAGTTTAGACAAAAAATCCCAACTGCCGACATTTCGCGCGAAAAAAAAATTCAGTTCTGTTAGCGAAAATACTTTTACATACGCGTATTGATAAATAATGTTGTATTATGCTTGTAAATTTTAATTATCATAATAAAATTACTCTTAATACTATTAATAAGTGATACTAGGAATCTTGAATCATTATACTGACAGTCAGTACATTGATTCAAGATTCAGTCAGTTTCTGGTTTGTCATTGGCTTTGAACATATGTCAAAAGTACTGCAACGCCGTTCATGAATTATAAGGTACTCGCAATCACAGGTTTATTGCGCTTTCAGATATATCCGAAAAAAGAGCAACGGCTCCAAGCTGCATACGTGTATGAGCGCAGCCTTCCAAGCGTTTGACGTAGTAGTGCCGCCGGCCGGGGATACTGCGTTCGGCGTTCCTAAAAGTTTTTCTGTATAAATACAGCATAATAAATGTACAATTACGCGCACACTATCATTTATGAACGACTTATTGCAGTGCTTTTGACAAATGTTCAGAGACAATGATAACAAAAACTGGAATTATCAGTACACTGATTCATTAATTATTACATATTTATTAAAGCATAATATACAGTATTATTTATCAATATGCGTACGTAAAAGTATTTTCGCTAACAGAATTGGATTTTTTTTCTCGCGTGAAATGTCGTCAGTTGCGATTTTTCGTCCAGGGGCGGGGCAAACTGGCTTTTTTTCGTCTGAGACAAGTCAAACTGGCTTTTCTTCGTCTGGGAGGGCGCAAACTGGCTTTTCTTCGTCTCGGAGGACGCAAACTGGCTTTTCTTCACCTTAGACGCGTTTTTGGCTTTTCTTCGCCTGTAACTTCCGAGTTGGCTTTTCTTCGTACCGCGCGACCACATATTGACGATAGTATATCATAAATAATCATGAATATCATCAATAAAAATAGTATCATTTCAAAAAGTTCTGGGTCGACAGACGTCAACGTGATTTGAATCCGTTAACTTACAACAAAATCAAATAAAATTTCAGTCTTAAAATTGAAAATGGAGCCATCAAATTATTGCTGTCACTATTTGTACATTGCTGTTGGATTGATTATCTGTGTGAATATTATACTGGTCACAACCAAAAACAGACCCTCGCTAATATCACTCACGGTGGTAAGTATAAATTGATTCAGTTAACTTTTTCAAATAAATTAATCCGTATATTTAACATTCCGTCAATTTCAGATGTTCAGACACGGGGACCGACTACCGCAACCGTACCCTCATGAATTTTATCCGACCGACCCTTACATAAATCACTCGTTCCACCCGATCGAATTAGGCGGCTTGACGAGTGTAAGTCAACCAGATAAACCAATCGTTGAGGCAAAGTCTCAAAATAAATCTCTCGTTTAATAATAATGAAAATTACACAGGCAGGGAAGATGCGGGAGTACCAAATCGGCAAATTCCTGCGGAACGAGTACAACGATTTTTTGGGCGAGTTCTACAGGACCTCGGACGTCCTGGCCATGAGCTCGGACGTCGACCGTACGAAGCAGAGTTTGCTTCTGGCGTTAGCGGGATTATATCCCCCGCGAAAAGGACAGGCTTGGAACGACGAACTCAACTGGCAGCCCATACCCATTAGGTTTACTCCCTCCGAGATAGACTTGGGTCTCTACGTTCAATCATGTCCCAGGTAAAAATCGATTAGAAAAATGGCTTACGAAGCGTATTTTTCAAAACTGAAGTGTCAATGATATTTTAGGCATGAAATAGAACTCGCCAGGATCAAGAAAACGAGGGAGTACAGGATGGCACAGGTGAGATTCGCTCCACTGATGAGGCAGCTGGCGGTCCACATGGGCCGCGATGTCAACGACACGTCTGTTATTTACTACTTGTATCTAACGCTGAAGGCCGAGAGCTCGATGGGCCTCGAGCTGCCCAAGTGGACCAAGAGCTACTTTCCGGATGGACCGCTCAAAGATGTGATGTTATTTCAATACGAAGTGCAAAGCTTCACTCCGCTGCTGAAAAAACTTAACGGAGGTAGGTGTAGTGTATTTTTATAAAAAGAATGAAAAAAATCGGGAATCGCTAATGAAATGTTTTAACTTTTAGGGGTGAGGGTGCGACTATTCCTGAATAGCGTAAAGCCCATCGTCGAGCATTCCGGAAATAATACTCCGAAAGTGAACCTGTACAGCGTGCACGAAACCCACATAGCAGGAATCATGAAGACCCTAAAACTGTGGAACGACGACCTGCCAGAGTACTCGAGTGCAGTGATTTTCGAGCTTCACGAGATAAATTCCAAATACTTCGTCAGGGTAAATTTTGTGCAATATTAACAACTGAGCCATCATTCGCATATAGCACATAATGATATCCAATGTTGCAGATATTGTACTACAAAGGCACCCCCTCAGTGTCCGAGGTGCGAGTGCTGCCGGGGTGCAAAGAATACTGCCCGTATGAGGATTTCGTGAAGCTAACGAAGGACGTAGTGCCTGACGACATTATGGAGGCGTGCCTCGGACCCCCCGAGAACTCGCTTCTAGTGCCGAGAGGCGAGGATCCAGTAAAGTGGATGTACAAAAAGTTCAGAAGCTGGTTCCAATTCAAGAAATAAGCAGCGAATCTCTTAGTACCTGTGATACAGACTGACAACGATATATTTTACATAAACGACTGGTATTTATTTGTAAATGTATAATGATTCATATTGAACGGTAGTTTTTTAAAGTTTTAGTTTATTAATTTGTAGTAGTAATAAGATCCCCGGTGTGGTAAAAGAAACGCAATTTATAAAAATATGAGATGCAATGAACATATGAATGAAATGCACTCACAGCTGTATCTTTCGGGGGATGTCTTCTCCTTACATATGATCACAGATTTTCGATTGTTATTATCTGTAAAAAAAAGTTTATGTTAATGGAGAACTGTATGATTTTTTTATAAGTGTTATAAATTTTTTAAACGAAAAATACGTACCTATAAATTGCTGGTTCGAGACAGAAAATGAATAATTTCCTTCAGAAGGCTTTAAGAAATCTGAAATTAAAAATTGTAATTGTTAATAACAATTTTAATGTTATCATGAAATGTACATGCTTCAGACATCAAAATAAGATAACTACCAAATATTTCATCCAACTAGATGTAGCAAACCAGTACTGTATATCTAGATAAAATAAAAATGCAAGATTGTTAAGCCAGAGAAAAAATCTTTTGAAATGAATTTAGATAATGTCGTGATGTAATATTTTATTTATTCTATTTGAAAGAATAATATGTAAGTAATATAGAATAATAAGATTTATTAAGCACGATGGTATAAACTTATTATTTTAATATACATGGATATACAAATATTGAAATTATTGACCGTTATATTAAATTATCATCATATCCCTTGAAGCTTTAAAATTATTCTGGATTTTGATCAATATTCAACTTTCTATATATTCCGTCACCTGAAACATAAATAATTAATAAAGCTGAAATAACTGAAATTATAATTTTTACTATTCCTTACTTTGTATAAATCTATTTCTCAGTTATTTGATAAGTTTAAACAATCTTTCCTATTACCTAAAACATATTAATAATTAAAATATATGTTTAAAACATTTCTACAAATACTTTAATTTTATTTACTAATTTTCTAAGGATCGAAAGATAATGTAATGAATAAATTATCAATAGTTTTCGTTATACTTGTTATAAATTAGACATTTATTTCAAAATGTTTACAAAACGATTATCAATCAATTTAATGGCTAAATTATATGGGCATTGAATCATACATGAAAATATGTTTATATAAATATATATACTTAAATTCTGTATTCGAGCTATAAGTATTTTATTCAGAAATGAAAAATATATCATAACTAACGTAATTAATAGTCTAATACTTGTAACACAAGTAATGACAACATAAGATTATAGTCGCTTGAACTCTTAAATTATAATGGAAAGAAGAAAAAAAATCTTATGCTACTTATACAATCGCAACTAAACACAATATTAATTATATCTAGTCAAGTGAAACTATAAGAATAGAGAATGTTTATAAAGAGGCACAATGAAAATCCTAAGAAATATCGCTAGAATCTCGGTATATTACGGGAACGATACGCCGGGCATGTCTTTTCTAAGTCTCTTCGCGGACCTGCGCTCCTTCTTCTCCTTCTCCTTTTGGGCGCAAATCGAGGCCTCTCTCATGTGCCTGTTGAGGCCGTACACGTGATGGTAATTCGTGTGACAGTGCTTGCAGGCAAACGCGTCCTTTGGAAAGATATCCGGATGATTGCGCTGTATGTGATTGGCCAGCAGGGGATACTTCTGATAAGCCTTGTACTCGCAATGGGCGCAGCTAAGGCTAGGCTGCTTGCCGCACAGGTTCTTCACGTGATTGCGCAGCGCGCCGAGGGTCTTGTAGTGCTTGCCGCACTTCTCGCAGGCGAACGAGACGCTGTCGTCGCGCTTGTGGATGTTGAGGACGTGCTTGCGCAGCGAGTTGGCGTACTTGGTCTTGAAGTCGCAGTGGGGACAGGCCACCGGGGGCAGATCGACGCCGCACTCGTTGTTCTGATGCCAGCGCAGATATTTCGCCAGCTTGAAGGTTTTGCCGCACTTCGGACAGGGTATGAGGTCCTTCGGGTCGTAGTGCGTGTGAACGCACTTGTGGTGATCGATGAGTCGCTGCTTACGCGTGCTCTTGTACTCGCACAGCGTGCACTGGAACGTCTTCGGCTTGCCACAGTCGTACTTCAGGTGCATCGTTATGTCGTTGTAGTTCTTGTAGCGCTTCGAGCACTGGATGCACTGAAACTGCAGCAGCTCCGCGCACTGGGAGCAGTTGGTCATCTTCTCGCCGAAGTTCTTCTTGTAGGTGCGGTCGCAGCTCGCGCAGGCTAGCAGCAGCAGGTTGTGCAGGTCTACGAAAATAATTGTTGTCGAATAATCGTTTATTTTTTTGGAATCCAAGATAATCTTCGGATATCAATAGCTTTTCAATAATATACTCACAAAATTTGGAGGCGATTCTCGGGAATTTCCTGACTTTAATAAGCTCCTTTTCAGCAGACTTTTTTTTATCTTTGCTCTTGGTTAAACCCTTTTTAGCAGCAACTTTCTTTTTCTTCTTCACTGGCGCTTGATCTTGCTCTGAAACAAATATTGTTCGTCAGGTATTAAATTATCACATTACCAATGAAACAAAAAGACAAACCTATTTTATAGAACTTACCGACAGTGTCTGTATCAATGAATTCAATGTCAGGCGTGGGATTGGACTCGACAGAGGTTTGATTGTCTTCATTGTCTGAAAATACAGATATATTTAATTTTATAAAGTTTAATTTTATAAAGTCTTCTTCAATAATCTTCGAAAATGTACAAACCTGATAGTTCGAGAATGAGCGAGTCCTCTGAAAAAGTTTCTTCTTTTATGTGAATTATCGGTGCATTCTGTATCATTTCTGCCGTGATAATGGTCGCTGTAAAATAGGGCAATAATTATTATGAGTAATATAATGCTATATTCCTCTTTTTACTTATATTTAACATGCTCGAAAGTAACTTGTACACTAAATTATAAGGAAATTGCAATTTAATAATAAATACGTAATAATAAATACGTAATATAATACGCTGAGAGAAGAAAACTATCGTCCTAACTTGGTGTCATCTAAATTCTATGAGAGCAATTAGTAACAGCAGTAGATCCTTTAAATTTTAATGTTGCTTGTACAATTGGCTCACATCATCGAATTTTGATATAAGGTAATACAGTTTTACTAACTACTTGAACAGAGTAACAAATAGCGTGCCAATTATCTGTTTCCCATGCAGGTATGATTTATAAGCAATGACCACTTTCACAAAAATATTTTAAAATATATTTATTTACAACAAGAAATCAAATATTTACTATTACATACGATATATTATAATCAAATCTGTAATATAAACGAGACAAGATAAATTTATAAAATATTTACTTATCTAACATACTTATGATAAAATTTACATGTATACAAACTTTATTAATATGTTTCAGTGTTTACATGATAAAAATCTTCGCAATTCAATTTTGCAATATTTGCATAAAATAGTAAATAAAAAGCACTTTTGCATATAAATCATAAAAAAAATAATAAGCTACTATGACAACATTGAAAAAAAATAAGCTACATTAACAACATTTATTTTTAAAAGCCTGGCACTAACATAAAACTCCTTTAACATCTAAGCTATATAGACTTAACATGTAAGTTATAAAAAAAAAAAATTAATTTTGCATAATCGCAAAAACGCAACTCCAATAGAAAAAATTATTGTCATCCATAAATCTTAAGGTACTAGCTTGAAAAAAACCATCGGCTTTGTGACTGTAAATAAAATTGACTTTCTGTAAGAAAATTTATTAAAAAAAGAGAAGTTTAAAACTAGTCTTATCGAAACTGCTCTCGAGCAGGAGACAAAATCTGTAAAAATCTTTATTAGACGCGGCGCTTCTTCGAGTGCTGGCTGCGCATGTGGTTCATCAGGCAGAACTTCCTCTTCGTCTTGTACTTGCAGAGATCGCAAGCGAACGCGGGCTCTTTGCCGCACTCGTACTGCAAATGTCGTTTGAGCGAGCACTCGTTCTTGTAAACCCTGGAGCAGCGCGGACAGCTGGACTTCATCTCGACCTCGCTGTGCTTGCGCTCAAAGTGCCGAATGATGTTGACCTTCTGATGGGTGCGATAGTCGCAGTGCGCACAGCCGTACGGCCGCTCCTTGTCGCACTCCAGTTCGCGGTGGCGGCGCAGGCTGTTCAGGTCGCGGTAACGTTTGTGGCATTTCTGTGAATAGCAATGAAAAAATAAAAGGTCAATATCCAGAAACTAAACTATATAGAAGATTCTCGCGAAGTCTTACATCGCACACAGCATCTTTGAGATGACCGCCTCGGCATGTATTTCTGCGTCGATGTTTCTCTAATTTTTCCTCGTCTATGAACATGCGCTTGCAGCGCTTGCAGGTGACGGCGTTCCGCATCTTCTGATGAACAAAGAAGAGATGCCGCTGTTTGCAATTATTGGACGTAAACGTCTGTTCGCATTGCTCGCACTTGACCCTCGTCTTGTCCGCGCTGTCCCTCTGCGGACAGTGATAATTCATGTGGCGAGTGGCGTGGTACTTGTACTTGAAAAACCGTTTGCAGTACTTGCAAGAGTGCAAGCCGGCCTCTCGCTTCCTCGGGGCTGAAATGGGTTTTGTGTTCCTTAAGCGTCAGGATAGTTTTCGGATTTTTGTTAGGTTTAGAAAATGTTACATCCTAAATTAGAACCTCACGATTAAGCATCTGTTGTGGAAGTTTAGCGAAATATGGTTGACGCGTACGATAGTCTTTTACACTTACTTTTCGATTTCTTGATGGTATTGGTCGCTCGACGGACAGTGCGCTTGAAAAATGGCATATCGCTGTTGTCGCTTTCGCTCGTAGGTTCTTTTTCAATAGGTTCTTGGTCGCTTATTGCTCCCTTAAAAGACAATTCGTTAGGTTTAGAAGTGCGGTCTAAAAATACATATTTAACGGACATAAATTTATTTTATGGTAAGGATTAAAACGCTTTGTTAAGAGTTTTTAAGACCTACTTGATTCTGGTGGTGAAAAGCTGGTGGATGGTTGAGGATTGTCTTGCATACCATCATCATTGCTGTCCTCATGATTGTTATTATTTCTGTTATTATTATTATTATTATTTTGGTTATTTTCATTGCCATTATTACTACTTTCGATACTACTATTCCTATTAGTTAAGCCTGACGATGAAGAAGCTTCCGCGATAGCTTCAGAAGAACGTTCACGTTTTAGAGTATGCCTAAGAACAGGTTCAGATGTATTCGCCTCTAAAATGTTTTATTTTTCGTTAAAGAAATTGTGACATCAATAGTAGTTATACGCTAAGAAAATGGCGCATAATTGAGATTACGTATAATCAAGAGACATTTTAATAATACTCATATGTAAATCTAACTAAGTACCTCTTGGTTCTCCTGTTACAATCGCTGCTGATGTTGTCGATTCGGTTATAGGAGGGATTTTGATTTTAAATTCTTCGCCAATTTCTAAAAAAAATAACAGTAAACCATCAAACAGTATATCCAATTGTTGGGTATAACTCGAAAAAAAAAATTACCCAATTGTTTTTTTTTATTATTTTTATATTATTCCAACTTTTAATACACTATAAACTAAAACTCATTTATTGTATTCTCGTTACTTTAACTATTGACGAAAGTAATTTTTTTTGTGTGTTCTGACAAAGCGAATGTAAATACTCAGTTACTGGAATCCAGTTACAAAATTCAGTTTAACCTTCATTTAATTTCCCAAACCTTCTCAACAAAAATTTTTTTTTCAAGTTTTTAAATTTTCTTAAGGATTACAAAAACATGACAAATCATTCAAATCTAAGGATCCGCATGGATCATCCAGTATAAAACTCGTCAAGAACATCGGCGTCACCTATTTTCTCCTCGACCACGAAGCTCGACACGGGCAGGTCTATTTCGTTGTTCTCGCTGGCGGGATCGAACGACAACCAGACATTCGACGTTCGACGCATGTGCAGCAACTCGGTCGCTATCTTGACGAATTCGTCCTCGCTAATGCCGATCCTCCTCGCGGCCTCCTCCACCGTGATAAACGCCTCAGACTTCACCAAGTTGTCGATCCTCTGGAGCAGATCCGGTTTGAATTTCTGTTCCCAATCCGGAAATTGTTCCTGCCCGTCTTGACCCGGCGGCTCTATCTTCACCTCCACCTCCTCCACCTGTGAAGGTTCTTGCTGCATCTCTGGCGGCCGATCCCCCTGCTGCTGTCGCTGCTGCTGATTCTGCTGATTTCCCTGCAGCATTCTCAGCTCCTGCTGCTGCTGCTGCTGTTCCTGTAAACAAGAGGAACGCTGTTGTTGTTGCTGCTGCTGCTGTTCTTGTTGTTGCTGCGGCTGCTGCTGCCCCTGCTGTTCAAGCTGTGCAGCTTGTGCCGAGGTGGAGGGCTGCTGATCACCTATGCGACGACGTGGCCCCAAGTGGGGTGGACTCAGCGATGGGCTACGCTCGCGTGTTCTCGATTCTTTGAGAATGAGGGGTGGTTCCTCGTCTTCTTCGAAGAAATCGTACCAGAAGGCCGTCTGGTCAGGATAGACGCAGTCGGGGCCCATGAAGGTCGATATCTCGTCAAGGCATTGTTGGAGGGTCAGCCCACGACCGTGGTTGTATTGCGCGATCGAGCGATTATCCTGGCAGTCCAAGGTGTTCGGGGGTAGGATGACGAGGGGATGAAACTCGTCTTCCGAGTCGGTATGCTCTGATACTTGGGATGACTGTGGTTGTGCTTCTGGCAGCTGCGCTCGCTCCGGCGGCGGCAGCGGCGGCTCCGGTGGCTGTTGTTGCTGGTCTTCCTGCTGCGTAGACAGATATACGGTGGACTCAGTTTATGGGCCTTTCGAGTGAGAAGGAGACAAGGAGTGTCGGTGCGGGCTTCAAATTTTAATGGACTTATCTTTTAAAAAGGTCTAACTGTTGGATAGACTTGTGCTATCACTATGCCATGTAATTTTATTCGATGCAATTTGGAATTTTTAAACTCAGTATCGGAAGACCAAAATACCAAGTTTATTAACATCAACAATTAATAATATTCTCTTTGTTAATTTGTATCAAAGATATGTTGCAACTTTTTAAAATTGAAAACAATTTTTAATCTTCATACGTGTTTATAAATTATTTCTCATTACAATCAATTATTTGCGAGCAATAAAAAAAAAAGTAAATCTTGCTTACTTCCTTTGGTTTTGTATGAGTTATGAAAAAATTAAGTACATTATAAATGCATAAGAAGGTAAAATACTAGATATACCAACATTATATTGTAAATATGTGAAGTTGAAAAAAATAAGTTTCACACGACAGTATATTAATAAAAGGAACTAAATTAAAGAAGTATAGAAGCAAAAAAAATAAGAAATTTTGCTATGTAAGTGAACAGGTTAAATTTATTAAATATAAATATAAACTTGAATATTTAAATTTAAAAATATTAATGCGAGTTTCAATCTTTTCATAGTACAATACATTGTTACAAGTAATAATAATTTCTACTAGATAATAATTTTAAAAAGCACGCTACTTCATAGCAACTTTTAATTTTGAAATTATTATTAACTCTCATCATTGAGAACTACGGTAATACCATTATATTGAGGTAGCAAATAATGTGATTTTTTAGTAAACAACTCGACTAAAGTAATAAATAAAAATTCTTAACTGCAAATGCAATTTTTTTTATATGGTAATAATACATAAAAGAACGTTCTGAAAGCGTTAAGGTTATGTATAATGTGGCATATTCTATAACTGCTAGTCCCGCAATAGGAATAATATTTAAAATATAAGATAAAAAAAGTTATATTGTATATTAGTTATTTTCTAATTTTGTTTATATAATATATGTATTATATAAGTTTACACAAAATTTTATTTAATTATGATAGATATTTTATATTTTAAACAAATTCGATTGCTTTGATAAATCTGTATTTGAAGTAACTGTAAATGGTATATAAATATAATAATTTAATTCCTTATGCATATTTTATATTATATCTAATCATTATCATTATTGTTGATATTAATTTATTTTGTAACTATGAAAAAAATAATTATAAATAAAGTCTTAATAAATACCTCAGGAAAATTTGGAAATGCTCCCATTACACTTCAAATTCTAAAATTTGAGATACGACTACGAAATTCACCTATTTACTTAGCACTGTGTTCGTTGCTCTATAAAACAATTACTTTTAATAAAAAAAAACCATAAACATTATTTTTCATGTTTCTTACTCAATTGAAATTTAATGTAAAGAAAAAATTGCGTTAATTGAAATAGTTGTATTATAATATATCATAAGTTTAGTTTATGCAAAGCATTTATTTTATTATTTATGGACACTATGTATAATATTTAACTAATCCAGCTTTGAAATGTTATTACTGCAAAGTATAACATTTTCAAATCATAATATTCAAACAATCAATCAAACAAAATATTTCCAAATCGACAACTCATGACCTAATGAGCTAAGTAATGTTTGAAAACAAATAATGCCATTATTTTGTATCAAAGAACAACAAAATATAGTATAAAATTTACAATTAAATTATATTTACAGAAAGTGAAATTGAATTTTGAATACAAAATATTTCAAGAATGTTCACAGGATCATAATAAGCAGGCAAAAAAGATTGTAATTGAAATTAATTCAAAGGATATTCCTAATATTTTTCAACTTTCTCTCACTTAAAAAGAAGTAAAATCCAAGATAAACAAAGCAAAAAAGTCGTTCGTTCACGACGCAATTCTAACAGTGCTACTCCAAATACAAAAGCAATATTTTCGTTCACAAAATACTCAGATACTCCCTACCTCCTTCTCGCCTCGGCAGTCAATATCTACCTATGATCCCTGCTGATCACAACAATCCGTCAACGGCGACTAATTTTCCGGCACACAAGTACGCACACCTTTCGGAGCATTTGGCGCGTGTAAACAAACGCACGCTCGGCCGGGTGGCACGGTTAGGTTAGGTTCTAACCTCCTCTCCGTCTCTTTCGCTCTTCCCGAACATCGCAAGTCGCACACCTTCTCTCGTGCTCACGTAACATACACGAACATATAGGCACACGCTCCCGCACACGCGCGTTCGATTTTCACGAATTCGCCGCGAGAGATTTATCCGAGAGAAGGACAGACACGTATATACACGGCACATACACGCGAACCCCGCGCGTCGCTGCCAGCTGACGAGGAGTATAGTACTTACTGTACTGTACCACTGTACATATATAAATGAGAGAGAGAGAGACGGAGAGAGAGAGAGAGAGAGAGACAGAGAGAGAGAGAGAGAGAGAGAGCACGACGACGTAACGGTTTTCCCCCTCCCAAGCGTACGGACTACGGAGCGAACTCAGCGAGCGCACGTACCACGTACACACATGTATATAGGTATGAGATACAAGTTGGTGTGTATAGCAGACCGCGCACGCGCCCGTTATCATCAAGAGCTGCGGGGCGGGTTTGATTTCACGAACGCGCGCACTTGTTGATTCGTCCGCGCGGTCGTCGAAACTTTGCGCCTGATGAAAGAATGATGCTTTGTTTATGAATCGATAGTGATTACTTGGAATTTGGAAATGGAACTGAAGACTACAGCAGCATGTTTATAAGCTATCTGTGGACGCACGTGGATAGAGTAACATGTTTTGTTGGTTTTGTGGCAGACCTGAAAAAAAAAAAAAAAAACAAAAATTTCGTCTTATTGTTAGTTTAGACCCTTTCATTGCTTGAAATAGTTCCATAAATTTTGTAACTGGTGAACTTCGTTGGAGGTACAATACGTTTGTTTACTCAAGTATTCGGCATTGAATATAGGTCACGATTTATTATATTACCTATTGTAATGACATGGCCTTGAATATTTAATATTTGTATTTTAGCAGCCTTCTTCAGTAATAATAGATACCTCCGGATGCCTACCTGAAAAAATGATACGTGAATTAGTTTAAAAAATCATCGTAAAGTGCTCATATTTTCCGAATGTGATCGAGGCAAAGTTTACATAAGATTGTATTCATCAGATATTAAAATGCAATAAATACCATGTATTTTACCTAGAATAATAACAAATGTTTTTTTTATATAAGGTATATATCGCATAATTTACGAAAATACACAGGATTAAATGGCAAATCAAATTTTTTTCAAATAATTATAAAATAAATTCTTTTATTTTTCGACGAAATATTGGTTTTAAATAAAATACAAAGTTTATAATTTCAAGGTATTCTACAATATTAATACAATTATGTTCGCTATAAAATATTTTAATATGAAAACTTATCGAAGTGCAAGGTAAGAAGTATACATGCGTATATTACGTATTTGTATCTTAACAGTGCCTCCGCAAATATTTCTATTGTAGTGATTTCTAATCTATAAGTATCTTTACATAAAGTGCTTCTCTCGTAAAGGGTAGATATGAAAAAAAAATTCTTAAAAAATCATTGAAAATTTCAAAATTAAAACTCAATGGTATTTGGCTAACCATATAGGAGAACCATAGGAAAAATATCAGATATAGTGACTTTATCAGTAAATCAACATTTAAGTTCAGGGAATAAACGGGTTACGTGATATGTTTAATCGCTTACGGGGATGTGAGTACCGACGTTATTTTTCAAACGAGCATAACTCACGCAAATATCAATAGAATTATCCAGAAAAAAATCTGCATATAGTGTTTGCGTGTACGGAGCGCTTGACAGACGTCTTTTTCCAAAAAAATGATGAGAATTTATTGAATTAAATAAAAACCGTACTGTCGGTAAGTAGGAATCTACAATTGACCTACTTTTCAAACGAGCATAACTCACGCAAATATCAATAGAATTATCCAGAAAAAATCTGCATATAGTGTTTGCGGGTACGGAGCGCTTGACAGCCGTCTTTTTCCAAATAAATGTTTGAATGTTGATTTAAAAAAATATTGAAATTAGGGTTGCACATCCCCTTAAATAAAATGCTTTTATGATATTGAACCGTCAAAAAATGACTTTTTTCAAAGTTTAAGATTGGGGGAAGGAACATTAAAAATATATTTTATCAACGATTATTATTAAAAAGTGTTCATTTAATGATGTCTGTCCCCCCACTGGTGAAGTCACCCTATTCTATCAACAAATACATCACAAACTAAATATTTTTGACGAGAAAATAGTATAATCAGATGTTGTAAAATGAAAGTTCGCAAGCTTCAGATTACGCAAATTATAAATGAAAATCATTAAAATGAATACACGTTCTCCATGATGCGAAGAATATGTTCGTCCTTTCATGTCGTGCATGGTATTTCAGATTAATATATTTTAAAGATTATTTCCTGAATCCCACATTTTTTAAATACACCCTATAAGAATCACAAACAACATACAGAAACTTTATTTGCAAAGTGGTCTCTCTCTCTCTCTCTCTCTCTCTCTCTCTCTCTCTCTCTCTCTCTCTCTCTCTCTCTCTCTCTCTCTCTACCGCTTCTGCAATCACATATTAGACTCATCGAAATACCTTTCCAAACATTACCACAAAAGAGCAAAAAATCCCCCCCCCCAAATCATCTGCCCTCCCCCGTCAGCCATCTCCAGCGCTCTTGTCCCCCATCAACCATCAGTTCTTCGTCTTCCGCTTGAACCCGGACGTGTGCACGAGGGGCTCGCTCGGATGCTTTCTGAGCATGTGAGTCGTCAGATTGGACTTCTGCTTGGCCATGTGATCGCAGAATGGACACTTGAAGCGCGGCGGCTTGCCGC
Source organism: Torymus aiolomorphi (assembly GCA_036365515.1). Lineage (NCBI taxonomy): Eukaryota > Metazoa > Arthropoda > Insecta > Hymenoptera > Torymidae > Torymus > Torymus aiolomorphi. The sequence continues at coordinate 169,047,999 of CM070876.1, forward strand.
ACTCGTAGCGAAAGTGGGTGCGCATGTGGTGGCGGTACTTGTAGCTGTTGCCGCAGCGCGGGCAGAAGTGTAGCTTGGTCGGTGACGAGGAGAACGGCGAGGAGGTAGCGTCGCCGCTGTGGTGATGCTGCTCCTGGATGTGACGGGCGAGGTGGCGACGGCTCAGGCAGCGGAAGCCGCAGTTGTCGCAGCTCACCTCAATGTCCTCGCAGCGATGCGTACGCGCAAGTCCCAGGCTCCGGATGTAGGCATTGCTCTTCGGCCGCCATGACGCTGGGGGTGATGCTGATGATGATGATGATGCTTGGCGTGTAGTTTCTGGAAAAAACAGAGGTGGAGATGCAGGCCGTTCATTGGGAGTGGAGGCTGAGCAATTTGATGAAATTAATGTATTTTCAGAGGAAACGTGCGATAATTAATCTCGAAGATGTCATTGAGTCAGTAGGGCAGATCAAGGTAAAAAAAGACTGTAAATTATCTGGATCATAAAATAATTGACTTGGTAATAATTGTTTTGAGAATTAATTAATCAATTTTTGAGTCGTGACAAGGGTTAATGTTTAAGACAAATAAAAACATGTAATACTCACTTCGCTGTATCGGAGCATCAATGTCTAGATCATAGATATCTTTTGGCTCTTCTTTGATAAGAATTACATGACCTGAAATTAAAAAAAAAAATACAAATTAGAATAATTACCTTAATCTCAATTTTCTTTTTAATTTTTTTTTATATGTAAGAAGTGTTGATATTTGATGCATAACTATTTCATTGCATATTCATCAAACATTTCTAACTACACATGTTACCTAATAAGAAAATATAGTAAGAAAATTGAGAAATTAATGTTTGATACTAACATTAGTTTTCTAAAATTATTTCTTTCACTTTGTATGACATTATCATAACTTCACTATATAAACAAATAGTAAGCATAAAAGTTAATATTAGTTATTATTTTTGTACTGAAATTATACACCAATCAAATATAAATACTATACAGTAATAGTGAGTTAATATTCACTAAACTTTTGAAGTGATAAATCTGTGATACTATATAAAAAAATCAAAATATGTTAGTACACTGTTAGAAAATTTCCATATATATATATATATATATAGATATATTGTGTTTACATTCTGACAGTATATGTATCTGCAATCCCATGAATAATTTATGTTTATATAAATGAATAATGTCTATAAGGAAAGTAAATTTAACTATTAACCGAAACATGTTTTTAAAGAAAAAAAAACAAACAATTTTAATATTATCACAAGGACGATTTATTCGTATTTTTCAATAATTTTTTTTAATTATAAACAACATTTTAGCTTATTATCTCATAACATTTTGTTTAAATCGTCAACTTTTCATTTTAGTATAATAATTACACTTTTATAACATAACTGTAATTTTTTTTTATGATACTGAAAGAATATTCTTGCAAATTACGCTTAAAAAGAAATAAATGGGTTTTGATAGGGCCTTAAAAGGATTGCTTAAAATATTTAATAGTTATCTTGCGTCAACTTATTATTGATTAATAATCAATTAGTTTTTAAAACTCAAAGTATTTTATGTGCATTTTAACAGTCTTTATAGATTGTTTTTGTCACGTAAATATTTTGAATTAGGAGTCAATTCTTGGCAAATATTATTAATAATCTTCATTTATTGATATCTCAAGTTGCGTTTCTAAAACCCCATTCCAATGCTTTTCTTGCAATCATGTGAACTCTGCGTATTAGTCATGACAATCATGACAATATGTCGCAAAAGAAGAGAAAAATATGAATTTTTTACTTAACGAATTACAAATTTTCACTATTGTTAAAAAATCATTCTTATTGAGAATGATAAAATTTTATTCACATAATAACGTGTTTTTAGAATTTTTTAATTCACACTTTTTACTAACTGCTATAATTTCAATAGTTTGAACTCATTCCCTGAACAACCACATCATTTATTCCATTTACATTATTGAAAATCGTGCGAATCAAAAAATTCCTTGGTTTAATTAAGTAAAAGCTATAATCTAAATTAAAATCTGTTCAAAATCAAATTAAAATAGTTTTCAATGATTTTAATTGATTCGTAATTTGTTTTGGATTTCCTGTAGCAGGAATTAATAGCATGCAATCAAACGAAGTATTTTTTATACAATGGTAAAGTTTTGTTCGAAATTAAAAAGTATGTTCTAAAATAATCTTAACATTATCCTGACAGAAGATCGTTATTTGCTGTAAGATAGTTTATTAATTTATTAATATTTTGTAATTTAATCTTCTAAAAATCTTGTAATATTTATAAGTAAAAGCTAAAAATTATTGGCAGATTTGGAAGTATTATATTGCCCAACAATAAAATTCATATAACCATCCTTTACACAAAATTTCCCGTTTTTAAAAATAGAAGACAAATTTTCATAATAAAGAATCAAAATTAATTGATTGGGTAATTACTTCATTAAACCATGCTGCAAGATATTTTTTAAGAGTACTCTAAACCCTGATTAAGACGTAATCTAGCGTCCAGTATAACAGTGTTAATAGAATATGGTACAGTGTGATCTAATTAATCGATTTGTTCTACCTATCACAAGTGTCATACGAATTGTGGATAAATACATTTTTACATAGGGAAAAATTGGGCACCGAAAAAGCAGAAATATAGTCATCACAAATTTTCTGCGTCATATGAGTCAATTCCATTCAAATTCATGAAGATCGTCACTGATCCATTATTTAAGGTGGTTCTTTCATGAATTCCTAGTCAAAGCAGTGCTAAATGAAGAGGGCACCTAAAATTAAAAAAACTATAGTTGAAATGTGATTTATTTATTTAAAATGATAGAGATATAGTCAAGGTATTATAAATAAAGTGTATTTAACATGACTAAGACAACTTTTTTAACAAAATGTCGATATTTTAGAAACAGCACAAACAATTATTGATAAAACATCCTAATCTTTTTTGTTTCTTAACAGATTTTAATTTTTAAGATCTCATTTTGTTCCTTAAGTAACTTCATGGGGACTTGCAGGAAAAATTTTAAATTATTCAAAACCAAGAAAGTTATAGCCAATTAAAAAGAAACATTGTTTTAACCCCGTGCATGAATTTATAAACAATTGGCTATAACTTTCTTGGTTTTGAATAATTTAAAATTTTTCCTTCAGCAAGTTCCCATGAAATTACTTAAGGAATAAAATGAGACCTTAAAAATTAAAATCGGTTAAGAAACAAAAAAGATTAAGATGTTTTATCAATAATTGTTTGTGCTGTTTCTAAAATATCGACATTTTGTTAAAAAAGCTATCTTAGTCATGTAAAATACACTTTATTTACAATACATTGACGATTTCTACCATTTTAAATAAATCACATTTCAACTATGGTTTTTTTAATTTTAGGTACCCTCTTCCTTTAGCACTGCTTTGACTAGGGATTCATGAAAGAACCACCTTAAGGAGACACGTGTCTCAGAATTTTGCTTGAAAAACTGTTATTTAGTTCTACAGTGACTTAATATTTTAAACTGCTCTAACTTTAAAGTTTTTACCCTCATAACACGAATTTCGCTTCTTTCTAGAAGAACCTTTTTTTTTTTAATCTGAGTGATTCCATCTAGTTTTGGATTCAATAACTATTTTGGAGCCCAAGACTTGTGCTATTGAGTTACATCGAAAATAAAAAAAAAATAAAAATATATTAATTGTCTACAAACGTGATTGTCTCAAGAATAGTATTTTTTTCACTGAAAAAGGCATATTATGAGAGAGAAAAGCACGATTTTTGAAAAAATCACATTTAAAAAGAAAATTTTTATTTTGCGAGTTTTTATAAATAACTCAATAGGATGATTCTTGGCCTCTAAAATAACTATTGAGGCCAAAACTAGACGAATTTCCTTAGATTTAAAGACTTGAATTCCTCACATTTTGATTCATTGCAAATGTGAGAAAAAAAGAACTTCGATCGTTCACGGCCTGCACGAGTTTGAATGGAATCCAGCTAGATACTTGAACAACAACAAGGGCTCAATGTGATAATCCAGAAGCTGAATACTGAAGGTCTAGAGCACTCTTAAATGACTAATTTTCCTTAACTAAAGACAAGAAGGCAAAAATCTAAAGGTCAGTCGGTGAACGCTTAAAATCCTAAGTCACTCGTAGCATCGCGCGCATACCCTCTCCCCTCAACTCCCATCCCCCCAGTAACCTAAGCGAGAGACGCGCGTCTCCTGTCGGTTCATTTAAGCACGTAGAACTTGATGCTTTTGCCGACGTGGCGTCGCACGATGTGCCTCTGCATGTCGATCTTGTGGTTGCTGCGGTGGGGACAGTAGCTGCAGCAGAAGCGCCGTGGATTGTCGCACTCGTACTTGAGGTGGCGCTTGAGGTGACGCGAGTGGATGTAGGTCTTGCTGCAGCGGGGACAGACGTTGCCGCCACCGGCGCCATGCAGGTTGTCGTCGGCCGTCGCCTCGCTGCTCTTCTGGCTCAAGTGCTCCGGCTCATACCACAGGTGGGCGAACTCGCTGAAGGCTGAAAGCAGAAGACGAGGCCAAGCGTTACGTCGAGAGAGAGAGAGGAGAGTCAGTGGTGATGATGTATTGGCGGCGGCGGTGGTGGTGGTGGTGGTGGTGGTAGCTTTGGTTTTAGAGCGATGAGAAATTTTTTATATCATGGGTACGTAGTGATGCGTAGAGTTATTATAGGGGAATCCGATAAAGAGAGATTATGAGGTTTCTTCGGGTAGGTGGTAGAAGATTGTGGTCAGAATTAGGGACGCTGATCGGTTCGACGATGGTGGCGGTATCAGTTGAAAATTCGGGCGCAAAGCAACTGTAGAACTGACATATTATTGATTTTGCCTAATTGTAGATTGAGTAATTTAAAAATTTATATTATTTCTTACGCTCGTTGAAAAAAAATAACTGCACAAATGTTTTTTAATATTTTTTTTTGTTAGGACAGACCATTATTATGTTGAAATTCAGAGTAATTTTTTGTGGTCTCAATTTTGATGATTTTAACAATGAACATTTCCTTTACCTGGAAAAAAATGCAAATTAATTTATGTTCCACTAACAATCATTTTTCAGATAAATCATCTGAAGATGGTGTAAGTTCAGCGTAATAAACTAGATCAGCCTTTATATTCTTTGACTTCATTTCTACTTTCAACTATATAAATCTGTTTCTTTGTCCGAAATCAATAACCTGAAACAAAAATAAAACATTAATTAATATATGGTATTTCACGATATATGAAAAATTCCTTTAATTGAAACAATATTTTATTAACATTGTTAAATTTGACGCCGTTTAATATATACATATCTCATCGTAGTAACAATATTCATACAATCATGGAAATAATAAGAAGTATCCTGTGTGTTCAGAGTTTATTTAAAAAAGTATTCTCGACTTTACAAAAGTTTCTCGTAAAAATTTATCATAAACCAACATTACAGTTTAATATTGTACTCGATCATATTGTATCCTTTGGTTTTCGTGTTGCAAACCTATGTGCCTAATTATGTAGCCCGGATAATCGCTTTTATACGTGCAATAATGGCATTTGAATAGAGCTCTAAGGCCACAATCAATGTTCTGGTGCCGCCGCATCTTACATCTTCTGCCACAATCCGTGCAAACGTTATCTGGCAGTGCAAGTGGATCTTTTGGAATCTGCGTGGTCCAAACTTTCCCGATAATTGGCAAGCCGGCATCTGAAACATAAAAGGGCGATAATTAGTTCGGCGTAATCGACGTGATAGTATCATTGCAAAAGTAGCATACATTTTTTTACAAGAATACGATATTTTTATATTCCCTTGTTAGTACTTTAGTTTTGTTGTACATTAAACTTTGGTTGTAATCTAAAAAACTTTTTTTATGTACCTACTTGAAATTGGCCTCGATTACATGTACATTGTACCTAGTGCAGGAAGGTTTATTTACAATAAAGTTTAACATAAAAAAGCTAGGGCGACCAAACTGACATGGAATAATGCTATAAGGATTAAATATCTAAAATAACTTTATTAAACGTTCGCTGAAACAGTAGTTAAGTACAAAATGCATTACACATATAATATAAAAAAAACAACATTGTCTCTACATTTCTCAACAATAACATCAACGTCTTGTGTACTTAAACAAAAGAAGTCACTTTTTCAAGGTAAAATAACGTAACATAACGTAATAATATATTTTACGTTTCAAAACTAACACACTAAAAAAAATACATAGCAGGTTTATCCGGTATACTCGGTAAAGTTGAACTTGAAACCGGGATGGCGGAGCATAACGTGCGTCCTGACGTTGTGCTTGTGCTTGCTGCGAAAGTGACAGTAGGAGCAGCCAAAGCGTTTTGGTTTGCCGCACTCGTAAGTCTGGTGGCGTTTCAGACTGCCCCACTGTGTATAAGTCTTGCCGCAATCTGGACACGCTTTGTTACCAATGCCGACCTTCTTCTTGGGCGACGTTGCCAATGTCGCCGGAGTCTCCATCGTGTATGACGAGGACGTAGCCAGCGACGAACTCTCCAGTTCGTCCGACGACATCAGTAGGGATGAATCCATTTCCGTCGAGGACGAGGGCGTAATCGGAGGCTCCATTTTGATTGCCTCGAACGGAATCGGTGGCGCATCCAGCACGACGTCATCAATGGTTTGAGGATCTTGTAACGTCGGAATAATTTCGGCCGAGATGTCGATTTCTGAAACATAAGAAGAGTAAGAACTGGTCAGATTATGGAGATAGTTGTCGGGTTTGTGACAGCGTCATTCTCTCTTTTTTTGTCGTGTACAACATCAAAGGGAAATGGTTGTACTCCATTGTTATAAAATATCTCGATTCATACCTTTGCTTGTCATCTCCAAATAAAAATATATGGGTTGGCTGACCTTAAGATATCTGTGGGTCGTGTAAATGGACAGGTCATAAAAAAAATTGCTAAAAATTTGAATGAAATTTATTATTTATGAAATTATTATACAATAAACTGCTTATTAGTACATATTAACTAAACGACAATATTTTAACAATGTTTAAAGAAATAGTAGTTTTCGTCACTGGGGCGTAAAGTTGAACTTTACGCACCGAGTGATCGACACGCACAAAGGTCGGCGCAGCCGGCCCGAGGGTTGGGCGATCACAAGGTCGTAAAGATTTCGCCCGCGTGGCGAACAATATTTTTTTTTATCGTATAAGTAAAGCACGTCGTCGCATTGTTTGAGTGTGTAAAGTTGAAGTTTACGCATAGTATGCGTAAAGCGAAGCTTTACGCACACTATGTGTGAAATTCAACTTTACACACTGAAAACGATGCGTATCGACGTACTTTACGCATACTATGCAAACATATATTATTAAAAGAAATAAATTATAAGAATGAAAATCTATCAATAGAGAAGTCCACAGATAATCATCTGTCCAAAGCTATAAAAAGTATGGTATTGTTATACATCTAAAGAATAAAAATTCATATCTATAACTATCGCAAAAATATCGCTATAGGATAATATCAATTTCTCCACAACTAACCAAACGTACGCGCACGCATACACAAAAAAAAAAATAAAAGTATGTGAACCACATGCGCGCAAAACCAATCACACGGAATGCTCATCTTATACGTTCGCCCCGGCTAGCAGAACGTCGCCTTATCGTGATGCAACTTATGATGGCGCCACAAGCACGGAAACTTGTTGCACCTGTAGGCACAGTAGCTGCAGCGGTAGCGCTGGATGTTGACGTCGCGATGGTTGCAGCACCGCGAGCTCTGGCGATGACGCTCGAGGCAGCTCTCGGTGGCAAAGCGCCTTTGGTAGTTCAGGCACATGAGCTCACGGTCTTTGTTCAGTATCGCCAAGGGATCGCGTCGGCATCCGCCGATGACTCGTCTGAAATTTAATAAAGTCAATGTGACATGGTTAGTATATAAGGTGTTGTCGAAATTGCAATATTTAAGGGGTAGCGATGATGGTTAAGTTTTTCGGCGAAATTTAGCTGAACAGGAAATGTATTCATTGTCTTTTATTTGATTTTTTTAATCATTTACAAGGAGCGAAGGAATTTTTTTTTTTACAATAAGTGCAACACACAATGTGACGTTTGAAACAAACTTTGAGATATATTTTTTGTTACCGAAAAATGAGAAAAGGTGCGGCGTGGTACGTAAAACACTTATGCAGTTTCTTGGACATATATTTATAAGAAGGAAGGAGTAGAAAAAAAGTCGGTTTTCCGACCACAAGATTAAAACACAGATTAAACCTGAAAAGATTACAGTACTTTGACTGACGTAACCAAAAGATTGGACGCCCACGTTCTGCAAATATCAGAGCCAATGCAAACGTGGTCTATAGGGGAGAGTGGGGCGATCTTGTACACTTCATGTTAAAAAAATTTTTACTCTGCCTATTTTATGTAAAAACAATTATTCAGTGAACAGGAGTCAACTTTAAGGTCTCGAGAAACTGTATACAATTTAGGTGATTATATCATTAATTAATATTTTTACTTTGACATTAAAAAAAAAAGCTTTGTACAACTTCACCCCTCAGTAAGGGTCAAGTTGTACACGGCTCAGGGTCAACTTGGACATTCATTTAAAATCACTTAAATCCATTTATAAAAATAAAGCAAAGCTATGTAACCTATTTTCATTACTTACTATACTTATTTATACCTTTAATTAATCAGAATTAAAAATTTTCAAGCAAAATTATAAATTTTAAAATTGACATGATATTAAGGGAGTACTATCGGTTTTCAATTAGCGTTCAGAAAATTACGATATTTTGTATACTAGTATGTTTTGACCTCAAATTGACTTATGTAAATTTTTGGAAAGCTAAACCAACTCAGAAAAAAGTTATTAATACTTTTATGTTTACGCCATTAACACGTCGTCTTATGGGAAATCACGTTTTCGACAGTTTTAATCAAGGAATTGGTTAAAACGGCTGTTCAGATTTTCATGAAACATTGGGAAATGTACAATTTAATATCCCATGTTGATTCACCAATTTTTAGAGTTAATGTAAGCAAATTAATAAAATTATTCACGCTCACTCGATCATTACACACCCTATTTAGCAACATTGCAAAGAGGTTAGGAAGTCCGAGACGACCAAACATGCATTTCACTCACGACGTACCGATAGTACTCTCTTAAGTATTGATAACGCGTAACGATTGAAAATCGATTTCATGTGCTAGCGATAAATGGTACTATAACCTCGTCGATCGCTTAATGCAAGTCATTGAGGTCACTGACAGCGTTTGATGACCGTCGGCATGAAAATGCTGCGAAAAATTAAAATTGACATTTTTCGAGATGTTTAAGATCGCCCCTATTATTTTGTACAACTTGATCCCAAGAATAAAAAAATCTTTAAATATAGATATCCTATTCATTGTAAAACTTACTGATCTAATTTTTATGCCAAATTGTCAGTTTTTGTATGTTCAAAACGGTGAAAAAGTTTATGCGAGTCCGTTGCATCTCTAGTAATTTGGTACGCTGTTTCTGCAGGCCACAAATTTTATAGAAAAGGTCGGAAAATTCGACAAGTGGCAGTTAAAATTTCAAAAAAGGCCGTAGCCAATCAACAAGGTCTGTCAAATATGTATTGTATCGAAAAATGATGTCTACCTTGTTTAAGATCGCCCCATGTACAACATAGCCCCACTCTCCCCTACACTTTTCTCACCTTTCGATTCTTAAAACTAAAAAGTTCCCACCATCAATCCATCTCCCACACATAATACACACGAGTACGCATAGACTTCTCACGAACACTCAACGAACAAACGATGAAAGAAAGTTAATTTGAAAGTTAATTTGAAAATCGCGCTTCCTTAGTCCTGCTCGCTGTATCTTGGCTCTTGGTCCGGATGCATGACCCTCGTGTGCCTACGTATATCGTAGACGCGCTTCGTCCTGTAAGGACAGTAAATGCAGCCGAACCTCGGCGGCTTGTCGCACTCGTACTTCTCGTGCTGGACGAGGTGCGAGTAGTGCTTGTAAGCCTTGCCGCAGCGCGGGCAAATGTTCAGCTTCGTGTCGCCCGTGCTCGTGTTGACGCCGTCGGCGCTCCCGAGGCACACCGTCGCCGCCGCCGCTGGATCCGTGATGAACGAGAGATCTTGCATGTCCAGCGGCTCCAGGATGTCCATTATGGCGTCCGGCTTCAGCGTGAAGTTCTCTGGAACAGAAGATGAGAGGACGACGGTTAGATATGGGTACACGCGAGTGCCGATTGGGCTGGTTAAAGCAAACGGGCTGGTGGTGGTGGTGAGGATGGCAGTTGGCGAGTGAGATGAGAAAAAAAATATACTGTGATTTAGAAGATTATGTGCTGAAAGTTGAGGAGAGAAGTATTAAACTTGTCAAAGAGAAACTGGGATTTCAGGGTGATAATGATTTTGAAGAACTCGTCAAATTGCGAATAAACTTTATTGTTATCGATCGTTATTAATTTACAACGCTCGCCGGTAGGATAATACATCGCATATATAAACACGCTCGTGCGCATAAAACTTATTGTATGCAGTTTTCTTACGTATATTATTCAACTTCCTTCCTTCTCCTCCTCGTTTCGCTTGCCGGGTCGTACCGCGGGGTACAAAAGAAGCACGTGCATTTTACATATACATTATTTTATTTATTCCAATATATTCCTAAGTGCACGGGGCCTTGACAAACATCGCTAATGGTTCGCGTATATAAAATGGAATTATATCGATAGAATTTCTAAATGAACATTTTTGGCTTTTCCCATCATCACATCCTCGGTAATTTGCTGTCGCGTCCGACCTTAACTGGGTGGCATAGTCCTACCATTACTGACCGAGCAATTGACACAGTTTAAAGCTTATTAAAAATAAAATACGTAGAATCATAAAAAATCAAGAGCACACTGCTCTGTGGTTTTGAAGGTTCTAACATCCAGTAAAAGTTTGAAGTCGAAATATCAAGTGGTATTTGCAAAAACTTTGAACAAAACAAAATTAAGTTTCATTCAAAGTTTTTGCAAAAACCACTTGATATTTCGACTTCAAACTTTTACTGGATGATATAACGTTCAAAACCACAGAGCAGTGTGCTCTTGATTTTTTGTGATGCTACGTATTTTGTTTTTAATAAGTTTGAAACTGTGTCAATTGCTCAGTCGGTAATGACACGGCTATGGCACCCCCTTAATCGCGCGCATTTATAATACTTACGGATTTTCTGGCTAGCTCCTTATTGCTTAAATAACTAAATTTTCATACTCCGGCTTTGCAGAATTAGTGTAATTTCAATATGGAAAGAAGACCTTGTTAACGTAAAGTCGATGTGTTCTCACGCAAAAGAGGCGGTGTAGGAACATTTTTTATTCAAGTATGACAAACGATCCTTCGTGCACTATTCCTACGTCCCTGTTCACACGACTTTCGTCTTCCATGGAACCGCTTAAAACGATTTTCACTCCTTATTAAACTTACGAGCAAAACTCTAGAGTAATCGTTTATTATATTCGTATAATCTATTTATCGGATTCCGATAACAATCTTTCAAGCGAACATTTTTATATTTATAATTTTATACATACATATTTTTATTTGAGCGTTATTTCTACTTCCGCGAGATTCACTTTAAAATGTAGACACGTATTATATTTGACTCATTTCAACAAAGCAACTAATTCTATACATAACGCTTATTTATTATTTCTTCGATTTGCAAATCACATTTGTCTTCATATATTTATTCTATTTCGCGTATTTTTTCGAAATGCCTTTTCATAAGCTCTACGGCAATTGTTTATTTACTTAACTTCGGGTTCCTCTACAATTCTAACACCGAGGACGTTAACAAAATTAATTTAAAATAGCGGAATCAACTGAGTAAAAAAATCTCATACTTATCAGTGACCATTGTGTCAAAAAAAAAAAAACATTTAAAGCTACGATTAGCCAGTTGTAAAACTACATTATAAAACCATTACTGAACATACTTTTTCAGACATGTAATAGAAAATCTCTATTACAGTCATGTAAAGAGTCTTACGCTCTTATTATTGCATGTTGAACGAAATAATCGCACCTATACCCTCGTAGAAATCGTCCATTTTTCTCCCACTTGTGAAACGATTTTTCTTCCATTTTCTAGCCATTTTCTATCGATTTCAACTCGCTATTAAATGGCTAGAAAATGGGAGAAAAATCGTTTCACAAATGGGCGAAAAATGGACGATTTCCAGCAGAGTACTTTTTTCCACAACTAATGTTATCAACTCTCGTGGTGAAAATCATTAATTTTTCCCACCTTTCCAGCCAGTTTCGCAAAATAGCTAGAAAAATGAATAACATCCACGAGAGTCTTAAAAAATATTAAACAGCACATAGCTCCAATGCAAAGGAGTTTTTTCAGAAGTTAGACTATAAAAAAAAAATCATCAATCCGCTTAAAAAAAAGAAGAAAAAACCAGCACTACTCTCGAACTCACAGTGCCAACACACACGCAGCATTTAATCCGGCTGCACCTTGTACTTGAAATCCTTGTTCTGGTGCTTGATCCTGATGTGCCGTCTGATGTCGGTCTTGCGCTTGCTGCGATAGGCGCAGTAGAAGCATCCGAATCTTGGCGGCTTGTCGCACTCGTACTTCTCGTGCTGAATGAGATGGGAGGAATGCTTGTAGGACTTGCCGCAGCGCGGACAGACGTTAGGATGTTTGGCGGGATCGAGGCCGTATGCCGCAGCGGCGAGGCTGTAGTCGTCGTCGTCCTCGTCGAGCTCGACGGCGAGCTGATCGGCGAGGACTGGCGCTACCAGGTCGTACATGTCGAACATCTCCAGCGGCTCGCCCGAGTCGTCTTTAAGCAGAAAGAGATACGTTGCGTGGTTAGTTTCGGGGGGGAACGTCGTCGTAAGCGAGGTGCAGCTGCGGCGCGCTTGCGCCTATACAGGAGTAACATCGAGGTGTGCGCAAGTGTGGGTTTTCATGTGTGTCTGAGCGGGTGTGGGATTCATGCGCTTTTGGAGACTGAAAATAAAACAATTAATAACGGGCTGTGGGAGGTCGATGAGGTGGGCTGTGACATGGCGCTTACTGGGATTATTGGTTATTGGTATAAATTCATCATTTGCTTAACATATCAGTAGACACTTTGGTTGTTGCCATCTGATGATTTGGCGATAATGTAATGCGTTATTATGTTACAAAGATGAGAAAAAAAAATTTATCAAGTTCACATGGAATCGCACCTGAAAATGAAAAATAGTTGAGTAAATCATTAGTTGAGGATTATTTCAAAATAGTAAATTTATTACATTTTTGTACTTTGTATATACAATGAAATTACAGGTGTGCAGGTTTTTGTCAACCTTGTCTCTATACAGAATGAGATAATTTAATTTTTATAAAAAGAATACAGTGTGATGGTAAACCTAAGTAGTATATGTAACACATCGAAAGAAATTCTCTTGAAAAAAAATAAAAATCGCTACAATTGTATAAGTTTTATAGTTTTTGTCATTACAGTACACATTCGAAATATAATTAAGTGGATTACACTCTTACAAACTAACAGGCTCAAGATTTGAGTCAAGAACTCTTTAATTCAAGATTCTAAGCACTTTAAATAAGTTTCATCCTCATTCAGCACTCTCAAGTCAACTTTCATCCCAATGAAAAAAATACTCACGCGGCGCAATAGAAAATCACTCTCATCTATACCCACACAGCACTCTAATGCTCGTCATCGATCTCGAGCGTCTCCTCCTTGATCGCAATTGTCTCGGTTGGCGTGTGGTTCATGTACTTGAAGACCTTCAGCCTATGCCTCATCTTGACGTGCTTCCTCATCTGGTCCTTACGCTTGCAACGATGCGGACAGTAGATGCAGAAGAAGTTGGCGGCCTTGCCGCACTCGTAGGTCATATGGCGCTTGAGATGATCGGCGCGCTTGTAAGCTTTACCGCAGCGCACACACGAGTGCTTGCGGTCCATTAGCGGGTCCACCGAGGCGATCACCATTGGACTGGCCACGACTGAAAGCAAGACCAAGCGAAGTTCAAGGTTAATTCGAGGGCTCGAGGTTTGGGCGGGGGCGAGGTGTCGGAAATTGGGCTAATTCTATAGGTACGGGGAAACGATAAAGCAGTACGGGAGTTGCTAGAGTCAAACGTTATCAGAAGTCGGGATTTGGCGGCAAAGGTAGATCTGATTGCAGATCATTCGTTCTACGTCTACAATTGCGGGTTGCAATTTCATCTTGTGATTATCTGGAAGTTGAATTAATGCATGTGTTAATAATTAACATTTAGATGGTGAAATGGAAATTTTCACTGTCGTTGGAATTTATATTTTTCTTCTGAAATAAAAGTATTGGTTAATGTTAAATTACGTTATATGAGGTGTAAAGAAAACGCTAATGTAACTGTTACAAATATAATTTATTAGCATTTTTTTATGATAATTTTTTGATACATCGAAAGCTCAGACTTTTTAGTTACAAAGTATAAAGGTTTTTTAACCACAAAAAAAAGAGGATCAGTTTATTATAAGAATTAATTATCTATAAAACTGAATAATTCTTTTTAGCTACATATCGACGAGAGGTAATTATAAACTACTAAATCAATTTCAAGTTTTACATTCCGTTAAAACACCGCTACTTCTAAAGCAGATAGTCAAAGCCAATTAAAATAAGAAGAAGAAGAATGCCCTGATTATAATTTTTAAACTAGTTGAATAGTTGAAAATAATAAATAGTTAAATAATAAAAAAAAATGATTTTCAATTTCAATAAATTAAGGTGGAATTTGCTTTTTCATAAATATAAGGCATTTTTGAAAAAAAATTGATGAATATAAAGACCTTAGAGTTTGTGAGCCAAAAGTGAATGTATCGATTTTTTCAATAGCCCTCAGAGATTTTTTTACACAAAAAATTATCATTTTGCTTTTATGGGGAAGAAGATCTTATTTTCTTTTTGTCCACAAGAAATTCTTGATTCAATTATCATCTGAAAAAATTAGTAAACTCACTTTTGATCGGAAAAATTTTGTTTTCGTTTTTTACTCTGAGGCCTTCATATAATGATAGTTACAAGTAAAGAATTATTTCGAACTCTCGTATGATCTGATTTCAAAAATTTCTAAACATTTGGATATAAAAAAATCTATAATACGCTCTAAAAAATGCCTTTAAAATACTATATTACCGTATCAGGCACCTACCTAAACTTTTGGTTTTCTGAAGAACTCCAGTCATTTCTCAAACCTAAGGTCATCATTACTCTCTTTATCCCTATATTCTTTGCGAACATACATGCACTCTACACAAATACACACAACTTATTCAGTCTTCTGCTCACTGGTACGTCCTTTCCGTAGCCTCGCTGTGCCGCAGCCGGCAGGCCATCAGGTGCCTCTGCATCGTGTACCTGTAGTAGGTGCGGTAACTGCACTGCGAGCAGCAGAAACGTGGTTGCTTGCCGCACTCGTACTTGTCGTGGCGCGTTAGGTTTCCCAGGGTTTTGTACGATTTGCCGCATCTCCTGCACACGTAAGCCTCGACCTTGTGAGCGTCGTCGACCACGTGCTTATACCCCGGAGGATTGGCGAAACCCAGTGAATCGTACTCCGGATACGCCGCATCTGAAAAGTAAAAAGATTTACGTGTTAGTGGGAGATATTGAGACTTGAGAGCTGCATTTGGCAAGTTTTCGTGTTGATTATGTGGTTAAATCGAGTGAAAATTGAAAAATAAAAACAGGGATAATGTGGGTAATTTTGGTGGAGACGCATCTGTAAGGAAAAACATTTTAGTAGTGTTAAAATGTAGAAAAAAAATAATTTTTTTTCGGTGAATTTATTACAACCAACATTACATAAACATCGTGTTGTATACAGGGTGTCCCAAAGGCAAGTTAATACCCTGTTTATTTTTGAACTATAAGAAATATCAAAAATGACCCGATCAAAAGTGTCCATGAAAATTAATCACAAGGTCAAATCAAAGGTCACTATCAAGTGTCCCCGTCTTGGCCAACAAATTTTGTTCGGGTCATTTTTTGATATTTCTTATAGATTCAAAAATAAATAAGGTATTCACTTACTTTTGGGACACCCTGTATGTTTGAAATACCAAGTCATTCTTTGATGTATTTTCAATGACTATTCCTTCGAATACTATCTCCACTATAAAAAATGCTTCTTTTGCAGCCTGATGTTAAAAATTCACTTAAAATTGTGAACTACAATAGAGTTTAGTGTATTCTGTAGCATGAAATTATATCTTTATGTATAATTTCAAGCATAATGGTAAAATTGGAATTATAAAGGACATCTTTGCCCAAATTCACAAGGAGTGATTTCAGTCCCCGGGAAACAGATCTTGATAGAGCTTTGGAAGGCGTTTCCTGGTGCCCAAAAATTAATCCCAATATCGTGTGTTCCATCTCATAAGCTTTCGTTTCGAAGGTATGAGCTATTGTATTTTGCATGAGCGATTTTTTACTGAAAATTGCCGCGACTTCATTTTGACGTAGCACCGTAAATATTTGCACTAGGTAAATTTTTAAAAAAGCAAATGATAGTAGGCGATAAGACCTTAAGTTACCTTTTTTCCAAAGATGAAAATGTTCATTTGACTTAAAATTATAGATCACCAAAATTATAGATAAAAACGTGGATAAAAATTAAAGCATTTTCAAGTCATAAAATAATTTCATCTTTACGAATATTTTTATCTGTAACTTTAATGATTTATAACTATGAAGTCAACATTTTCATACACGGAAATAGTTAGAAAGTAAAGTTAATTCTAGGCCATAAAGTTATATTTTACGGTCATGGAATGAACGTTATTTTGTATTATACTGTCCGTAACTTATAGCAAAACTTAAATTTTAACTTAAATCTAAAAGCAAATTGAAATACAACAAAGATCTTAAAATCAATTTAATTTGCTTTTTTAAAAATGTACCAACTGAAAATATTTACAGAGCTACGGCAAAATGAAATTATAGCAATTTTGATAGGAAAATCGCTTATTTATAATATAATAACTTATACATTCAGAACAACGGCCTATGAGATTAAATTAAGGGTACTGGGGTTGATTTTTCTGTACCAGAAAACGCATCCCAAAGCCTTAGCAAGATCAATTTCTTGGAGACTGGAATCACTCCTTGTCGGTTATTAGAAAAAAGGGTGTAGTCGAGTACAATAATGTAAGTTACATATTGAAATACTTCGCTAACTAAACCCCCAGGTGCCTCCCTACGGTTTCTAATCTAAAATAGTACATTGTGCAACAAGGGGAGAAGATAAGCTATTTCTAGCGAGTGCTGATAACACCTCATCCGAGTCTAAAATAGCTTTTCTTTCCGTCTTACACACCGTATTTTTTTTAACGAAGGCATGACAGGGCATTTTTTACGTGTGTGAGTCGGAGAGAGGATTGGGGATTTCGAGTCGTACACAACACAGTTGGAAATCAAAATAATTTGAAATGCATATGCAATTAACTATACCTCCCTAAAGGGAGGTAGAAATATTCATTTCCCACCTGTTTTAGGGTAGAAGTGGCTATTTCTCACCTGTTTTAGGGTAGAAATAAATATTTCTCAACTGTTTTAGGGTAGAAATGGATATTTCTTACCACTTTCATAGAATACGTTCGTACTGCGAAAGTTTCTCTCCTTCTTTCACACGTGAAAAAGGCCCTATTTCATGCCAAGTTGAGAAAAGGTTTTTTTATCGTATTTTTGTAAGATGCATTGAGCTCTCGAAAATCTGAAAAAAATTACCAACGCGTATTTTTCATATCACAAACAAACATGAAATTTTTCAGCTTTTTCGGACTCTGAAAAAATTCTCAAAATGTTCTAATTGATTTCTAACCTTAATAGCATAAATAGCAAAAGTTAAAAATATGCTTTATCGGTGTATTTTTCCCTGTTCTTTTTAATTGTATAGTCGAAAATTTTTGTAAAATGGGCGATCATAGTTAAAAATGCAAATAGAAAAATATACTTTTTGACGATTTTATTAACTTAGTAGGCCTTGCACGCCAGACTTTATCTCAAAAATAAATTCAAAGATCCAAAAATAACCTAGAATTACCTTTGTAAATACTAAATAGTAACTGATTGAGAAATTTGAAACCCGCTAATGATCTCATTAAATAAAACCCGGAGATTTTCATGCTTTTTAAGAATTTAATAGAATTAAATAAAATATCGTATTTTAAGGTTAGTTCTGGTGTACGAGACCTACTAAACTGATAAAATCGTCAAAAAATCGCAAGAAGGTTTTTTTTTCCATTTTTAACCATGATCTCCCATTTTATAAAAATTTTCGACTATATCATTCGAAAAAACAGGGAAAAAGTACATCGATTAAGCATATTTTTAACTTTGCCGAATTATATCATTAAGGTTAGAAATCGATTGGAAAATTTTGAAAATTTTTTTAGAGTGCATTTGGTAAATGTTTTCGGATTTTTCGAAACACAATGCACTGTAAAAAATACGGACGAAAGAAAAAAATAGTTTTGAGATTAGGAACGGCAGGGAGATAGCTATAGCGGTATCTCAAATTTCGACTACCGAAATATTTTAATATGTCCTTTTGATCGATCTGGTCAGTTATAAAATTCCCACCAGGGCAGCTTACTTCATTATATTTGGCACGACCCTTTCAAGGAATCAACCACTGCAACGTAATTTTGATCATCCAAACAAATGAAATATTTCTTTTACCGTCAACAGTTAAAGTTTACGTAAATTAAAAAAAAATTTAAAGGGAACTATACAGTATTTATGTTGTTGTATAAACGCGCACCTTTAACAATATAATATATATAATAACATTTTTATTATTTTTAGTGCAATATGATAAATGTTAAAACATAATTTTTAATAAATTTCTTTAGTTTATTAAACTTTTATGCCACAATGGTTTTAATTAAAGTTTACAATAATAATAATTTATAAGTAGAATTCGGAAGGACGGATAAAAAAATCATGCATAATTTATAAAGTTTCATAAAACCAAAGTATTTTATCCTTCTAATGAATGACTTTTTTATGTACAATCCACGCATTATTACAATGTTAACACAGATAACCCTGGTAGAAAATTATAATTATGATACACGGAAAAACATGTTCTTTTCGAAATCTTTCACCTATATACTGCGTGTATAGCGCATGTAACGAATGCATATAAATCCTTTCACGATAAAAATAGCATGGACAGATAAAAGGAATTGAACAGGTGTAGAGAACAAAACTCTGTGAGCCAATCAGCAACGAGATCTATCGGACTTGTTCTTTATTGCCGCCATTCGTAAAAAGAACGAGCCTGTAGTGGAGCTCGCCGCCAATTGGCTCCGAGGTCCGCATGTATTTCGGATCCACGTGCGTACACCTAACCTTCAAGAGAGTACGACGTAAACCCGGCGTTTTATTTATGAGAAAACATGAGAAAAGATCGTTTGTCATCTCGCACCTTGTTTTGAAAGAGAAAATATTTTTCCGAATATACGCTTAACTTAGGTATCTAAATATAAAAAATTAAACTAAATCTCGCAGTATGTGAAGTGATTAATTTGAATCCATTAACACACGGTTCTTTTAGATACTTTGTACTTTTAAAAAATGTACGTGATGTAGTTTTAATACACGATTCTTTCCTGGTAGAAAATTAACCATAATTTGACCAGAATATGGTCAATTTTCTGGTAATTGGTCAGCTTATGGTGAAAATTCTGGCCAGAAACCCCGCGTGCTGGCGACAGTTTCTGCTCAGAATCTGACAAATTTCTAATCAAATAATATCATTATATTTTAGGTTATGTCCTATATATATAATGATGCTCACTGCAACACTCATCTGAATGCAACACGTATAATGAATCTGCCTTTTTTTAGTAAATAGATTTTTCCTGATTGTACTCTATTTTACATCAAAGCGGAGCAGCTAATCTATATATATTTTTGTAACGTCTGTAGCGACACACACACGTGCACAGTAAGGCATAGATGCAGTAATGAAAAAAAATATAATTACAATGATTTTCAAGATATCATAAAATTTTCATTGTGAAAATGAAAATATAATTAGAATTATTTTCAAGTAATGTATTATAAAGACATTACCTCTGACAATGTAAGCTAAGCTAAACATTGCTAAACCCATTTTATGCATCGGTAAAGCATTTTTAATATTTTGCCTTTGGTATATAACTAATCGGGTGATGGATTTTCATGAGATAAAGCTTATATCCTTCATATTTTGGTCATATTTATGATTTGAAAAGTTGCAAATATGAAAAAATTTCCTTATTTCAAGGTTTCTTACATTTTGTGTGATTTTGACCATTTAAAAATGATTTATTGAAGTAAATATCTTTTTCCAGCAACCGGGTAATGGATTTTTATGAGACAAAGCTTACATTCCTTCTATTTTAATCATAGTTCTGGCTCGAAGAGTTGTACTTCAATAAATTACTTCAATAAGTCATTTTTAAATGGTAAAAATCACAACAGATATAAGAAAACTTAAAATTAGGAAATTTTCATATTTGAAACTTTTCAAATCATAACTATGACCAAAATACAAAGAATGTAAGCTTTGTCTCATGAAAATCCTTTACCCGGTTGGTTATATACCAAAGTCAAAATATTGAAAATGCTTTATCGATGTATAAAATGGGTTTCAGAACTTCTAGCTTAGCTTATATAATGATAGGTAATGTCTTTATGATAAATGACTTGAAACTTATTCTAATTATATTTTCTTCATTCATGCAGGGGACATTTGATGTAAAATCCTAAGCTGTTATATTTCTTTAACTTGTTTGCATTACTGAGTGAGTACAATTTTAAATAATATATATTAGATTTACATCTGACTCGTAACACGGATGACCAAAAAATTTTAGATATTTTTAATTATTTTTGTCCAATACACCTCCTCTCTTACATTAAAATAAAAATAAAAAACTTTTCGTATAAGCATACGATTCGATTTGTGATAGTAGTATATCACACATTTTATATTTTATATTCGTAAAATAAAATTTTTTAGTTAAATGTAATAGTTGTTATTTTTATATTCATTATTTCATCTATTTTATTATATGTTATATTTATGTTAATGATACATTACATAAAATATATTAATAAACATGTAAAATAATAGGTTAAGTCAGTATATGGGAGATCAAACTTTTTTAAATTAATGCATTTAGAGGTTATGAACTGCAGCTGCCAATCGTTGCCCACAGATTCTGACCAGATTTCTGGTTCATTATTGACTAACTTATGGTTAAATGTCTGGCCAATAGTTAGTGAATCGGTCAGAAAAGATGATTAATTTTCTACCAGGGTTATTTATCACGCAATATAAGTATCATACTAGAGGAACTTTACAGACGTAAAATATAAAAATGAATAGTAATAATATTAAATTTGCACATACCTCATTTTACGGTTGGTATTACCGCCTTTTGCATTTATCCCAACTCACCTCCAACTAAGATTAATTGTAGAATATACGAGAGAAGAATACAGTCTATACAATAACATCTTCACGAAGGAAGAACGCCATGCGCGATTTTCGCTTGCTTTGCACTTAGATATTCAAGAAACACACTCACAATTCTTTTTCTTGTCGATAAAAACCACTTCTGTACCATTTCACGAAAAATACTTAGCAGAACTACTAATTTGGTTAACTTTTGCGAAGAGCGCAACGGTCGCGTCTGTCGATAGGCTGCTCGGCGTCAATTCTGGTTCGTCATTTTAGTTCTCAATGACGGCGATGCGTGTACCCCCAGCGACGCGTGCCCTAGTTTGCGTTACCTGCAGTTTGCACTGGTAGATTATCTTAGGCGTCTGCCCGAGTAGAAATTAAATATGGCGTGCCGTAGGTATCAGACGGGCCGGATGGCGTATGCCGTGCAAGGCCCTCGCGCGGCATGTAACGCTTTTATTGTAAGGTACTTGCGTTTCTGCCATACCATAAACTCATTTACAGCAAGCATTATCCGGGCCGGTACAACGCCGTCAAAATTTCCGGATAAGGTACATGTCATTTTTCCGTTATGTTAGCATTAGTATTTGAGCATTTGTTTACGCGCGCGTCATAACCTCAAACCTGGATAGTGTTCCGTTTCTGTCGTACGAAGAACAACCTAATAAGTATAATGGAAAAACAATGAAGGAAAAAGTTAAGTGCTAAATTTCGAAAAAAGAAGATATTTAATAAAAATAAGTAGTGTTTAATTAAATAAACTACAAATAGATGTAGAAAAAGTGCAAATATTAGTTTTATATTTGTTATAAAAAAAACAAGATTATAATGTATAGTGTCCAAATATATAAAATACATTAAATATGATTTAATAAATACATCAAAAATATATTAAATTTTTATTAAATATAGAACATGTTCGCTTTCAAATTATTTAGACAATAAGCCACGTGTTGCCCGAATCAGGGCCGGATCAGGGCCAGATGTTTCACCGGACGTAAGGATATAGATAGGTAAAATCACCCGGCCCTCATACAGTTCAGCATTACATGCCTCGTACGGCACTCATCCGTCAACAACATCAGGTACGGATCAGGAATCACGGCAGACGGATCCGTCCCGCGTCATTGCCGTTTGAAAATTTCTACTCGGGTGACAGCTTCGTCTCACGCTTTCTCTTTCTTTCTTCGAACACGCATGCGCCGCAAGCGTACGCGCATAGCCATACGTCTGAAGAACGTTTTGCATACGGTAAATATTGCAACAATTTATAATATTAAAAAAAATAAGCGAAACCTCCAACAATTCCAATAATATTAACGAATCGGTTTACAACACTTTCTACCAGAGTCTGCAACAGTGCGTGATTACATCTAATTGCCCGTTCGAAATGCGCCCCGTCTCTGCCGGCAGACCACCAGATGACGCTGCATATTAAACCTGTAGTAGCTTTGGTACGGGCACTCGGAGCAGGAGAAGCCAGGTGCTTTGCCGCATTCATACTTTTCGTGGCGGCTCAGATTGCCCAATGTTGAGTAAGATCTGCCGCATTTAGAGCACGTGCAGGTGCCGTTACTGCTCTGTGATAATTTCTTCTCCGTTGGAGTTAGGAACTTGTCCGGATCGGACGACGTGCCGGACCAGGGCTCGCCAATCGGGTACGCGTTCCAGTCCATATAACCTGGTGAAAATAGATTCGATTAGTTGGATAACGAGAAGTGTTGGTGAGATTTTTTTATGTTATGCTAAGTGAATATAAATCATGTCGAGTGAGAAAATGTGAATGTTACTAGATAAAGGGTCGACATTAAGATTAGAAATTATGATTGCCGTTATTAATAATTTATTCGATTTATTATCTTCATGTACATATAATTTGCGTAGAATTTCTAAATTTACGAAGTATAACTACAAATCACATGTATCTGCAAGTATTATATTACACGGAAAAAAAATTTTTACTTATTTTGACCGACGACATTGGTCATTTTGATCGATCTGGCATCGGTAGACGGTGATCAGTTAAATCTACCGACGGCCTCTAGCCATTTTAGCCAACCAACAAATAGTAGTATCTGCGGACCAATAATTTAGCAGTACTCACAAATGAATTCAGCAATTAATACTAAATTGTTTAGCGAATACAGTAGTGCACTATAGCCGACATTTCTAAATCATGATTATTTATCCTAACTTCAAATATAAACAAGTTTGAAAAATCGGGCTATTTATTACTGTAATACCAATGCAATAAAAATAATAAAACATTAGAGAATTTATGATAAAATTAATAATAAAAATTACATAAAACTGTACCTTAAAAATTATTCTTTAAAAATTGAAATGATTGATAAATAAAATAAAGAAATTTCAAGATACTAATAAAGTATGTAATGGATAGATATTTCCTTATAATTACATTCTACAAAAATTTGTATTAATTACTTTAAAATAACCAACTTATGTATTTAAAATGATTTATATAGAAAGAATAATCATTATAAATTGGTTTTGGTTTCATCGTAGAACTGATTCTTATAACTTTCATGTTTAATAAAATTTCTCTACAATGAGTTGTTCGAAGAAACCAACCATATTGAAAATAGGTTTATCTTTATGCGAATAGCACTTTCATAACTTTCCTCTTTTGTACACATAATAATCATACCATTTATTCAAAATGAGTTAATATTGATACAAAAGACTCAATGGAAGTGTGTTTTAGTTTGACGGACAGCATTTTTAGAAGAATCATTAAAAATAGACATTTTAGCTTTATGTACACTCTCTACATAGATCATTATATAAACAGATATTTTAGCTTTATGTACACTCTCTACATTGATCACTGCAAATATTTATATACAAATTTCATTTCATACTCACACACACACACACACACACACACACACACACACACACACACACACACACACACACACACACACACACACACACACACACACACACACACACACACACACACACACACACACACACACACACACACACACACACACACACACACACACACACATATATATGTATGAGTATGAAATGAAATTTGTATATAAATATTTGCAGTGATCAATGTAGAGAGTGTACGTAAAGCTAAAATATCTGTTTTTATCATGATCTATGTAGAGAGTGTACATAAAACTAAAATGTCTATTTTTAATGATTCTTCTAAAAATGCTGTCCGTCAAACTAAAACACACTTCCACTGAGTCTTTTGTATCAATATTAACTCATTTTGAATAAATGGTATGATTATTATGTATTCAAAAGAGGAAAGTTATGAAAGTGTTATTCGCATAAAGATAAACCTATTTTCAATATGGTTGGTTTCTTCGAACAACTCATTGTGGAGAAATTTTATTAAACATGAAAGTTATAAGAATCAGTTCTACAATGAAGCCAAAACCAATTTATAATGATTATTCTTTCTATATAAATCATTTTAAATACATAAGTTGGTTATTTTAAAGTAATTAATACAAATTTTTGTAGAATGTAATTATAAGGAAATATCTATCCATTACATACTTTATTAGTATCTTGAAATTTCTTTATTTTATTTATCGATCATTTCAATTTTTAAAGAATAATTTTTAAGGTACAGTTTTATGTAATTTTTATTATTAATTTTATCATAAATTCTCTAATGTTTTATTATTTTTATTGCATTGGTATTACAGTAATACATAGCCTGATTTTTCAAACTTGTTTATATTTGAGGTTAGGATAAATAATCATTATTTGGAAATGTCGGCTATAGTGCACTACTGTATTCGCTAAACAATTTAGTAGTAATTGCTGAATTCATTTGTGAGTTCTGCTAAATGACTGGTCCGCAGATACTACTCGTTGGTCGGCTAAAATGGCTAGAGGCGGTCGGTAGATTTAACTGATCACCGTCTACCGATGCCAGATCGGTGAAAATGACCGATGTCGTCGGTCAAAATGAGTAAAAATTTTTTTCCGTGTATACATCAAGTCAAGAGTATGGAAACTAACTTAAAGTTAATTTAACTCACTTAAAGTTAATTTTTATATTGCTTTTTTATTTAATATCTTAGGTATTTAATTTTTCATAATAAATGAAAACGGTATGCATTTGAATAATTCGTTATACATTCAGGGTAATCTCGTTATACTTTTAATAGTTCTCTTATATATGTATTAAGTATAAGATTATATTTATAGTATGGACACTGAGAATAGTATATTATGTTATCGAAGAAATAGCCAATGTATTGTTATTTGCAATTGGACCGACCAATATGTTTAATTGATATTGTTTACTATGCCCTGAAGAGGAGAGTATACAAACGCTTCCGAAACGTTGGCACTAAAGCAATAATAATTTTTTACAACTATTGGTTCGTTTGATGTCCGCTACCTTGAGGGAGTTCTATGGTAACTACACTAGTCAAAACAAGTACACATTTTATCTCTTGTTGATTTACTTTATTATAGATGTTGTTATTAATAAACTTACACTAAATACCAATAATATTTTCATTTTAGATAATTATATCTATTTTAATAGTCTTAAATATCGATATAAAGTTTCATTGAGAAGTTGATTTGACTCATATTTTGAGGTTAAATGTATGTTTTTCGCTTTTAAATTTTTTTTCCGTAAATTAGAGGCATCCAATGATACTTTTGCAAGAAAATAAATCTTCATAAGATATTTGTCTTTCTATTACATAAATTTTCAAAAATATCTTAGCGTTAATTTCTTTCTTATACGCAAATGAACACAACGAAATCGTGATTTCCCATAAGAGCCCATGTTAAAAAGTGAAAAATTAAAACATTTATTTCTTGACTTCTAGGTAGCCTAGCCTTCTAAAAATTTATATGAGAGCTTTTCATGTAAAAGTTAACCAATGTGCGAAATTTCAGAATTGTCTTAGCGTTATTTCTGTTTACCATAGAACTCCCTTAATAAAATACATACACCACGAACGTACACTCAACTATATCGAAGAAATAGTATACGAGTTGCATATTTAGTACATTATGATACTGGTGTGGAAGGCGATTATTATACTCTTTCGCTCTTGCGAAAAACGTCTCATGCGGTAAAAATCACCTTACACACGAGTTTTATACAGTATTTTATACCACGAGAGCTTAAAAATCATGTCAAAGTTGCGATTTTTAGGTTAGAGTGGTATCAACTATTTTTTTTAAACTCCGCGTGTTCAACTTCCGATACTTGCGTGCCCTCTATTCACACTGATAAGTAAACGGGGTAAATCACGCACGCTGGGTAGACATCGGAGGTTGAACTTCTCACATGGAGTTTAAAAAAATAATGTTCGATACAGGTGATAAAAATCGTTCTCACACTCGTGCAAGAATTATTTTTATCGCACTAATATCGAAAAGTACTATACTTACTCAATTAAACCTGCACTTGAATACGAACAATTAATAGTACATTGTACAACTAGGGAGAAAAGTTGACTTTTTCTAGCGAGGATGATAATTAAGCATGAGTGACTCACGATGGCGCCTTCGGCGCCCGAGTGATACACGAGTGCTCAATTATCATCCTCGCTAGAAAAAGTCATTTGCTCTCTTGTTACACATAGCATGTACTTTTTTAATAAGTGCAGGAATATGACCTTTTTTTGCATAAAAAGTGGATAGGAGATCAGGTATATCGAATCGTCATAACGGGAGACTAAGTTCTGTTCCTCCCGCTACTGCGGGAGGCCTCACTAGACGCTCGAAATGCTCGATTTTCCATTCACTTTTCTATGCAGGAAAAGGGCCTTTTTCATGCACGTGTTGAAAAAATAATTTTATTGAAACAAAAATATTAGATTGAATCGAATGAATATTTAATTGATATAATAAAAAGAACTATGCATTCTATTCAATCTAATATTTTTGTTTAAACAAAATTATTTAATTGTCCGTATTCAAATAATGGTTTAATTGAGTCAATCAAAATTTCTTCTGAATGTAATTTCGCGTATGAATAACTTCTCAAATGTTACCCTGCTAGCAATGTTCTCATTGTCACTTAGCATTAATTATATGCACACAGTCATGCTCTCTCTCGCTCTCTAATACGTGTCGTGGATAATCGCAGCATCGGAATGTAATCTGGCGGTGTGCGAGCGCACGGCAAACATGTAGTGCGCGCGATACGAACAGAGTGAACAACCGTAGCGCGGCTCAATTTGACACTCGTTCTTCATATGTCTATTGAGATTTTTCCGGTAGTTGTAGTGTTTGCCGCATCGCGGGCATACATTGCTGTTGCTGTTCGACTTCCCGTCGCATGCCTTCCTCTTCTTTTTCGGCTTTGTCTTCAGACCGGGAGGTTTGATGCGACGGTTCAATGGTAGAGCCAGCGGATCCATATCTGTAAAAAGAAGAAGGTCGTCACTGGAGGTGAGTTCGTTGGGTTGCATTGATTATTTTTTTCTTTCATTTTTTTTTTCAATATCATTGTAAGGATTATTATACTATAAGGAAATAAATAGTTCTTTGAATAAATGAAATACGCGACTGCTGGAATCCCAAAAGGAAGCAATCAAAATAAAAAATTCAGAGAACGATTTTATTTTAGGTTTGTACATTATTAAAACGTAAATTTGTTGTATATGTGAACTCTTGAAACGCCTCATTTTATATTAAAATGTATAGTAGTTATAAATACTTATTGCATGTATAAAAAATTATTCTCTAATTTAGTATTAGAGTGTTATTGCTACAACATAATTACAATATTTATATATATATTTACAACACAACTCATGAACAGTTATCATAACCGAAGTTGCATAATAAAAAAAAACTATGTATTTGGGCGCTTAGGTATTTGTACTTATAAAAGATCATTGTTTGACAAGAAATGATTTCTCTGATACTAAACGTATAACACAACGTCAACATAAAAAATCCCCAGTAAATCACTTTATGGTAAACAAACACAACCCCAACATAAACCAGTCTCAGTCACAAGTGTGACAAGTGATCCCATCACTCGGGATCGACACGTATCTGGATAGGCAGACCCTTGTGCAGCTGCATGATATGTTGCTGCACGTTAGCTTTGTACTTGCTTCGGTGGGGACAGTAGTGGCAGCAAAAGCGCGGCGGCTTGCCACACTCGAACCTGATGTGCCGTCTCAGCGTGAAGTCGTGCACGTATGTCTTGCCGCACTTCGGACACATGTTCGGACGCTCCTTTGGCGACTTCGTGCATGTGATGACAGCACACGGCCACAGCATCTCTGAAACGAAAAAAATGTTGATACGCGTTAGTGGGAGGGAAGCAATAAAATGACGGAGGCTTGGGTTAGTGAATAAGTATTGGCTTTACTATTAGTTACGAGTTAGTGAGGCCAGTGGAATAAAGTTTTATAATGCGAGGTAGAGAAAATACTTGCATATCGTGTGTCCTGTTTTTTCCGGATGTTCCTTGCCGTGGTTCTCGATGGTTCGATGTTTCTCTGAGAACAAAGCCTTTTAATATACGAGAAAAGTGGGGGGGAGGTGTTTTACCAGAATGGTAAAATGTTAGATGGATATTTTCTCAGAAAGGTAAAAAAACAAATTAGAATATCTTATGATAGAAGGGTAAATTTTCCGAATGTTTAAAAATATGTAATATATAAAAATTCGATAAAATTTGGCAAGAAGACCATAATATTTTCATTAAATTATTTTTATATGATATGTCATGTAAATTTTTCGAATGCCATTTCTACCTAACGATTAAATTCTAGAAAATGCAGTGATTTAGATAAGCTAAAATGTCGACAAATGAGCTGAAAATCGTATAGGAATGAACGTTTGAGATTTTTCGGAATTTTATTTTTCTAGTAAAAAGTATTTTTATAATTTCTTGCATTCTGTTTTACATTTTTATAGGCGCAAATTTTTCGGATATTTTCTTTTTGAAAATAATTCCTTGTGTGTTCTGAATAACTCCTGTTCGGAATGAACAGTATCGGATTCGAAAAATAATTTAAACGATAGTATATTTTCTGAAAAAATACCCATCTAACATTTTACCATTCTGATAAAATACCTGCCCCCAAAAAGTGTGATTTTCTTATTGTATAACTTTGAGTAACGGATTTGTTTCGAAATTCGAGGAAGATTTTTGTTTGTTAATCCATGTAATTTTAAAAGAAAAAATTCCGTAAACTTTAGAAAAAGTTGAAAACAAAAACTTAATTGTTGTACATTAGAAAAAAATACAATAAAAAGCACGCCAAAAATAATTACTCAAAGTAAATTGGTTAGTTTTGTTATGTTAATTGTTGAAATATACAAGTTAAAGGTAAATACAAATATTTTTATTAAAAATTCTTGGTTTGTTCACACATAATTTAATCATAGCGATAATTATAACAAGTTTGAAATTTCTGCATTACTGCATGATTTAATCGAAGTAAACTATTGATAGATGATTACACTTACAACTGCAATGTATTTGAAGCTCGAAATTTCTGGATTACTGCATTATTTAATCGAAGTGAACTATTGATAGATGATTACACTTACAACTGCAATGTATTTGAATTTTGACATTTCTGCATTACTGCATTATTTAATTGAAGTGAACTATTGATAGATGAATACACTTACAACTGTAATGTATTTCAAGTTTGACATTTCTGCATTACTGCATTATTTAATTGAAGTGAACTATTGATAGATGATTACACGTACAACTGCAATGTATTTCAAGTTTGAAATTTCTGCATTACTGCATTATTTAATTGAAGTGAACTATTGATAGATGATTACACGTACAACTGCAATGTATTTCAAGTTTGAAATTTCTGCATTACTGCATTATTTAATTGAAGTGAACTATTGACAGATGATTACACTTACAATTGCAATGTATTTGAATTTTGAAATTTTTGCATTACTGCATTATTTAATCGAAGTGAACTATTGATAGATACACTTACAACTGCAATGTATTTAAATTTTATATGTTTCAACTGATATTATATAGCGCACATAACCGATTTTATTAAATATTTTAGGTCTAAAAAACATTTATTGAAATGCTTCAAATGCACACGCATTTCGTTGTGAAAGCAATCTAAGTATCTTCAAATTAAATACATACATATTTTCTGAAATAAAAAATAGCATTTATAAAAAGAAATCTCGTTTTCTTTATAAGCTCTCATGATTCCCATACTTCTTAATTTCTAATAACGAGATATATCACTGCATTATCCTTTTGGAAATTTATCTTGCTAAATCAGATCGCTAACTAATCTTTGTACAAATGGTATAGCGCACTCGTAACCTCAGCTTCATTTCTTAGTCTCTTTAAAAAAAATCCTTATCCTAAATTAAAACGTGGGATCGACGCGAAAACGAAACTTTTTGTTTTTGTGCTTCAAACTACTGTGGATCTTTAGGTTGGCCTTCTGCTTGGTTCGATAGTTACAATAGCAGCAACAGAAACGCGGTAAATGGCCGCATTCGTAATTTCGGTGGCGGTTCAGGTTATTTAGGTACTTGTAACCCTTGCCGCAGCGCTCACAGGTGAAGCTGACCATGTACGGGTCGACTGAATGACATGGCGGTGCCTCGGGTTCGGCAGCAGGAGCAACGTAGTTGTAGTACACCTGGTGCTCTGAAAAATGAAAAAAGCGAAAGTGTGTTAGTATGGCGAGGTGAATAGAGAACGTGTTTTGTGGAAGGTTTTGTACATTGTATTGTTGTTTTTTGAACGAGAAATATTTAAGGATAAGATGTGTATTAAAATTTACCTTCGTCAAGTCTTGAGAATCGAGAATATTATAATGGTGGATTGAAAAGCGGAAGTTATAGGGATAATGAAAAAATTCTTATTCAAGAAAAGTTTATCCTCTTTATTGTATCATTTATTAATAAATTACAAACATGTCTGACATTTTGACGTGTCTATAGGTCCAACTACAACATTACACTTACAAAAGCTTTAATCAATTACTTTTCAACCTAAATTAAGAACTATAATCAACTTTATCTAAACGATTCCATTTTAATAGTGGAACAAATTAATGAACACAAAATAAAAGCTATTATACGAATAAATATGCTTCGGCCATTTGGATTATGTAACAATAATTCGTTGTTTCAAATTAATACAAGAAGCTTTGCTTCAAAATATTCTTATAAAATCAATAAAAATTTCAGATGAAAGTGTAAGGCAGAGGCATTAAGACATTCTAATATTGTCTAAGTTTGCTACATTGTAATGTATAATTGACAATTTATACTAACATAAGTATAGCAAAAACGCTGCTAACCATTTGTGTCGCTTATTAAAAAGTTCGTAACACTCTTTAGAAAAGTGTCAAGCCTCCAAATCACGGGTTCAACTCAAACTTTGAGGGATGTTTTAAATGTTAAAATATGAAGAACACTGAAAAAAGATTGGCGCGTCGGCTGCCCTCTGTGGCTCTCAGCTCCTCCTGTTTCCCCGTCGTCTTTGCTCGTATATCGCTCTCTTCCGCGCGACTGCAGCGCACGCGCGGCGTACGAGTTGTTCAAAGCAAGCAGTGTAACAGACCCGTGAGCCAGTGCGCGCCCTTGCGCGGACGCGTGGTGCGCTGAAAAGGACAACATAGGTGCTAACCGGGCGGCCTATACTCCTTAACCTACAGCACACCCGTTAGACTGCAGAGAGCACTGCCGATGCGCCAATCTTTTTTCAGTGAAAGTCGCAAGAGTAGATCCTAAATCTTTGCCCAAATTGAGTTTTTCACATTTATAGTTTTGTTTTTAGAAAATATTGAGAAAAACTAATCTTTAAATCTAATCATTTAATCTAAAAAAAAATCTTGAATAATAAACTAACTTTTTATTTGCTGTTATCAGAATGAGCAAAATTTCAACTTCTTGCAAAGTTATGACAGTTTCAAAATTATTAATTAATACGATTAATTAATACACCTTCATTATTCAATTTTAAATTATCATGAATTTGGAAAGTTAATATTTTTTTATTTGGAAAACAAGAAATTAAAAGTCAGTTGTAAAAAATATCATATGCATTAAATTCCTCAGGTGAAATACTGTAAAAACTAGTCGGTTTTCTTCATTAAAAATGCATAATTTAATTATTATATATTTAAAAAGAAACAAAGTTTGTAATTTTATTCAAATAAATCGTATGGAAAGAAGTTAAGTAATATTTTTCAATACGGCGCCATATCAAATTGTAAACTTTTCCATGTTCAAACAAACTGTGAGCATGTGTTTGTCAGAGGCAAATGCTTCACATATGTTTGACTCGAATAAAGCTAGGCAATCTGTATAGTATTGTCTATTTTATTGTGATTGCTTTTTTTACAGGTCATTTTAAAAAAGGAAATGAATTAGTTTTTGTTTATTAATTTAATGTTATTTCAAATTTCTTCAAAGGGTATTTAATGGTTTATAAACTATAAACATTCTAATCAAGTTTTGGTTTTGTTGTTTTTAATCGTTCGTTTTGCTATAGATTTGAAACGTTTGTATTATATTTGGTTTTCAGTCGTATTTTTTATGTGTATGATGAAGACTTTCTTTGCGTTTTAATCTCTATTTCACAATCTTTAAGGTAATGGTGCTGACTTAATAAACTGATGACATTCTTTTGGTATAGTTACGTTTAATTGGTTGTGTGTTTTAGCTTGTATGTATTCTTTTGTTAGATTCTATGAATAACTAACTTACGTCGCCAATTTCATTGACAAGATCCTTGCTGGATAAGTATGAACAAATGCGTCATTAGAAGATCTTGGAAACAGTGTCTATAACGTTGAGCCCTGGTTGATATTTATGAAAGTTCTGGCTGTCGAAATCGGAGCGAATTTAAAATGTCTACTTGCTGTAAATATTCAATTAGGTCTACTATTTGTTGTTCGTGATTCGAAAGTTTGACACTCTCCTAGCTAGGTACTAGGCAAATAATTAATGTACAAAATTAATATGACAATTTTCAAAAAGAAAATAGTTATGTCACATTTCTTACCACAACAAGTTTTGCATTCAGAATATTCAACTTATTCTCGGTACTCGCGTTCCATAGTCAATTTATCCTGAAATCTTAAATGTAGTTCAGACATCAAACAAGCAAACTGTTAGTATAATCTTAAAAACTATAATTAATTAAAATAGGATGATGAATTCGTTGCTAGGGTCGCTGTAAATGAGATTACATTTGGCTTCACTTTACATTTATATCAAAGTGAACCTACGCTTTTAGAGCCTAAAATAATAATACTTATCTATGCAGATAGTATTCCTCGAAGTGTGGCTAAAATATTTTTAATTTTATAATCCTAAATAATAAAAATTTAATTCCATATCTGGATATTTCTAACTTAAAAAAGAAGTTTCTAATGTTATCCAAATATTAGTGCTGAATATCGCATGAGGAAATATTTGTATTCATGTAAAAGATTTAACCTGCCGATATAATCATTGTCATAAATTTTAAAAAATAATCGAACCTAATTTCAACCTATATCGACGCCCCGTACGAAGAAAAGCATAACTCAGGCCGATACGAACACTACCATAACTTTTTACAAAAAATAGCATAGTTCGCGTCCCCTTACGAAAAAAAAAACACGACTCGCGGAGCTGGGACGAAAAAAAAGCACAACTCGGTCGCTCTTTTATTAAATAATAAAATGCAATAATGAATAAAATAAAATGATGTAAGCATGAATTCTCTTTGAGAAAGCAATCTATTATTATTATTATCTTATTATTATTATTTATTATTATTATGTTATTTTTGCTATTCGTAAGGTGTACTATTTATAAAAATGCAATAAATAGTGCTAGTCTTTTTCATCCGAGCGCAGCGAGTCGTGCTTTTTTTCGTCTGAACGCAGCTAGTTGTGCTTTTTTTCGTCCGAGGTTTTGAACTGTGCTAGTCTTCGTAAAGGGGGGCGTCGATATACAGATAGCTGCGTCTACCTCTTTATAGGTATTATTCTATGTAATTAATCTCAGGAAAAAAAATATAAATAAAATAAATTTAAAAATCTTGATGCGACGTTCTCATCGCTTCTGCACTTTCAATCTTCATACTTTCCCCCCCAAGTTAATGGCATAAAATTAAAACGCATCTCGCCATGGCAAATGAAAACCTAATTCTAACTTAAGACTTACGACAGCCACGTAATTATTTCGAGGAATCGACTTCACGAACGACCCTGTCCGCTCGATCCTACGATCGCTTCGAGTTTCTCCTCTCGCGGAACTTGTGGAAGTAGATCTCGCGCCTCTTCTGACAGTTGTTGATATGGTAGCGCAGATTGTCCTTGCGCTTGCAGCGGTAGTTGCAGTAGATGCAGCAGAAGCTCGCCGGCTTGCCGCACTCGTACTTCATGTGGCGCTTGAGGGTGTTGGGCCGCATGTACGACTTGCCGCACTGGTGGCAGACGTACTCGGGGTTCTGCCTGATCTCGCCGGGCTCCATGCCGCTCTTGTTGACATCGTCGCTCTCGGTTGACGGCTCGGCTAGTGACTCCGACTTCACGATAAGCAGGTCCAGCTTCTCCGCCGGTGGCGGCTCGAAGCAGTCGGCGAACAAGAAATCTGGAAGGCGAACAGAAAAGAAAAGGTGTGTGGTCAGTTTGGTGATCAGGAGAATGGCCCTTTTAAAGGGGTGGAGAGTTGATTAAATGGGGACATTCTTTTTATTCGCTTTCCGAATCATGCACATTTGCAGATTTATATTTAGTTGGATGCATATTTCTTAATTTTTGGTTTCTTTCTTTTCATTTTTATTTTGTTATGTTATGTTCATTTTTAAAGTATCTACCAAAACGGGAACGAGAAAAAGTAAATAGAGCACAGAAAAGGTGGAGTTTTCGAAATTTTGATGGAAACATGCGAATCGAAGGATTCATAGCGTAGGCGTAATTTTCTGAATTATTTTCGTGGCTATTTCTAATGTGGTTTATTCTATAAAATTAAACATACATACAAATCAATTACAGTAATTACAAAGTTTTACAGTTTATGCTAACTTTTGTATTATAATTACATCCAATATTAAACATTGAATGTAATTTACAGTTTTATTTTTACAAAGTGATTCAAACCAAAAATCTACATGATCGATAATACATTTATAAAAAGTTTATTATATAGGTACAAAATAATCTTTCTTTTTTTTAAATATGCCTATATTTCTTCATAGTTCAAAATAAATCAATGAAACATAAATTTGATGAAACTTACTATTAAATTAAAATATCTTTTTGTACTCTGTGAAAAAAATCGTAATAGTAAGAAGATTACAGATCAAGAGAATCAGTTTCGAGCAACCACTCTTATATTTAATTTTATTTATATTTTCCCAGTAACATTTATACACATTCAAGTAAAACTATTATAGAATATAATTTTAGTCTTTTTTTGAAATTTCACAATGCTAATGTTACGAATACAAATGAGTTATATTGGCTAAAAAATATTTTTCGATTATTTAATCAAAATTGTCATACACATTATCACTATCCTTACATGGTTTCACTAAACTATATTAATTACACTTCATATTTTATCCTTAAATCATCCATTTTGTGCTAATGGTTTCAGAATATTGGTAATTTACTTCTTGACGATGGATCGTGGACATTATCCTTATCCCAATGAGTTCTTTATAGTCATCAATAATCGCATCATTATGCATACTCTCATAGTAAATGCAATTATAAACTGTACATAAAGATATACTTTATGACTTGTTATACACAATCTTAACATAGGAATAATAAATAAATTTCATAACTTACATTCATTAGCGCATTCAACCTACGATGATCATACAAAATTCTCTTTCAGCACGTACGCTATATCGAAAAATATTGTACGTAACACGTGCGGTCAGGTTATGACCACTCGTGTAAGAGTCCCCCTTATCGAGATAACCTCCTTCGCGTACTAGTCACGTAATGTACTGTTTGTTCCTTATTATGTTATTAGCCGGATAAAATAATTATTGTAAAAGTTTCTGTAAAACCGACTGTCAGACATGAAGACACCACTGTTTATTTACAAGTGTCTTAAAACTTCAAAGCTGAGATAGTTTGGGTTCCACCTTTATAAACTGTAGGTTCCGTCGCAAAATTAGTCCTGTATGGGTTCATAAAGGTCGACATTAAATCCTCCATCTTAAGAAAATTTTGACCGGAAAGTGAAGACAAAATAAAACGATTGTGACTGGATGATTCTTATAATCTGTAATACCTGATTGGGTACCCACGGGAGATCTTACGCCAAAATCTCATGTAACGAAAAAGCTAAGTGTCCTACCACCTAAAAATTTCTAAGCCCCAACGAAAAAATCATTATCAACAAAATTAATTTTTTTTTCTTTTTTGAGTCTTTTTCAATCATTCTAACTACTCGCGGAGATGAGCTTTCTGAAGTATGACAATTGATTTTACTGTGAAAAAGTATCGCAAGACGCGAGAAAATGAAAATCTCATGTAACGAAAAAACTAAGTTACCCGAATCGCAAAAAATGTATAAGTCCCAACGAAAAAGCAATTATCAACAAATTCGTTATAAGTCAGCGGGACTTCTAAATATTTAAACTTTGAATAAAATAAAAAAGTATTAAGGAGACATTCAGGTATTTATTGTTGAAAAAATGATAATAAACAATATTCCAATTGCTTAAAGTTTCTAACTTCAAAATTTAATATCCTCAAATATTATTACTAAAATGAATGTAATGTAAATCAAAATAGGTATAAGAAGTGGATAATCATCAATAGGTAAAAAAATGGTTATAATTCTTAAAATTTGAAACGTCGAAAAAGAAAAAATAAAGTACGCGAAGCCGCGCGTAAATCTTGCTCGTAGATAAAAAAAAGAATGAAATGAGAAGTTGTAATAAATAAGTGTTATGACCGATGATCTTCAAGTTACGGTCTTGTTATCTCATCAATTTTCTAGCAAAGTTTAATTATATTTTAAAGAAATAAAAAATAATTCTAGCTAATTCTACGTTAATATTATAAAAAAAAAGTAAACAAGACGTTGACTTCTTCTAAAAAATTCAGAATTATTCAAAAATTCTGTGTCATTACTCTAAGTTTGGAAGATATCCATAATTGTAGAGTAATTAATTCAGTAAAATTATAATTATGTATAATTTATTTAATTTTTGTTTAAAAGGGAAGAACGTGGAAAATTAATGCTTTGAAAAATCTGCAAAATGTATATTAAACATTCGAAATTACTAATGATTACGGAAAAATCATTTCCAACTTGATTAGTAGATCAAAGTATTTTACTTTATATTATAGTCAATACTAACTAAGATTAAATTAGTGTTATTCAAAACCCTTTGTAGAATTAAAATCCAAGTAAATACATTAATTAGTTATACAACTATCTAGCTTAAAATGTATAGTTATAGTTAAATCGATAAACTTTTATTAAAATATAAACCTAGTCTTAGATTTAGAACTATAGAAACTAAAGTTAGAAAAAAAATATAATTACCATAGATTGTTAGAATTGAAAGTTCAATTTGTGATCAACTTGGTACGATTTCACGCCCCCTTACACTTAAACACACACACACATACACACACACGCGCCCGCGCAAATCAAGCTTGAACTAATTGAAAAGATGAGATATATATTTAAGATGAGATCCCGCAACGTCGTCGACGACGTCTACCGAGTTCGCTTCTTCTCGCTGGACTTTTGATGACAGTGAATAATGTGGTAGTTTAGGTTATCCTTGCGCTTCGCGCGATAGGGGCACATATCGCAGATAAACTTGGCCGGCTTGCCGCACTCATACTTTATGTGGCGGCACAGAGTGTAATGCCACTTGTACGACTTGCCGCACTTCGGACAGACGTTCTTGCACTCGGTGCCGACGCTCACATAAGTCGGACCATTCGTCGAGGTGGACGCGTCAGTGCCTACGCCGATGCTGCAGTGGCTTGACGTCTGCACCTCTTCCTTGTGCATCACCGTCAGTTTGATCTTCCGAAATGAGTTCGGCTCGTCCACATCGACGTAGAAGAATCCTGAAACAAAAAGTAACGTAAATGTTAGTGGAGGGTAACGATTGGACGTGTAATGGTAGGTATGGGTGGATGAATATTTGTTTTTACCGATATTTGGAAAACCTATATAAGTAGAGAGGATCGGGGAGATCTGAAGTACGTTTCAAACTCAATTGTGACTACACATTGTGAAATAAAAAGATGTACATGCGAGATGTGAGGTAAAGTAAACACCCTTATTTTGTTTGTAAATTTATTTTTCTTACAAATGAATATTACATGATAAAAAAATAATATCACATGATTATGATGGTTCAAACAATGCATTCGGTCAGAGAATTCACAATACTAATCCAAAACTGGACAATTATATAATTGTTGATATTTTCTTATTCATTTATAGACATGCTACATACGCACTCGATATAGTTGTACTAACTATACCAATTATTATAAATAATATTCCAAACAAACCCTTCTCGCATCCAAAAGAATGTACAAAAATGTAATTGGCCCTCTGAAAAATCAAAGAGAACCCTGTTGAAAATATCCATTTGGATTTTACATTGATTTCCACATGGAATCCATATGGAATCCATATGGAATCTATACGGATTCCATATGGATTCCACGTCGATTCCATGTGGAAATCAGTCCCAAATCGTCCTGTGGATTTCCACATGGAATTCCATATAGATTTCTATATGAATTTTTCTACAAACATTTGTAAAACAAAATCCGTATGGATTTTCATGTAGATTTCCATGGAGAAATCCAGATAAAAACGATATGATCCATATAGATTTCCGTATGGATTTCCATGTGGTAATTTAAATGTTTATAAAAATGTTTATTTATAAAATTTTTAAATTTTTTTACTAGAGATACGTTTTTTACCATATCAGTAAAGCATAAAAAATTATAAACTATAGTTTCCTCTTATGTAATTCTTCGAAAAGATTCTACAGTACTTGTTGTCAAAAATATGTATCCTAGTAAAAAAAATATAACAATTTTATAAATAAACATTTTTATAAACATTAAAATTATCATATGGAAATCCATGTGGAAATCTATATGGATCATGTCGTTTTTACCTGGATTTTCCCATGGAAATCTACATGGAAATCCATACGGATTTGGTTTTACAAATGTTTGTAGAAAAATTCATATAGAAATCTATATGGAATTCCATGTGGAAGTCCACAGGACGATTTGGGACTGATTTCCACATGGAATCGACATGGAATCCATATGGAATCCGTATAGATTCCATATGGATTCCATATCGATTCCATGTGGAAATCAGTGTAAAATTCACATGGATATTTTCAACAGGGAATGCAAACACACGAACACTGCGAATCACCGAAATTCGTATCGCCCAGACCTCGAACAGCCTTAGGCTGAAAATCTTCTTTATGGCCATCACTCCTCGTACATAGTGTCCTCGTAGAACATGAGGCTCTTGTCTCGATGTCGCATCCTGATGTGGGACGTCATGTGGGATCGTCGCTTCGCTCGGTACGGACAGTAATTGCAGACGAAGCGCGGCAGCTTACCGCACTCGTACGTCACGTGGCGGATGAGCGTGAAGTTGTACTTGTAGATCTTGCCGCAGCGCGGACAGATGTTCTGGCCCGGCGTCATATCGTTCTTGTCTTCAGAAGAGCTGCGCAGATTTTCCCGGCGCATCGCGCCTAGCTTGACATTGGGAAAGAGATCGTCTTCGTTAATGCTCGCGAATTTGAAGGAGGCTAAAACAGCAAAGCGAAGATGATGTTAGTCTCGCGCGTATAGTCACATCCTACATGCATTACTCACACGACATATACATTTAGATATATATTGGGTATGTGTAAGGAGGTGTGTAGAGTTGTGAGGATTAGGCCTATCGGCAATGGTATATTTTTTATTTGTTACCTAAATATAAGAAAAAGAAATCTAAAAAATAAAGTAACACATATCGAAGAATATTATTGTACGATGAATTCAAACCATAAAATAATTACTTAAAGTTTGTAAGAGGTTGGTAATGTACTTAAAATACATTACATCATTATTTCAAGTTCTTTTTATTACAATTATGTTTCTTAATTTTAAGCAATTAATATACAATAAAAATATTAATTATACTAAGGAGAATATCACATATATAAAAATCTAAATAAGCAAGTACGCCTTACAATAATAAATTTGAAGCTACGTACAGGAAATACAAACGGATACATGTTCAGAAAAAGTCATCAATCAAAATATCTTCGTCTTGTCTATATTTACAATCGTCAGCTACATTTCTCTTAGTCGATACCAACTTACCACTGTTCTATAAACATTTGGATACAAATTCAAATCACCTTGCAGAATGTAAATATCGCAGACTGACTCAACAGCACAATTTCAATTGTTCGTTTAATTAAGTAACGAGGTTCGCAGTTATAATTAGGTCGTGCTAAATAAACTTCCACGGCATAATCGATCCCCTTGAATACTGGCAAGTCATTCCAACCTAATCAGGTCTTTCCGCATTCTCTCCGCGCCTCAGTCTTCCTCAATGCCACCATCGTTCTTCTTTTTTTTCTCCTTCTCCTTCTTATTCTTCTTCTTCATGCAGTCGCGTTCTCCGTGTCAGGCATAGGTTTGCCCCTGTGCCGATGCGCGATGTGGGTGAGCAAGTGCGTCCTGTACCTGCCGACATAGGGGCAGTAGGGACAAGGGTAACGCCGCGGCTGGCCGCACTCGTACTTCTTGTGCCGCACCAGCGAGCAGGCACGTCTGTATGACTTGCCGCACTTGTCGCACACGTTCGCCGACTGCAATTCCAACGGATCGACGGGCATGCCGCTCTGCTGGTCGTACTTCAGACAGTTGTAGTAGACATCTGGAAAACAAAAAAGAAGAGAAGTGTCAGTGGTGGACGCGGTGCTGGATGAAAGTGGGGTTTTCGACATTGAGTTGTTAGATATGGGGTAGGGGGTAGTAGCTTCTTTTAGGGCGGATGTGCAGGTTGTGTAGTGACATTTAGATACCGGAGGAAGCGTGTGATATTACCTTCGTTCGGTGCGATTGTTGAAGGTGCGAGAAGATTGCCTGGAAATGGGAAGTGAAAAGTGTGATTATTTATACTTGATTAGGTTTTAAACGGAGCTGGTTTTTAAAGATAATTTTATTTAATTTCTTTTCAGTTTACAGTGTATGTTTTGCTAGCCGTTTATTCTTAGTGCACTTAGAAATATTATCTGCGTAAACATTTACCCTGTTACACAAAATATAAAAATTTTCAGTGAGTCACATAAACTAGCTTTTACAATTCAAGAATAATATATTATTTTTATACTGATCAAAATTAATATTTTCAGATCTGAGTTAACCCTTCGTTAATATATTTTTAACGGAAAGTTAAAATATATTTGTAGGTTCCTAAACTAAAAGATCAAGTAATTTATATATTTAGAGAAAAAGGTAATAAAAATTCTATGTCAATTGTTTCTGATCAGGTATACAAAAGTAATTTTCGAATATTTTGTAAGTGTAGGAATTCAATTCCTAACCAACGACGTAATTATATTTACAAGCACCTCATTCGCGTCATATACCTTCAGACTTTACACTCCCACAAACTAACTTTAATCACCTTAAAAAAAAAAAATCGAAAGTTTCTTTCAATATCACTAAAAAAAATTGCTCTTCACATCGTTGACGCGAAGTGATCGCTGACGTCGTCATTCACAGGGACGAACATCGGTATATCGCAGTGCCTCCTGGCCATGTGCCTCTGTAGGTGGCTCTTGCGATGGCCGCGATAGTCACAGTACGGGCAGTGGAACCGA
The DNA here is from genome assembly GCA_036365515.1 of Torymus aiolomorphi. Taxonomy (NCBI): domain Eukaryota; kingdom Metazoa; phylum Arthropoda; class Insecta; order Hymenoptera; family Torymidae; genus Torymus; species Torymus aiolomorphi. The sequence continues at coordinate 169,090,427 of CM070876.1, forward strand.
GGTGACTTGTTGCACTCGTTACGCTGGTGAAACGACAGGTGCTTGAAGTGCTTGTACGACTTGCCGCACTGCTGGCACAGGTTCAGGATATTCGTCGCTGACGATGACGAAGTTGAGGTTTGACCATCGTGGACCATCATCTGCGAGAAGTCATCTGAAAGCCAAGATAACGAATTGGTTAGTTTGATTGGTGATAGTTGAGTTTTTAAGGCTAGTTGTCGTGATGGTACAGGCAAGTATGTATGAGATGACGTGGAGGGATGAAGATAAATATGAATTACACGAATTTGGGAGGATTAGAGACTGGTGAGTTTAGTACAATCGATGCTTACCTCGAGGAACCATTGTTTCCACGTTAGTCGAAGATGTTCCTTTGATATGGGACAAGACGACCTAGGGTTAGGTTTCGGGAAAAAGATTACAAGAATTTGGTTGAAATTAAAATTACGATGACAGTGAGTTTAACGTTCTTTTTTTTTATTAAAACTAAAAGTAAATATATTTTTAACTGGATCCTTCTTGGTTTTGAAGGAACATAACTCTGAACGGGAGTAGATTTTTCATCTATCTCAAAGTAAAAATACATCACTTCAAACCTCATAAACATTACTTTAGGTACAAAATAATACATGTACTTGGTTACTCATATGAACGCAATCTCGGAAGAAACACATGAGTATTATAAACGTCGTTATAAATAGAAAAATAAAAAAGTTAGATCACAAAGATGGACTTTCGTAATGCTTCCCGGCCGTATCAGCAGCAGCAGTCACTTTCTCCTCTCACTCGGTCATCATCGAGAAGTGGATCGCCTTGCCCGCGTGCACCTTGCTGATGTGCACCTTCATGTTGTACTTCCTCGAGCTCCTGTAGTTGCAGTAATCGCAGGCGAGCTTGGGCGTCTGACCGCACTCGTTGCGCTCGTGGAACAGAAGGTGGGTTTTGTGCTTGTACGATCTGCCGCAGCGGTCGCAGACGTTCTCGCCTTGGCACAACGTGCCGCGATGCCTGTGGTAGCCGAAGTGAAAGACACGCCGCTTACGTTTATGTACGTAGTTCACGGGGTCGGAGGCCAATGGGTCCTGCTCCAGGTACATGAACTCTGAAAGCCGAAGAGCAGGAAGTTTTGGTTAGTCGGTTGGCTTGTCAGGCACGCGATGGCTGTTGAGGTCGTGGGGTGAACGAGAAGAGAAGCAAGTCGACGATAATGTCGAAGAGTGGTGAGAGATTATTTGTTTATACTACTGTGTATGGATACTATTTTTTTATCCTAGTCGTATTACATTGTAGAAGGTGTAACGTTGTTGGCAAGAAAAGGAAAATTTCTATTTGAGAACAAATTTTATTATATTTTTAATATCGTGGTGTACAAACGTATAGCACTTACAATTGCGGTGTTAGATCGTGTACTGCTACTGAAAACAAACTTGTTTTTGTTGACTGACTATTAGACTTTTCAAAGAGTTAATAGTAACTGTTATTACTGGTGTACAAACGTATAGCACTTACAATTGCGGTGTTAGATCGTGCACTGCTACTGAAAACAAACTTGTATTTGTTGACTGACTATTAGACTTTTCAAAGAGTTAATAGTAACTGCTATTACTGCAATTAAGGACAAAATATATCTTTATGGAAAATTATTTCGATAAATAATGATTATCGAGATTACTTTTTCGTTTTAACACTAACCAACACTTACAGGCACAGAGATTTCTTAATTTAATAATTCATACTTATAAAGTATATAATACTTAAATCGACAAATTGTTAATTATCAGCGAACGCAATGATCCTGCACAAATCCTTCTTTAAGTACGTGTCTTTTGTAATCAACGAATGGTACCGTCTGATGCAATTAGCTTTGATAAAACGTAATTTACATCAAAATACTTAACCAACAATAGCCTTAATTAATAGCGGTATATTAAGCACATTATTATGGCTATCAGTTATGACGCTATTCTGCCTAATGTCATTCAACCTACGTGAAATAAGAAAATACATGTGGAATTCTTAAAAAGCAGCGCTAAGCTACATCGATTTGCAATCGAAAATGGCAATATTGTACGTATTAAGCTGCCTTTGCTCATAACACAACTCGTTTCGTGGAAATCCAGCAAAATGTCCACACACGCACACGCACACATTCTCTCTGCCTCTATCTCTATCCCTCTCATTACAACGTGTAGAAACTGACGTCCTGGCCCTTGTGGCATCTCAGAATATGGTTCTTCATGTCGTTTTTGTGCTTGCAGCGCTGCGGGCAGTAGTAGCAGCAAAAACGCGGCGGCTTGCCGCACTCGAATTTGATGTGGCGCTTCAGGTTCGTGTTGTGCTTGTAAGACTTGCCGCACTGCTGGCACACGTTGCGGCCCGACTCGTCCTTTGCCGCCCGCTGCTGGTAATGACCCTGGTAATTGCCTTGCGGCGATACGGCTTGGTAGGGCTCGTAGCTATGGAGTGGTAGCCTCGTGTAGCCTGAAAGTTGAAGTGGTTTGTTGAGTAACAATGAAAGTTGGTTTGGTTGTATGGAGTTAGAATGTGGTTGTGTATACTAAACTTTAAAAGGATGAGTTAAAAGTCAACGTCAAATCAGTAAGCAATCAATAAAACGGTTAAAACAGTGAGTGAGCTTGTGAGTGTGTGAGACTTTGCTGATTTGCTTTGAAATTTAATCGACGTCTGAAAAAGTTAAACTAATAATTCAAAAATAAATGAAAACTTTAAACGAAATAAGCTGACAAAGGAAATCGTGCGGGTGTTTATAAACCTACAAATATAAAAGAAAATAAAATTACAATATATTCAGAAATTTTGAATAGGTTCAAATTATGAGTTACACTGCACCCATACCCTTCCAAATGTTACGTACTTTTTTCTGTTGTATTTGTTCACCAGTAAATTACGCCACATAAGAAAATAAAATAGTAAAAAAATCTTTATTTTTCACATGTCAATTGCGTGTACCTTACACATTGGCATTACAAAAAGTAAAAAAATTTAATTCGTTGATAAATCTTAATCTTGCATATCACTTAAATTCAATTCTTTAACACGAAGATGAATTCAACCAAATGTTACGATCTTCCACATCACGCGGAAAAAAAGGATTGGTTATCGTACGAACCGGTCGCTTACTAAACATACAACCAAGAAGATAGATTAACGATTGGTTCCGCCAACCATTTTTACATCGTTATAACTATTAAGTTTGTTATACTAACTATCCGCTTGGTTGTACTAACTATCCTGTTATTTGTGTGTTTTTTGACGAATTCGGATGGTTACAATAACAAATTTTTTCGTCACTGGAACCAACCATTTTTTTCGGTGCACATATTAGCTTCCATTCGGAAAAACATTTCACTCTGGATCCACATGATACTGCACAGTCGCGTTCACGTGTTTGGTCATGATGTGGTACTCTATGTTGTATTTTCTCGCGCTTCGATGCGGACAGTAGAAGCAGCGATATCGCGGCAACTTGTTGCATTCGTTTCGTTGATGAAACGACAGGTGCTTAAAGTGTTTGTACGACTTGCCACATAAATGACACACATTATTTTTATCGGACTTCCTTAGCTGCTCCGTACTAAGGATCATAGGGGGCCTATAACCTGAAATCAGAAGAAGAATTCGATTGGTTAGATAAGAGTATTTCTGATTTACAAATGATAATATTGATATGGTTTGTCGTTGTATGTGGAGGGGGACTGGAAAGTGTGAGGTACTTTGTTGAGAGAAAAAAAACTGAAAGTAAAATCATATATAATGACATTTTTGTTTTTATTAAAAAGAGCTTGAGTAACAGTATAAATCGGTCATATAACACAACACGAGGATACACTGACCGCATAATTTTAAGATGATTATTTTATTCATATAATAATGTACATATTTTTGTATAAAAATTTCGAACTTTTTAATTTCTGCTTATCTTAAAGAGCGACATTTTCTATATAGTATTATCAGCGATGATTCGTCATTAAAATCAAATCTGAGATATCAATAAAGTGTACTTTATCACATACAATGGATTTTCATTGAATGATTAACAATGGCATAAAGTGTGAAAAATATTACATCTTCCTTGCGAATTAAAATTAAATATTAATCGGTAATAATATCGTTGTCTGCACATCTTTCATCTAGTTTGTTAAAATATATAGAATTAGCAAATACTATTTTCAAAAATCGCATTATTGTAGCAATGACAATTTCACACTGAAAATTGCAGAAACAATTTGACAATCCCTTCTAATACTGCAGAAAGAGAACGAGAAAGTCGCAAGTACAAGAAACAAGGTCTACCAGCCAATAGAAGTCGACTTTTGAAGGACTTTCTTTTTTCTAAAAATACCCGAGGAACAATTTTTACGAAACTTCGCTATCGTAAGCCACTAGACTTCGTTCCTTATACTACCTCTTTACTTCACATTCATTGTATTGACTTCATTACCATCCTAGCCTGACCCCGATATCTCCTCGATCTTCCAGTTGGACGGCACCTCGGACCAATCGGAATCCGTGTGATACCTGACCTCCTCGTTCGCGTGGCGGCACTGCAGGTGCTTCAGTAGATTGTGCTTGTGTCGACTTCTGTGCGGACAGTAGTAGCAGCGGAAGCGCGGCAGTATACCACACTCGTATTCTTGGTGGCGCAGCAGATGGCGGTGGTGCACATAGGACTTGCCACACTGCTGGCATTCGTGCCTGCGCTCGCCACCGCTGTACATCAGCATCGTCATTCCTGGAGCGGTGCAAGGCTCTAACTTGCCGAAATTGTGACGTGGTGGTGCCTGTTGGAGCTGGAGCAATGGGTCGTACAGCGGCTCGGGAAAATCTGGAAGGTGGAATTACACGCGGTGAGATTACGTCGGTGGAGGGATTGAGTTTTAGGGATTAGCTTGTGATTCTTTTTTCTAAGAAAGATTTTTGAATTTCGAAGCAATGACTTTTTGTGGAAATATGTTAATAATGTGAATGTGATTGTGGGTCAATTTCGTTGTCTCGTTAATGATTTCTGATGCGAGACTTGATTTGTTAAAGCATACATGCATATTCACTGTACCTATGTTCGGACGAAAATGGAGAAACTTGTCTCGTGAAATCTTTCAATAAATGTAGGTAGAATTATTCATGCACGACTTTGTTTACACACAACTCAAAAGTCAAGTCGACTCTATACTTTATATATAAATAAATACGAAAATTAATGTGAAGCATACCAGGAAAACTTTTAATCTAAATATGTAACTTCACTTTCTGATAAGAAATAGATTGAATACTTATCTGTGAAGGAACTGAAAAACGTTTATGAAGTGCTAGTGAGTATGTTCTGTTGTTAAAAAATATTAGCTTCAATTTCTTATCATTATAAATAATTATCTCAAATCAATCTCATAATGATATAATAATACGTTTATTGTTATCTTCAATTGTCAGAATCTCCATATTATAAGGTACAACAGTTCGCAACGGCTTCGAGAAGGCCGTTTTTCCCCTCACCACGATATACTTGTCAGCTATCGCTCTTCAGGCGAATCTGAGGACGTCGGGGTAGGGATCCTTGTGCCGGCAGCGCGCGTGCTTCAGTATGCTGTTCTTCCACTTGGCCTGGAAGGGACAGTAGGGGCACTGGAAGCGCGGACCCTTGCCACACAGGTGGCGCACGTGATAGTTGAGGGTCTTCTGCATCATGAAGGTCTTGGCGCACTGTGAGCAGGAGAAGGGTCGCTCGCTCGGATGGCTCCTGGACTTTTGTTGACGAGTGAGGCTAGGATCCGGCAGCCAGATCTGCGCGATGTCGCCTGAAGCAAGAGATACCAGATGTTGAACGGGGATTAGTGCGAGGTCAGAGATTCGCACGGTGTCTTGTGAGATGCATGCTTTCGTGGGGAATCTTGTTCGCCTCGAATCAGAGAGATAGAGAAAAGAATTGCTTGCGAAGGTGGGGGAAGAGTCGAATGTTACGTAAAGTTATTGATACACAACCATGAGAGATTTGTCAAGAGGCAGAAGGTAGTCAGATAGTCTGGTTTAGCGTGCACATGCCGTTTTTTTTTGCAGTAATTGTTTTCATCATACTTAACTGTCAGTAGTATAGTACATTTCGATACTAGTACGTGAAAGTGATATTATCCTCGTATGAACGTTTGCGCCCGAGCGAAGCAAGGGTGAAAAGATCACACGAGGTTAAAATCAACTTCTCGCTCGTGTATTGAACAGTATTTTTTGACGCGACGTGTACAAAGCTTGATTTGGCGAACGCTTTTTTATTGAAGCATGTGCGAAATCGAGTTTTGGGCACGGAGTATCAACAAATATTTATCGTTTGTTAGTGAATACAAATTAACTATTCGTTTTCTGATTATGTGTTTGTTATTATTTTCACGCAGGTTCATCGTGATAGCTGCTGAATGAATGCTGAAAAGGAAATAGAATTGCTGTGTTAGTTTACGTTTACGCTTAAGAATACTATAAAACTCATTAAGGTGGCTCCGACGCGACACACACACACACACACACACACACACACACACACATACAAATTTTTTACGATGCTTACTTCACATGTTATAATTTGAGAAATAATATAATATGAAACAAGGGTTCTTGAAGTAAAAAAAAATTTTTTCAAAGAAATTTGAATATTGTTAAAGAAGATATCGCCAATTGAAAAAAAATCAACAAACCTAATAAATCTTTTTCATTTTTCATCCGATTTTGATTTGCAAGGTCTCATTTTATTCCTTGTTCAATTTCAGGAGGCGGTAGCGATGTAAAAATTGGAAAATTTTCAAAACCTGCAAAGTTATAAACAATTGTTTATAAAATTCAGTCACAAATCTACAAACAATTGCTTATAACTTTGCAGGTTTTGAAAATATTACTATATTGTTTTTCAAATTATAACATGTGAAGTAAGCATCGTAAAAAATTTGTATATTTATATACATATATATCGTGTCGGAGCCACCTTAAGTTGTTACGTTCAGATAGATTTTGATTTATTTTATTATTTTATCGTTAATAAAAAAGCAACGAATCATCTTATTATTCTATATTTATTATCATAAATAACTTATATAAAGAGGTCATTAAATAATTAAGTATATGAAGCGTAACAAATTTTAAACCACAAAATACATGTTCATTTTCTTCTTTGGATTGGATAAAAAGTTTAAAAATTAACCATCAAAAAAGTCTAGGTATGAACAATGGCAAGTTGATTTTCTCGTCGAATATGCTTTTTTCCAGTACGAATAGAATCTTAAAGCTATAGTTTTTCACTGCCAAAGCCAAGATTCACGACGTAAACAAATTCGCCCTTGTGTTGACACTTCACGTGACTCTGTATGACCTGTTCCCAGTAAGACCTGATTCCGCAATAGGGACACTGGAATTGCGGCTCCTTGCCACAAACGTGCTTCTGATGGTAGTCCAGGTTGTGTTTAAGTTTGAACGTGGTCGAGCAGTCTGGACAGGTGAATTGTTTCGTAATTTTGTCCGTTTGACAAGACGCCGTTTCTGAGAGATACATCCGATCAGGCAACCAGACCTGGACAAATCCTGAAAAAAGAGTTCGAAGTTAGTAATCCGGTTGAAAATTTGACACTACCTTCTGGTAATGTTTCTACCAAAGAAACAGACCTAAAAGGAAGCTTTGGAACAATCATGATTAACGAATAAGGGAAACTTTCTTGAGTATAACTGAAAAATCTGTCAACTGAAAAAGGATCATTCCACTGATAAAGAAAAAAACAAATGAAACGCTTCTAGTAATATCAATAATAATAGTATCACGCATTATAAATTACTTTTATTGTGCAGTCTAACAGAAACGTTGAGATAATAAATAATTCATCCAGATTTTTACATTGTTCGACAAATCCATCACGAAACTGAATTTAATACTGGCGCGGCACTTAAGACCAAAACTTTGCCAATTATTATCGTTCCACCTCTCGACGAGAATCCAGCAACGCAGCCTCAGCGCAGCTTTAGGACGTGGACGCGCTGTCCGCTGTGCCTGCTGAGCGTGTGCTTACGAACGTCCTTCTTCCAGTTGGTCTTGTACTGACAGTAGGGACACTGGAAGCGCGGCTCCTGGCCGCATAGATGCTTCACGTGATAGTTGAGATTGTGCTTGTAGGTGAAGACGCTCGAGCAGCGCGGACAGGCCAGCGGATTGTCCGTGTGAACTCGAGGCTTCCATCGTGGCCGTTCGCTTATCGTCGCTTCTTCGGACGTGGGTATCAATGGGTAGGGTAGCCAGATCTGCTCTATGCTTTCTGAAACAGGGACGGATTCGCTAAGTTAATTTGTGTATGGGAATACTGAGGGTTTCGCTATTTTGCTTGTTATAGCCTTGTTATAGTTATTGTGCTTTTATTTAAAAGTGTAATGTAAACGTAGTATAGGAAGTAACAACTGCAATATTTACATATATATGTGTAGTTAGTAGCATGAATCTTGAACACTCGCAAACGATGAAATTGGTAAGTTTATTGATAAGAACATTAGTAATTCATTTCATAATTGTGTATTTATTTTATAATTTGCCACAAATATATTATATTACAATAAAGCGTACAAAATACGCGTCTTAAAAATAAAATGAGTAAAATTAACTAATAAATTCTAAGGACATAAAATTACTAAATATATGTTTCTTTTTTCTTTGTCATGGATAATATGTAAAACGGTACTACATCTGATATTTGGACTTGTGTCACAAAAAATTAAGCTTTTGAAGCACGTAGAACAATACAAGTGGAATAAATATAGCAAACGAGAATCTAATCTCCTAACTGTTAATGAACAAATCCTTGACTTATTTCTTTGAGAGGGAAATGCTCTTCCCTATCGAAGTATTAACAAACACATTCTTTATAACTTTACGCCTACGCATGTATGTGTGTTCTTTAAAATATTTGAGATTCCATAAAATTAGAGTTTTTGAAATATTCGGACATTTTCTTCAATGCATAGCAATAAAAATATTTTTTTCTTACTCCCCCACCCGAAAGTACGTACTTTCGACCCGCATCTCCGAGCCGAAAGTTAACTTTCACACCCTATTTTAGACCAACCGCGCGCTCTGATTGGCTGCCGAAATTTCCCGACCCGCTGCGCTTGAGCACCCGCGCGCATGAGCCACTCTGTCTCATGCGCACGGGTGACGAGAAAAAAGAGTTAGTTGAAATAAAAAGTGGTGTTGTTTGATCGTGGTCATTGTTTTTTTCTCTTGTTTTCTACACGCACTTACGAGTCGTGTAGAAACAATTAAGTAAACGTACGGACGGGAGCGTCCGAGGAAATAGTACATTAGGTAACGAGTGCGGAAAGTAGGCGTTCCCGCCACGAGTGCTGTTTGTCGCGCGAGCCGAAGGCGAGCGCCATAAAAGCACGAGTGAAGGGACGCCTACTCTCTGTACTCGTTACGTATACTATTTTTCATCACTCCGTGCGGAAAGTTCGACTTTAAGCCTCCGAAAGTTGAACTTTCCGCACGGAGTGATGAAAAGATGTTTGTGCGGTGTGAAGGTTAGACACATACATCCAATGGACATTGATTCGTGTCGTTAGTGACCGTCACGCATAACCTTTTCAATTATTTTCTCATTTCTTATGTATGTTAACGTTTAAAAGGTTATGTGTGACGGTCACTAACGGGCACGTTCGACATGAATCAATATCCATTGGGTGTACGAAATAGACAGAGGAAAGTGCACGGGTGACGAGAAAAAAGAGTTAGTTGATCAAACTTTAATGAACTTATTTCATCACCTTATTTCTTTCTTTTTTTAATGAATATGTTTCGGATGCCCAGCAAAACCTCGGCTTCGCCTCGGTCTTGCAAATGTCGGGCGGATATCAAACCATCTCTGCAACAGCGAAAGTAGCAGACGCCCAAAAAACCAGTTCTCCATCGAGCGGGCCGAAAGAAAAACTAACACTCAAACACAGCTAGCAGACGACAACGCAGTTTTATTAATTATTTAACAATTACAGAACGTACTTTCGGCCGAGGAGTAAGAAAAATAGTATACAATACTTGGACCGGAAATTGGATGCCCTGAGCGTGTGTCATGACGCCCTCGGCTTCGCCTCAGGCGTCATACCACGCACGCCCCGGAAATCCAATTTCCGGCCCACGTATCGTAATATACTATTTATTTATATTGACTGAAACAGAACAATGATTGAGAAAGGTTATTGCCAATCTATTGGCACTATTTTCTGTTTTAAACGTCTCTTGTTTCTCCTCAATGCTGCTCTTTTAAAGTAAAAATCTAAAAATCCATTTATTATACTAATTAAATAATACTCTAGCCATGGTAACTAAACGAACACGATACATATCTTATTCTTGAAATGAGAAATAATAAAATGAGATCATTCTCCTATCGAGAATAGTTTTATGCCCCTTGCTTCCGAGATACGCTTGCTCAATCACATTCCAGCCACGCCGTGCATGTTGCGCATGTGCTTTCGCACATTCTGCTTCCACTTGGACACGTATTTGCAATGCGAGCACTTGAAACTGGGCTCGAGGCCGCACTCGTGCTTCAGATGCCAGTTGACGCTCCACTTCCTGGTGAACGTGCTCGAGCATTTCGGGCAACCGAACGGCTTGCTCAGCTGGCTTCGCTTGCGATATGCCGTGGCCGGCGAGGCCTTCATCGGGACCAGGTAGGGCAGCCGAATTCTCTGGATGGTTTCTGGAAAAAAAGAGATGCAGTTGCAGAGTTAGTTGGGCATGGATGCTGACAGAAGTCCCGCCAAAGTATCTGGGACTGGAATTATCACACGCGTGCTCTTGTTAGAATGCATGCTTCCGCGGACAGACACGTTACAGTATGCCCAAAGAGTTTTTGTACGCGTTGAAGATTAGAGAGGCATTTTAATCGGAGATCAACCCTCTTTGGCTGGCATGGCTGTAACTTCTGACGACGGCGAAATTGGTTATTTTAAACTTAAGAAACGCCAACAATTCATTTTATTACTATACATATTTATTAATATCCTCTGTAACAATGTCATTCGTTGATTATTAAGATAAAAATTCTTAAAAAATATATTCACTTTTCCTAATACATTTTGATAATACTTAAAAATGCATAAACTCTGTTATTTATTTTGATATTTGCTAAAAAATAGTATTTGGATATTTGCTGAAAAATTTGAAAGAAAAATTTTATTCAAAAACAGACGACGATGACGTTTGCGTCTTTGAAAAAAGTATCAAAACTGTTCGTCTAAAAAGTAACAACTGTCACTGTTCAGGCGACGACGATCCTGTCGTCATATAACCCTTCCTCGTCGACTCTTCAGCGAAGCTTCAGGGCGTAAGCGTGCTGGCCTTTATGCCTCTTCTGCACGTGCTTCAGCACGTCTTTCTTCCAATTGCACTTGTACTCGCAGTGGGGACACTTGAAGCGCGGTTCCAGGCCGCAAATGTTCTTCATGTGCCAGATGAGATGGTGATTGTGCACGTAAGACTTGCCGCACTGTTGGCACTCGTGTCTGAACTGGCCGTCATTACTGTACGTACGTCTACCGCAACTGTGGTGCGGTGGTGGTGCTGATGGTGGGAACTCAAGCAACGGATCGTATAGCAGCTCTGTAAAGTCTGGAAGTTAGAATTGCACAGGATGAGATTGTGGCACTTACAGGATTGTGTTGGGGGGGGGGGGGGGGGTAGCTTGTATTTTTTTTCTGAGAAAGGTTTCTGAATTTCGAAGAGATGCTTTTTCACGATTTGTCAGCATGTTGACAACACGACAGTAAAGAACCTCAACCATTTGTTTTGTTATTCCATATTTATTATTAATTTTCATAACAATGTAATGTACAAGTGCGCCATGACAAATAATCAGTAGATGCAATTTATCAATTTTATGAAAACTACATTTTTGGATATTTGCTACAAACAGCAAACTCTGAAAAAAAAAAAAAAAAAATCATTAAAAAAAACGACGAATCCATTGGTAACGCTACCTGGAAATGGTCTCAGAAATAAAAAAAAAAAAAATAAAAATAAAAACTCTTTCATTAGTCATCAAGGACGATCCTGTCGCCACGATTCTTCGATTTGTAATCAGTAGATGTAATTTATCAATTTTATGAAAACTATATTTTTGGATATTTATTAAAAACAGCAAGCTCGGAAAAAAATTTCATTAAAAAAAAACGACGAATCCATTGGTAACGCTACCTGGAAATGGCCTTTGAAATAAAAAAAAAAATAAAAATAAAAATAAAAACTTTCATTAGTCATCAAGGACTATCCTGTCGCCACGATCCTTCGATTTGTTCAGCGAAGCAGCAGGACGTGCACGCGCTGGCCTTTATGCCTGTTCTGCGTGTGCTTCAGCACGTCTTTCTTCCAGTTAGTCTTGTACTCGCAGTAAGGACACCGGAAGCGCGGCGCCTTGCCGCAAATGTTATTCAGATGCCAGGTCAGGCTGCCTAACCTAGAGAACGTGCTCGTACAATTTGGGCAGGGATATGACGACCTGTGCTTTACAGTTTTGCGCCGGCCTCTTTGCACCAACGTTTTGGCATAGGGGACCAAGTATGGTAGCTGAATTTTCTGGAATACGTCTGAAAAAAAGAGATGGATCGTAGTGTTTAACTTACAATTGATAGTACCAGAGGTTGGGTCAGTAATTTTATTTTTGCAATAGACGTTCCTTGTGTTATACAATACATGCTTTCCGCGATACGTCAAACACACTTTTATTTTAATGAAACAGTCAATGAGTATGTTTAGTATGTTCTAATAACCGTTAGCTCCGGATTTATGGCAATAACAAAACATCAAAGTTTTAATCAATTCATATTTATTATTTTTTCTTTTACTTATAATAAGGAAATAAAAACATAAATGTCAACGAATAATGTAATTAAACAATCTTATAAAAATATTATCAAGTTTCGTAACCGAAACTCTCCAACAATCCTCGTAACGGCTCTCAGTATAGCTTCTAATACTTCTAGAATCGATCCCTATGCATTCTAAGCGCGTGCGAATTAACGTCCTGTCTCCTTTTCGATTTATGTGGACAGTATGAACATTGAAATCGCGGTTCCTTTCCGCATACATGCTTCATGTGGTATTTCAAATTATGTTTATAGGTAAATACAGTCAAGCATCGCGGACAAGTCAATGAATCGTCGCTTTTTCTCGGTTCCTTTAGTAGGTTATCTCTCTGCAGTAGGTGTGATTCATCGGGTAGCCAGACTTGCTCGATGAATTCTAAAACAAAGACGGAGTTGTTGGGTTAGTATGGAATTAAAAACATTTTAAGGCTCGTTTATTGATTAATCGTACCATGTAACTAGTGTTATTTTTCTATAGAAGTAAATTTTTTAGGAATTAACTTTTGAAATAAGTGGCGATACTCGTGAGCGTTTATTTATAAATTATACAATTTATAATTTTATTTATAAAAAAAAATCTAGATTAAAATCAAATACATTATGACATATATCAATTTTTTATAAAAAAAGTAACTTATAAAGAGTTTCTGGCACATAAAGATTACTTATTAATCTAACATATCAACCTTGAAGAATGATACAATTTTTAAGATATATGACCAGCATTCTAGAGTCCATCAGTAACATTAAATGACTAATCTCACACAACAAAGTCACACAAATTGTCCAAGTCTTAATTGGACACTTTAACACTTTATGGCACAGTGGCATACCCATGTGCCACGTTTTTTAAAACACTTTTTTGCGATTTTAAAGTAGTTTTTATTCGATTTAACCGTTCTTTTTTTTTTGTAATTTTATGATCTTCAGACGTTATACAGAATCAAAGATCATGTGCAATTTGTTTACGATTGTTGTCAATTTGTTTATATAAATAAACAAATTCCGAAAAACAACACTATTTTTTTTAAATATATGCCGTGAAGGGTTAACATGATCAACATTTTCAGTGCGGTGCGACCCATATAGGGTAAGAGTCCCTACTAGTGTGCCTGTCCCTATTTGTGTGCTTTTTTAGTTAAACAATTCACACAAAAAAGTATATAGAAATAATTAAATGAAATAACTTATATAGTAAAATTAAAGTATTTCTTCATATTGAAAAACAAAAGAAATTGTATTTTAAAACTTTTAAAGTATAGTTTATACATTTTTAAAAAATCATCTTTCGATTTTTCGAAATTTATCGTGTTCTCTTATGAAAAACTCTTAGAAATCATGACTTTTTCTAAGTAAATGAATAGCTTATTAGAACTATTTACTTCAAATAAAGTGTATGTTATGCAATAAAAATAGTTTATTTAGCAATACATCAGTAAAATAAGTATATTTAAAACTTTTTCTTTATTTTATAAGTGAAATCTACTAATATGATCAACTTTTAAGACTTGTCCGCATGTGTGTGTTGTCATGAGCTCCAACGCGATCCTGAACCTAACCTTCTTTTAGCCTGGACGTGATGACTACATCTTTGATTAAAATTGATCACTAACCCTAATTATTGTTTAAAAATTTTAAATTAATCATAAAATAAATTTCTACTACACCATCTCTTTCAAAATTTAGAAGAACCATAACGTATAATTCTCTTAATAATTTCAAAAGGCACATAGGGATCGGCACACAAATCGGGGGCACATAAATCCATTCAGTGAGAGCTGTCAGGGCATACAAATAGGGACAAAATCATAATTTTTTCTCTATCCCTTGGGCGAAAGTACGTAGTTTCGCCGTTCGTTTAGGCTAGAAGAAGTATCACTTTTACCCATTGTTGAAACGCCTATGAAACAGTTGCCACGCGCAAATCGCGGGACAGTGCGACTTCGATACACAACTGTTCTTGCATTGGGAGCGTAGCGCTCTAAAGAAGGATGGTCACTGTACCATCAAAAATTAAACGGAACGCATTTAAGCCTGTGAGGGTGCTATCCCATGGCGTTCCGAAAAATTAAATGGAACCATTCAAGCCCGTGAGAGCGATAGAGATTCGTGGAAGAAACCTCTCTCTCGCTAAATGGTTTCGTTGAATTTTTCGGAACACCATGGGACAGCACCCTTATAGCTGCTGCATAACCAAAACCTTTTCCGTGTAGTACGCCGGATACACCGCACATGCTTTTATCAAGATATTCGTGCGAAAATTGCAATAAATAGTCACAAGATACTTAGTGATTTTAGAAAAAGTTAAAAAACTATAATAAATATAAGTGACTATTTTATTGGCATGGAAGTGGATAAATCTTTTATAAAAATAAAGAATGAAAATTAAATTATTTATTAACAAATTCATGTTTATTTATGCAAATATCCTCTCTCTCTCTCTCTCCCTCTTTTCTTGACTCACATGTGTACGCAACAATCTGCTTGCTCATGTATTTTCGATGCCCGCCCCAATCAGCAGCACTCGCTGACGCTCGTACTGCAAATGTTAGACGGGCATCGAACACACATGAACGCGCACAACGGGAAAGAGCAGACAAGCAGAGCAGACGAATCATTTAACCTGCAAGCACTACGTGGAGTGGCCACGAGAGCGCTGCGATGCTACCAGACCGGCCTTACGGCGAAAGTAACGATATGGCCGCGCAATGCAACTGTCAGCTGGAAGGTTATAGCAACGGTGATTTAAACTTTTTCCAACTAAATAGTGAACGTACTTTCGCCCTGGGATAGGGAAAAATACTATTTCTTACACGGGAGGAAAAGCGCCTCGGCCGTCATGTCACGTACTATTTATTTTACGTATATTTATATTAAATACGTTTTTAGTCATATAAATAAAAATACCACAAGGAAAAGAAAAAGTCTAACTATTGGACTAAATTTCCAGTTAAGGAAATAAAAATTGTATCGCTCTGTATTTCGTATATAACTAAATGTTTTCTCTTCATGGCACACTTACAAAGACTCTTACACTATGAGTCGTAAATTATTGAAAATTTTTGTTTTTCTCGTGACATTGTAAAAATTGTAGATGATAAAAATATTTTTACTATCAATTAACGTATTTCATGAAACAAGTTTATCTTAAAAAAGTGAAAAGGCATCATAATTTACTATAATATTAAAATTTGTACTCAACCGTTTTAAAATTCATTAAAATATGTGTACGCGTTAGCCGCACTGAATGTGTTAATCGGTCTGCGAAGCACACTACTTTTACGATTTCTTTGTTCAGTCTTTAAAGAAATAAATCTAATGCACGGATTAAACAAAAACATTCCGACTTATTAACGTAAGTTAATGACACGTATGTGCTCATTCTTATGCTTCCTTGCCACGTGCTTCTCTATGTCCTGCTTCCAGTTGCCCTTGTACTCGCAGTAGGGGCACTGGAAGCGCGGCTCTTGGCCGCAGATGTGCTTCTGGTGGTAGTTCAGCTTGTGCCTCTTAGTGTAAGATCTCGAGCAGTTCGAGCAGGTGAACAACATCCCGGGCTGAGGCTTCCTTCGCTCCTTGGTCGGTCCTCTAGCTCTAGGTTCGGCTTGGGAAAGGTACGACAAATCGGGCAACCAGATCTGCTCGATGAAATCTGAAAGAAAAACAGAGTTGCTACAATTTATTTGTTATGGATAATGTTTGAATGAGACAGGCACATTATGTTACAAATCATGCTTTTGTTGTAAACTTCGTCACCTTATGAACTTGAGCATTTTGACGTATACATCTATGAATGAAAGAAACATTAGCTTTAGCAATCAAAAGTTGGCTGTTTATTACGAAAATATTACATTAAATTAAAATATCGTAGGCCAATTCTTTTGTTATATACTTTAGTACAAATCAAAGATCGATTTCACATTATTATAGTGATAAATCTTTCATTCTAATTTAACATTCGTGATTATTGTTCGAGTCTATAAGAAATACCGTCAGTAATTCTCCAACATTTCAGAACAATTTGACGGCGTAAGCGCGCTTATCCACGTGCAGTAAGTTCGTGTGCTTCATCACGTTCGCCTTCCACTTGGATTTGAAGTCGCAGTAGGGACATTGAAATCGCGGTTGTTTGCCACACTCCCACTTTCGGTGACTGTTTAGAGTCTTCACCGCGGCGTAAATTCTTGGACAATTCGGACAGGGAAACATCGACGTGTTTCCGCTAACTCGCGGTCTTAGCGTCACCGCCCGTCGAGAGGTAGATTGCCCTGGTGGGATTTCCAGTGGGTCAGGTAGCCAGAGTTCATTGATATCTGAAAAAAGATGAAGACGTTGGATTAGTTCGAGATAGGTAGTATTGTTCTTTTATGGCCACCAGTCCTAGTTAGCTAGGATGCATTGCAATGTTTATTACTATACATGCATGTTTATCCTTTATAGACTAATCTAAAGACAAAATAGTAAGGTGCAAAGAAGTTCGACTTATTGCTTAATGCAGTGGCATCCCAAGTTAAAGTTAATAGAATGGTACCGTAAGTACTTTGACTGAGTTTTAACCTACTTATTTTCCATTACCGCCGCAGCCTATTGGCCTAGCTGGCGGGGGCCTTCCACCATCTTGGTGTGGAAGTAGTGCCCAATCCTATGACTTCACTATTTTTTCTTCTCTTTTTATCCTACCTATTTCATAACACTCCTAGAAGACATTTCCGGTGAAGACATATTTCAACCTCGCACCGTGTTGGTTAAGCCAACACTTTCTGCCCTCGGGAGGGCATCGGCTCCCTCTTCCAGGTAAGCCCTCCGGAGAAGGTCCATATTTCAGGGCCAGCTCTTCGCTGGTAAGGCCGGCGTCCCTGTCTAGTGCATCGGATCGGCCTACCTACCTTATCGACCTTCCTATTTCCCTAACACTGTTTCGCATTCGCCCAGACTTGCGCCTGAAAGGCAAGGGAAAACCCGGGGAAAAACCCGCCTCAAAGCAGCCGGTGTCTTGGTACTTTTCCCGCTGAAAAACAGCTCAAAAAAAAAAATCCGAGTGATTTCACCGGGAATCGAGCCCACGACCCTTGGAACGACGTTGTTTCCGTGACTAGCATGCTAACTACTGAGCCAACGTCGCTCTTTTTTAAGCTACTTATTAACAAACCCGAAAAATAAAATGAAAATTTTAAATAATATGAATATATAAAATTAAAAATTATTCATCTTATCGAATATATTAAAACAATGTTATTATTCCTTTTATTACAATTACATTTTATTTACCACCTTATATAATAAAAACACAAAATGTACATATAGTGTATCAAAAACAACATCAATCAAAACTATTCCCTCAAGAAAATCCAAAAAATAATAGTCATTTTCTTTTTCTTTGAGTCTCCAACCCAACTGAAATTTTAGACTTACGCTATTAAGCACAACATTTACATTATCAAAGAAAATTATTAGACGCTCATCACTTTGAGATATCTTAAGGAAAATCTAATACAACCCCCTTAGAAGAGCTTCAATGGTTTTACTCGCTGATATGGGTGCTTTTTGAGCACGTGTTTGATCACTTCACCGATGCACTGGTTTTGAAAGTCGCAGTGTGGACACTTAAGGATGTTCAATGGTGTCATGCTGCGGGGCGTGGCTAGGGACGTCCTCTCTCTCCCCGCGAACACTCTCCGCTCACCGCGTACCTCCTCGCGTAGCCAACGAACTCGGGGTATCGTTTACGTTTTCACCTACTTCTTTCCCATATGCCTTGTAAATGACCAAGACTCCTCTGCGTTGTTATTCTTTGATTATTGTTCTATTAAAATACAGGTCTTTTAACTTTATTTCTTAACTTTTTATGATCAAAGGTCACATAACCTCATCTCCCATAAGAGCCTATGTTAAAAACTCGATTTTCAAGAATTTTTTTCTCGAAAAAATGCTGAGTATAAAATATTGAAAAAATTCAAGGTGCTTTTATTTTATCTAAATAATAATATATTCAAATTTCAAAGACGTCTGTTAACTTTATTGTAACCATTGAATATCCCTAAATCTCACCCTGCGGCTACACACTTTCTTTAAATGGTACTTGAGCTTGTTCTCCTTATTGCAAATATACGGGCAGTTGGGGCAAGAGAACCTCTTATCCTTGTGTTTCTTGGGCTCACGCTGCAGCTTACTGTTGTCGTTTTGGTCTGAAAAAGAGAGAAAAAGACCGAACGATATCGGATTAGTTATCGAAATACAACGTGTGTTATCGGTGTTGGGCTGTCTGTCGTGAGTCCAGTCAATCATGCAGTTTGACTTTATTCACTTCTTGCTACTATTGGAGTTCATGCATAAACAAACATGGATGATTTTAGTGGTAAATGAATATTGAATCTTGATCTTATTGTTGCTCATTTATTACTTTTTAGAAGAATGTAATTTACAAACGACGTGTATCTCATTAACAAAGTTAATATTTAATTCTCTCCAGAATTGTTGCCTTTGATTATGCACACACCATAATATTTAATACTGTTAACAGTACAACTTATATCAGCCGCAGAAACATTATATAAATTATAATGAGTAATTATGGTCAAAATCAAAATAAAACATTAATCTTTGAATTTCACTCGACGCTCTTTGCGCTATAATCCCAAACGAACTAGGACAGGCTACACGAACTGTGGCTCACAAATTCAGACTTAATTTCAAAGTACAACGGCCGTAGTATAATTTTCTTACCACTATTGCGATATCCCCCAAACGTTCGTATATCCCTCCCAAATAGCTTTAACAACAAACCCAATGTCGAATTTCACGACAACCCGCCCACCCAGCGTACAAGTCCCCACACAATTTAGTCAACAGCAGTCGCGGCTCAAAATTAACCCATGAACAGGAACTCGTCCTTCTGGCCGCCGTGCACGCGCACCAGGTGCTTGCCAATGTCGCTCTTGTGCTTGCTGCGGTAGCTGCAGTGCCGGCAGCGAAAACGCGGCACCACACCGCACTCGTAGTCCTGATGTCGCTGCAGATGGCGCTGATGCACGTAAGCCTTACCGCAGCGGTCGCACATGTGCTTGCGGTCGCCACCGCGGGCAGAGACGCCGGGGATGATACCCGACTGAATGAAGGCAGGGGCCTCGACTTCCGCTACACCCTCGAAGTTGATGTTCATGGGATTTAGGATCATCGACATCGGATCGTATAGTGAGCTTGACGGATCGTCTGCGTAGCCTGAAAAACAGAATGATGGTGTTAGAATTTTAAGTTTGTTTGATTGAATGTTTCTTTTTTCGTAGGTGGAGAAGGGTTAGTGTGAGTTAGGATTTATGTTTTAGGTAAACAGATAATTGTAAATACTGAAATTATTGTAGATAGATGACTGTGCAAAGTTCGTGTATTATGCATATCATATCTCCATTGGGGTGAATAAAAACAACTAATAAATAGTTAATGATTTTATTTACATCAATTACAAAGGCAAAGAAATATGCATGTGCGTATAATGAAAAACTTAATTCAAACTTACTAGAAAATACATATCTTTTTGAACTTCTAGATTAATTTCATGCAGTAAGAAAGAATGGCCACTTATTTGTAAAGCTATAAAAGATAATAAATTATAGTATACTGAAATTGAAAATTATAAATTATTTTGTACATTTTCCCTTCTAACTCTTTGGCAGCTAATGCACATTTCATATATTAAACCTAAATAATACTTAAAAAGCGCTGCTAACTGAATTAGCAGCATGCGTTCTCAAAGAATATCTTAAAGAAGTAGAAAATATGTATAAGAAGTGATTTAATAAAATCTATTGATTTCTATTATTATTTTTTAAAAGCAAATTTTGATTTTCATAATTTTTATAAATTCCTTGAGCTATTATACTTTCATTGCTTCGACAATATGACCACAAATATTAATTTTAAATAAAAAATCGGATATTTTATTAGGTGTTGGAATTAATTCGTAGCGTTTTTTTGAATGAAAAAATATTATTTATTTCATATGAAAATCAAAAAATACATTAATTAAAGTATTGCCCATCGCTTTCTACTACTTTTGACCATCTTTCGGGCAGTGAATGAATACCGCGTCGGAAGAACTCTTCGTCTTTAGATGAAATCCACGAATCAACCCATTTTTTACAATCTTCATAAGATATGAACTTCTGCTCACACAAGCTATGAGCCATTGATCGAAACAAGTGGTAGTCGCTAGGAGCAATATCTGGAGAATACGGCGGGTGCGGTAGCACTTCCCATTTAAGTGTTTTCAGGTATGTTTTTACCGGTTTTGTGCAACATGTGGATGAGCATTGTCGTGCAGCAAAATGACTTTTTCGTGTCTTTCGGAGTATTTCGACCGTTTTTCTTTGAATGCACGGCTCAAGTGCATCAGTTGCAGTCTGTAGAGATTCCCAGTTACGGTTTCATGCGGTTTTAGGAGTTCGTAGTAAATGACATCCCTATGATCTCACCAAATACAGAGCAGGAGCTTTGAACCATGAATATTGGGCTTTGCCACTGATGTTGATGGTTCGTCGGGCTTAACCCATGACTTTCTGCGCTTCGAATTGTCATAATGGATCCACTTTTCATCACCATCACCGGTAACAATTCGATGCAAAAAACCTTTTCTTTTCTGCCGTTGGAGCAGCAGTTCACACGTGAAAAAACGTCTCTCAATATCCCTTGGTTTCAATTCACGTGGGACCCAATGTCCTTCCTTCTGAATTATGCCCAAACTTTTAAGACGTTTTCCCACTATTAATAAGTCAACTCCCAATGACGTAGACAATTCTTTAAGTGTTTAACATGAGTCTTCATTGAGCAATGCCTCCAAATCACTATCTTCAAATTTTTTTGGCTGACTAGGTCGCTCCTTGTCATCCAAGTCGAAATCACCAGCTTTAAAACGTGCAAACCACTTCCGAAACGTTTGCCCAGTTAGAGTATGTTCACTGTACACTTCCACTAAAATACGATGAACTTCAGCTGCACTTTTGCTCATATTAAAGTAATAAAGCAAAACTCCCCGCAAAACACTTTATTCGGCACAAATTTTGACATATTCAATAAATTATAAAGTGTTGTTATTTATGATTTGAAAAAAGGTTATGTACGGCAAATGGTGCCCTATGATAGCTGTTTACGATGTATACATTACTGTAGGTAACAACGAAATAGTGTACTACTTGTGCCATCTCTTGTAAAACGCTACGAATTAATTCCAACACCCAATAATTTAAACTTTATCCACTAGACCTATTACTTTAAAACTAACTGTTTGCTTTAATACTATAATTTGATATTTCCTCCTACTACTACAGGCAGATTCTTTTTGTTACAGAAGAATTTTTTTCTGAGTATAGATCACCGTATTCATCCGTACGAAGATTATGATCTATTTTAATAAAGTTTCCACTTCTTGAAATCCAAATTCTTAAATCAAAAAGCAAAATTTAAGAACTGGAGACACTCAAATAAAATAAGATGTACTTCGTAAGTATCTGTCTAGATATTATACATCTCCAATACAAATCACAGTTTAAAGTTGAAGCAGTCTTTTAATTCGTATTTTCAAATAAAAAAACTATAAAATCGTTAAAAAAAAGATTAAAAGATTATTAAACATACTCTAATGATGTGTTTATATTCTATATATGTTCATTATAAATTGCTAAAGAAATTTTGAATTCATTAAAATAGCATTATTTTGTTTAAAGTTGATGCAATCTTCAAATCAATATTTTCAACTTAAGAACAACTCTAAAATAGTCTTGAAAGATATAGATAGAGACGGCATTAAGTGTATTAAAAGAAGCCACTTTTTCAAATTTGCATTTTTTAGTCAAAAATAACTCGAAAGCCATTTTAAAATACATAATTTAGAAGGAAATTAAATGTACTTCAAGAATATCCGTCTACATTTTGCATATCTTTAGCACAAATTAAAGGAAATAATTATTTTTGAAAAAATACAAAGCTTTCTCTTTGAGAAAGAATTAAGCGTATCTCAAGAATGTTGGTTTTTATATTATTTGCATCTTTAAGATCAAATGCCGAAAAAGTTATATACAATTCATAAATTTAGTTAATTTTTCGAAAAAGAAGCTACTTTTTCAAATTTGCATTTTTAAGTAAAAAATAACTATACTAGTTTTAAAACACATAATTTCGAAAGAAATCAAATGTACTTTAAAAATATCGGTCCACATTTTGCATATCTTTTGCACAAATTAAAGAAAAAATTATTAAAAAAAAAAAAAAAAACATTTATACAAAATTGTTATTTCATCCAAGTAAGACATTAAAATGATCCATTTGACTCTAAAATTTAATCAGTTCTAACAAGGAAACCGATCGAGGTGTCCGCCTCCGATTTTCCTGAATTTTTGATATGTTGTAGAGGATCGAAAAATAAGAGACTCGCAATGTTTATTATCGGCCCAATCCCTTATTAAAGGGGTGAAAACCACCCTTAAAGTTTACCCCCGAAAACGGTTTTTTTTTAATATCTTAAGTTCTAATCGATATTTTGAAATGAAACAAAATGGAAAATATTTCTCCTTGAATTATGTAACCATCAAGTATAGTTTGGTCCTCGAGGGTGGCAACCCTTACTTTTTATTTTAGAAAAACCTTATTTTTTAAACTATTTCTGCATATAATATTTGCAATAAAATTAATTAATTATTATAAAAATCATTTTTTGACTTAAAATAAAAAATAAAGTTTACGTGTTTCAGGGTTTTTGCAAATAAACACGTCATCAGGGGTAAACAACCCTTTAGGTACAAAATACTTTCAAACTATTAAAATTAATATTTTAAGTTATATATAATGCATAATTTATTTTTATTTGGGCTATTTTTTCTATGGGCCCAATTTCCTATTAAAGGGGTAAACGCACCCCTAAAAATCACCCCTAAAATAGGTTTTATCTGAATATCCCAAGTTCAGATTCAAATTTAAAATGAAACAAAATGAAAAATATTTCTCTTTGAAATGCCAAATTAGCTACCATTATATTTTATTTCGGAAAAAATTTTTTTTTTAATTTTTTTGTATACAATATTTGCAATAAAATTAAATAATTATTATTAAAATTCAAAATCAAAGTTGACTTGTTTTACGATTTTTTCTAATAAAAGCATTATCGGGGTTTAGCAGCATCTTGGACAAGTATACTTACAATTGAACCATTGAAATAAATATTTTGAGGTGTATAATGCAGATTTAGTTTATTTTTGTGTCAGTTTTTTTTATCGAGATAGCGTAATTAATGAAGTCACTTATAAACTCTTATACTTATTGTGCAATTTATATTCGAATATTTTGTTCGTATTTATAGGTAAATAAAAAGAATGGAACTGGGAAAAGAATAGGTGAGTTAAATGATTGACTAATCTAACGAATAGAAAAATATAAATAAAAATAAAAAAATTAAAATATAAATAGAAAAATATAATATAAAATATTAATTGTTATTATGTAATTAATTTTTATTAAAAGTAAAATATAGGTATATTTTCACAAATAGTCAAAAAATATTCAAACTCTATACAAATGAGCTTATAATTTAGTTCTTATCGCAATTAATTTTGTTTAAGGATTATAGGTTGAATAATAATGAAAATCTTCAAAAAAATGTTTTAAGCAGAGTGATTTCTGACACCATGAACATTTTATAATAGCAGTATTTTTACATCCTGGTACCTCACAATGAGCTTGGGATCCACCAAAGCTAAAGTCCACCGGATTTAAAAATTCATTTGGTTTATTATCGATATAACCGCTTTTATACCAAGAGTATTTAAAAAGATTTACGTATCGAGGAGAAGATAACTGATTGAGCACCAGAGAGTGCAATTTAATTACATTATTTCGTACGTGCAAACTTATATCCTTATCCAACAAAATTACACTATCGGAAAATGTCTCACAAAATTTTTTCCATATACGAAAACCAAACACATCCAGCAGTTGTATTTTTCCAGTTGTACCTTTAGGAATTTTGAAAAGTTTGATGTTTTTATCATCAGGTTTTTCTCTTTCGACTGCTTCTGTGCAATGTCCACTCCAAGAATCTAGCAATAATATACTATTTTTTCCAACATTTGGAAAAAATACATCCCTTAACCATTTCCGAAAATGATCTAAAAATAAATTGTAAACAAATAAATTTTGCAGGTCATTATAGTAAACTATTGCTATTTGTATTTATATATATATATCGATTTATTACATGAAATCAAATTAACAAAAATAAATAATGAAATTCATTGATAATTTACAAGAACTTTTTTATAATTTTCGGAGTTTACGTTAAAATACCTTATTTTAAAAATAATTTACTAATTATTGTAAATCTTTTTTAATATGAGTCTACTGAAATTAAAAGTTTACAAGTAAAATCTTTAAAATAGATATAAGCTACAAGTTTACGAATACAAGTACACTTTATTTAATTTCACTCACATGATGTCATTTTGCCAGATTTAGATGCCATCAAACATACGTTATCTGGCTGAAATAAATTTTTTTGTATTATTGGTCCAAATTCATCTTTAGTCTCTTTTAAAACTATAAATAATGGAGAGAGCAATTTTCCAGCAGCATTAATTGTAGATAATATTGTATAACTATGTGTTGTTGATGAAACAGATTGCACAACACATTCAACAGTCTTTGTTCCTTCTTCTGCTAATATACGACCAGTATGTAATTCTAATTGAAATCCACTTTCATCAGCATTGTAGGTATTTTCAGTTCCAACTTCTGAAATCAGTAGTTTGATGTCGGCTACAAATTTACTGGCTTCTTGATTTACAGTTTCTTTGTCCTCAAGAGTTTTTTTTGTTATAAATTTGTTGATTTTTCTACTGACAATTCTGTGAGCTTTCTTAAATTTTCGCAGCCAGAAATCACTTGCTTTGAATCTAACATCATTAAATTCTAAATTATTTTTAGCTTCTAAGGCCCACCTACGTATATTAATATTGTGAATAATATGGCCAGCTTCGAGAGATTCTTTGAGATTTTTTAAAACAAATTCAGAAATTTGATATAATTTTTCTTTGTAAGTTCCACCTTTTTTGATTTGACTAGCCCATCGACGCAGTTGCCGTTCTGAATTAACTAATTTAAATCGATGTTTAACACTTTTTATACTGCGATTTTTTTTAGTTTTACCTGATCTCCAATATTCGACTGCTCTTTTTTTATAATCGAAGCTCAACTCTTCATCATCGTATGAACATACATCATAATCTTTTTTTTCATTGAAAATTGCGTCATCTTCAATGGCTTGTACTTCATAATTTTTAAATTGCTCTTGAAAATCTAATGTTTCTTCTTCCATTGTTTCAATCGCATTAAAATTATTCATACTGTCGTATAAAATATTTTCGAATTTTTCAGCTAAATCCATTTCAACAAGATTAACGGACTTTCTGGTATCTGAAGCCCTGAGAATGCTGCCAATAATAAATTTATGACGTTGATAGGATTTACCTTCATTTTTTCTATTCTTTGATTTTTATGAAATAATAAATTCTATTGTAGGAAAAAAACAAATAGCGGACTCTCGAAAATTTGTATCTCGCAACAGAACCGATAAAAATATACTGACTAACTAATCCGTTTTTAGGCAGCCGTGGACTCCAAGCTCACTTGCGTCATCTTTGCTTATGCATGTTTACAAGATGGGCTTACAAAAAATCGCTTATTCATATATATAAATAGAAATCAGGAAAATATTTACTTAAAAATAAGTATTTATGAAAAAGTAAAATGAAATATAATGTGATATGCCTAAATACGCAAACATAAATATTCTAAAATTATAAGTAAACTATAATTATCAAGCAGTGATATATAAAAAAAAACTAATTGCAAAATATACCATGAAAATAATTTTAATCCTGGCTCAGCTTTTAAAAGCTTTTCTGCATACAAATATTTATGCAGAAATAATAAAAATATAGTCATGTAATTATTTATTCCTCTATTTATCTTATGCTATTATATTTTGAACATTAAAATAACGAAATTGTCAAATTCTTTGTGTGTCAGTGATTTTTATTCATTAAATAGAAAATTGAGCCTACAGACAAATCAATCTGCAATAAATAAAATATCCATGATTATTTATTCTGATTATACGCAGCATACACCTCAAAATATTTATTTCAAAGGTACTAATTGTAAGTATACGTGCCCAAGGGGCTCCTAAACCCCAATCATGTTGTTATTAGAAAAAATCCTAAAACAAGTCAACTTTGATTTTGAATTTTAATAATAATTATTTAATTTTATTGCAAATATTGTATACAAAAAAAAATTAAAAAAAAAAATTTTTTCCGAAATAAAATATAAGGGTAGCTAATTTGGCATTTCAAAGAGAAATATTTTTCATTTTGTTTCATTTTAAATTTGAATCTGAACTTGGGATATTCAATAAAACCTATTTTAGGGGTGATTTTTAGGAGTGCGTTTTACCCCTTAAATAGGAAATTGGGCCCATAGAAAAAATAGCCCAAATAAAAATAAATTATGCATTATATACAACTTAAAATATTAATTTTAATAGTTTGAAAGTATTTTGTGCCTAAAGGGTTGTTTACCCCTGATGACGTGTTTATTTGCAAAAACCCTGAAACACGTAAACTTTATTTTTTATTTTAAGTCAAAAAATGATTTTTATAATAATTAATTAATTTTATTGCAAATATTATATGCAGAAATAGTTTAAAAAATAAGGTTTTTCTAAAATAAAAAGTAAGGGTTGCCACCCTCGAGGACCAAACTATACTTGATGGTTACATAATTCAAGGAGAAATATTTTCCATTTTGTTTCATTTCAAAATATCGATTAGAACTTAAGATATTAAAAAAAAACCGTTTTCGGGGGTAAACTTTAAGGGCGGTTTTCACCCCTTTAATAAGGGATTGGGCCGATAATAAAAATTGCGAGTCTCTTATTTTTCGGTCCTCTACAACATATCAAAAATTCAGGAAAATCGGAGGCGGACACCTCGATCGATTTCCTTGCAAGTTACATATAATATAATTTGATTACATATATACACACACATACATACCTACATATATACACGGAGAAAAATAACATAGGAAAAATTGCCATATTTGATTGTAAGTTGAGGACAGACTGAAATGCTCCACAAAATTGCCATAATTTATGGTAAAAATTGCCATAAATTTATAGCAATTTTTACAATGTAGGAAAAATTGCCATAAATTTATGGCAATTTTTACCATAAATTATGGCAATTTTGTGGAGGATTTCAGTCTGTCCTCGACTTACAATCAAATATGGTAATTTTTCCTATGTTATTTTTCTCCGTGTACATTTTTTAAAAACCTATTATGCTGACTCAGGAACCTCAAAACTATCAAAATCATTGATTCGAAAATTTTCACCGTTACAAAACTTTCTCATTTAGAAAGCAAAAAGTTCATCACATTCGTCTTTTCGAGTCGTCCAAGACAAGTTAGCCACCCATTCTCGCTCCTCACCTCCTTAACGAATCTTCAAAACTCAGACGCCCACGTCCTTGTGCCTATTGTGCACGTGCTTCTCCACGTTCTGCTTCCATTTGGACAGGTAATTGCAATAGGGACACTGGAAACGCGGTACTTTGCCGCACAGATGGCGCATATGACGGTTCAAGTTCTTCTGCGAGCTGTACGTGGACGGGCAGTTTGGACAGCAAAAAAACTTCTTCGTTATCAGTGGATCAACCAGCCAGACTCGCTCGATGGAGCCTGAAAAAGAAAATTATGTGTTGTGTTACTTTGTGAATACGCCACTGGAAAACACTAAAGAATGAAAACGAACTGATTCTTTTCTTTTTAGTTGCATAAACTTATTATTATTATTATTATCAAATGTATTAGGTGTACAAAAATAATGTCTCGTAGTCAATAAATAATAATACAAGAAACAATGACTCATGGTTTGAATACAACATTTGTTTGGGAAGTATAATGGGCTTCTATCACCAGTAGTAATCGTACAGTGACAATCTCAAGTTTTCGAATAATCCATTTCCCCTCATTTGAGCTTGTGCACGTCCACGCGCTTGCCACAGTGTAGATTTAGCACGTGTCTTTGTATGATATACTTCCACTTGGACTTGCATTCGCAGTACGGACACTGGAACCGCGGTTCTTTGCCACACAGATAGCGCACATGACGGTTGAGGTTCTTCTGCGAGTTGTACATGGAGGGGCATTTCGGGCAGCAGAACAACTTCTTCATCAGTGGATCAACCAACCAGACTCGCTCGATGGGGCCTGAAAAAGAAAATGATGTGTAGTGTTACTTTGTGCATACGCCACTGGAAAACATTAGAGAATGGAAACGAAATGATTCTTTTCTTTTTAGTTGTGTAAAACTTATTATTATTATCAAATGTATTAGGTGTACAAAAATAATGACTTATGGTGAGATTCAATGGATAAATAATACAAGAAATAATGACTCATGACTTGGATAAACAACTTGTTTGGAATGTATAACAGGCTTCTATTATCACTTGTAATCATACAGTAACAACCTCAAGGTTTCGAATAATCTATTTTCCCTCATCTGAGCTTGTGCACGTTCAGGCGCTTGCCATGATGTAGCTTTAGCACGTGCCTTTTTATGATATGCTTCCACTTGGACTTGCATTCGCAGTACGGGCACTGGAACCGCGGTCCTTTGCCGCACAGATAGCGGAGATGACAGTTGAGGTTCTTCTGCGAGTTGTACATGGAGGGACAGTTCGGGCAGCAGAACAACTTCTTCATCAGTGGATCAACCAACCAGACTCGCTCGATGGAGTCTGAAAAAGAAAATGATGTGTAGTGTTACTTTGTGTATACGCCACTGGAAAACACTAGAGAATAGAAACGAAATGATTTTTTTCTTTTTAGTTATGTAAAATTTATTATTATTATTAAATGTATTAGGTGTACAAAAATAATGACTTGTGGTGAGATTCAGTGGATAAATAATACAAGAAACAATGACTCATGACTTGCATAAATAATTTGTTTGGAATGTGTAACAGGCTTCTATTATCACTTGTAATCATATAGTAACAACCTCAAGTTTTCGAATAATCCATTTTCCCTCATCTGAGCTTGTGCACGTTCAGGCGCTTGCCATGATGTAGCTTTAGCACGTGTCTTTTTATGATATGCTTCCACTTGGACTTGCATTCGCAGTACGGGCACTGGAACCGCGGTCCTTTGCCGCACAGATAGCGGACATGACGGTTGAGGTTCTTCTGCGAGCTGTACGTGGATGGGCAGTTCGGGCAGCAGAACAACTTCTTCATCAGTGGATCAACCAACCAGACTCGCTCGATGGAGCCTGAAAAAGAAAATGATGTGCAGTGTTACTTTGTGCATACGCCACTGGAAAACACTAGAGAATGGAAATGAAATGATTCTTTTCTTTTTAGTTGTCTAAAACTTCTTATTATTATCAAATGTATCAAGTGTACAAAAATAAGGACGTGCGGCGACATTCAATGACTAATAATACAAGAAACAATGATTCATTACTTGGATGAATAGCTTGTTTGGAAAGTATAACAGGCTTCCGCTATCAGTTGTCATCGTGCCCCTCATTTAGTTGGAGCACGTTCAAGCGCTTGCCACGATGTTTTCTCAACACGTGTCTTTCTATGACATGCTTCCGCATGGTCTTGTGTCCACAGTACGGACACTGAAACCGCGGCTCCTTACCACACTCCCACTTCTGGTGATACCTTACATTCTTCATCGCACCGTACACCCTCGAGCATCCGGAACAGGTGAACGAACACCTGTTCTTAGTGATTCGTTGCGTTGGTCGCGTCGCTGTCTGTAGAGTAGAGTGCGTTTCCGGGAGTTGCAGTGGGTCGGGTAACCAGACTTGCTCGATGGAATCTGAAAAAGAAGGTGAAGGTGCTGAATTAGTTTTAGACATATTTTACTTTTAAGGTATCTATGTATGGATAGTGATTTCTGAAGGAAATCTTGTCAATCATATTAAACAGTGAAAATGCATCCGCTAAATGGGATAGTAAAAAGGTAAGTCAAATTCTTCTAAATATTATTATTATTATTATATATTTATTATTGCAAAACAATTGCATCTACAAATACTGTTGAATTTGCATAAATGACTAATAGGCATATAAAAAGTCTGCGATATCTCAGTTTGTCAATTAATATTATCATATGATGCGTCTACGTTGTCAGCTCGTACACGACCACGCGTTGACCCTGGTGCATCCTCAACACGTGTCTCTCCACTACCTGCTTCCATTTGCCCTTGTACTTGCAGTACGGACACTGGAAGCGCGGCTTCTTGCCGCACAGGTGGCGCATGTGGCGGTTCAGGTTCCTTTTGTCGGTGTAACTTCGGAAGCACTTCGAGCATTTGTACAGTCGAGTTCTTGAGCTCTTCACGGACGAGCTCGGTAATAGTGGGTTGACGAGCCAAACCTGTTCGATGGTTTCTGAAAACAGATGAGGTTTGCTGATGTTAGCCAATGGTTGCTACTCAGGTCGATAAGTGAAACATTTTTTAAGGTTCGTTTAATATTTAGGCCTGCATGGTTTGCACGGATAGAACTGGCAAATAAAAATAAACCGTTTACTATGTTATTTTGCATATTTATTATCACTAAGAATAAAGATTCAATGTACAAATATTTCTCCACAACATCAAGCTGTTAATAAAAAGATAGCTTTTATTTAATGCAAATTACTTCATTCGTAAATTTTGTACAATTTTTCAGAACTTCACATTTTATAGATCATTCGACCTGAATCACTTATAATACTGTCAACAATACTACCAACGCCACTTGTCCAAAGGATCTCCCAACACAACCGTAACGCAAAAGAACGAGCAGAAGTCCAAATAATTGCACTATGATCACAGATAGCCGCATAAACTTCTCTCAAAGTGTTCCTCCTTGTCCGATTTTCTCAGCCTCTACCGATCGTCGAAGTAGAAGTCCTCCCTGGTGCCGTCATGCACGCGAAGTACGTGCTTGACGACGTCGCTCTTGTGCTTGCTGCGGTACGGGCAGTGGGTGCAGCCAAAGCGCGGTTCGTGGCCGCACTCGAGCTTCACGTGGCGGTCGAGGTTGCGCGCGTGCTTGTAAGACTTGCCGCAGCGCGGGCAGTAGTTACGCGGCGGCTCTACATCCACGGGAACGAAGAGGTAGCCTGAAATTTAAAATGCAGAGGTACATTTAGTCATTTGATTGAACAATTGCTCGAGCAGCGTTAAATATCTCGGGAGACGTGTTTGCGCGCGCGCGCGCGTGTGTATGTGTCTGTGTGTGTGTGTTGGATTATTGAAGTTGAATTACATGCTAAGTAAGTTCGAAATTGCTTGTAATGAAGAATGAACACTTTATTAAAATTTTGGCTTGTGATATTACATGAAGCATGTTATAGTTACTGATTGTGCAACTTTTACAATGTGACTTTCAAGAAAGACAATTTCGTTTGCACGATTAAATTATTCCTAGAGATTAAACTAGACGATGCTAATTTAATGTAATAGATAAATTAGAATAAATGCTACCTTATTGGTAAAGGGGGAAAAAATGTGAAAAATGAGTGCCGTCGAGAAAACAATAGCACGTTACGAATCGCTACAAAATAATCAAATGATACAAACTAGACACTACTTTAAATTACAAAACGGAGTTACAACAAATAAAAAAACAAAGTTCTCCGCACGTTGACTTGGTACTCCGCCAGGAGTAACTTCCTAACTTCAATTATTTGTGCTCCACCCAAGAGCCGCATCGCAGTTCGAATCTGCCCCCGCGTTAAGCGCACCCGAGAGTAGCCCGACACGAAGAAAGTCGACTATCTGACCGACTGGCATATCCTTGTGCAATCGGCGCTGATGGGAATAGATGCTCGAGGTGCGCTTGCAACGGTAGCTGCAGTACGGGCAACCGAATCGCGGTGGTTTGCCGCACTCGTATGTGAGGTGACGCTGCAGTATGTGTCTGTTCAGGTAACGCTTGCCGCAGTTGCAGGTGTGGCTGCCTGTCCTGATCGTCACGCGCTGCAGTTGCTTCTTGCCTGCGCCCGCCTGCGGTGGATCTTTAAGACGCGGACCGCGCCGATGTCTCCCTGCGAAGACAAATAAAACGATTGATTAGTTATGGATTGCGCTGCTGTTGACGGTAGCTAATGGTATGTACGATGATTTCATGTGAGGATTTGATGGATCACATTTATCTGGTACTGCGATATGTAGTGGTTGAAAATAAAATAAACAGGCGCGAGGTTTTTTAAGTACTTTTATTGAGAAGGAGAGAGAGAATGGTATTCAATGTACAGGCTTTTTTGTACTACATTGTAAACTTGTTTACAAAAACAGGAATCAGTTCGATGTAGCCAGCATTAGCGGTCGCGCGAGAGTATTATGAAGAGCCTTATGACGCTTTTGTACATTATCAAAAACATTTGGTAACCATTGGTTGTACTTGAAAAATAAAAACTGAATAGATCTACTTTGGTGGCAGAAGGCCATACTTTCGGTAGATGCAGTAGCGCTGATGGACCGCGAGGGCCGCTGCCCCGCTGAACTGATCGTTACAGAACTCGCAAATCTTCCTCACCTCGGTAATGTAAGACAGCGGCTGAAAGCGCATTAGGTTGTCGATCGTTGCGAACTCGGCGCAACGGACGATCGGAGAGACGCTGGGAGAAGTTCCGAGAACTGCAAGGCAAAAATTCGTGTTAGTATATATCGAGGCCAGGTCGAAGAGTCTCGACGGGTATAGAGGTTAGTGGAAAAAGTTGTTGTCGGGTTTTGTGATGGCGTTAGGCGAGGCAATCGAAGATGATGGAGATCGCTACGTTGAACTGGGATGGGTTTTTAAGTGATCAATGGTACTGTGATTTTGATGATAAAATGTGATAATATTAGATTGGGATTGATTAATGAAAACGCGGGATTGCAAGATTCTGTATCAGATTTTTATTGTATAGAAAGTATATTGTTTTTATGTACACTTTGTAATTTCTTATTTTCTTGTATATGTATGAATAAGCGCATTGCAACAGTGTTTACAATAATATACAAATACACATCATGCGCAATTTTTGTTAGTATATAAATATTAGGTAGATGAATAAAATCATAAGGCATCTAAGAATTATTGCAATAAAATTTTTTTTTGGTAATTAACATTCTATAAAGTCAATAATGACCAACTTTTCATTGCCAAATCCAAATATTAATAATCTGTGTGCTATAATACTGGTGGGAATGTATGTTTTCATTATGTAAAAATACTTCTTATGGTACAATACATTTTTCTAAATTTACAATTACGTTCTGTAAATCAAAATTACATTGAGTCTTACTCTTACTCTTCTTGGCACAAAATTATTTCTTTTCAATTAGAAAAATATACATGTATCATGTATCGTAAATACCAAAGGGTTTTATTTAACATTCATGTCTGTACATTTAGGATAAAAAAGTAATAATTGAAAATAAATCTTCGTTCTGCTCAGCTTCAGATAAATACTTCACAATACTACTATTATCAAACTAGTAGTATAGTCTTTTTACACCGACATCTTAGAAATAATATTTATAGAGGTACATGGTAACCAAAAAGTTATCACGAGTATACTTAAAACTAATAAATGCTACAATTACAGTTACTAATGTCACAAACCATCGTTCATCCTCAGTCGTGCAATTATCGTTTATCCCTCCCTACGTGTCATCACTCGCAATGACAAAAGCACTCAGCGGGTAGTCTGCGGCGTGACCAGGTTGTTACCATCCTCGAGATCAATGTAACCGACCTTGGCGCTCGGATGCTTGCTGCGCACGTGGCCGTAGACGTTGTACGTCCTCTTGGTGACGTAGCTGCAGTAAGGACAGGCGAACCTCGGCTTCTGGAAGCACACATACTTCAGATGCTGCGTGAGATTGTCGTGACGATTGTACACGCTCGAGCAATTCGGACAGGGGAAGGACTTGTCGCTGTTGGTCCTATCACTGGTGCGGGGCTTCGACGGCTTTGACGGACTCGTGCGTTTCTGCGTGCCCAGGAAGTCGAAAGCTTGGCCGTCGGCGATGTCTAGGCCGAATTTTAGACTGTCGACGTCGGCGAACTGGAACAGGTCCCATTCTGCAAGGAAAAGCACGGGATTTGGTGAGTTAGTGACGAGGGTGACAACGGTGCTCAGGACACGATATGCATGCTGCGGGTTACATGCAGGACTTTTCTGGCGTTTTTTTTTTTTATTGAATATTAATAATGCTTGTAACCGTTATATGTACTGGATTATATAGTAATGTATATACTGGTCGGGTAATTGAGGAGTTATACCTGAAATAATAAAAGAAGTGGTAATGTAGAGTCAAAGTTGAAGATAGAAAAAATTTTGTAATCATCACGTATTTCTGAATGCTTTCGAAGGATATTTTATTGACTTCTCTAAGCAAATATAAATTATAAGGCAGCATCTGTTCAGTAATTGCTTACATATTCAGATTTATTGAAAAATATTACACAATATTGACTCCTCTAAGAAAATATAAATTATAAGGCAACATCTGTTCAGTAATTCCTTACAAATTTAGATCTGTTGAAAAATATTACATAATATTATCGCCCGAACTTAAACCTTTAAGTACATATTACAATATAAAATTTCATATCACTTGTTGAAATATGATCATACGCAAATTATTACCTTCCCCTATTGCGACTTTTTATCACATTTGTAACCTAACAAAATTATCTATCATTTTAATAGATGTAAAGCTTTTACGAGAATAACTTTCATGCGAACGCAATCCTCAGTGAATGGAAGAAAAATCTTCCAACTAAGCAAGCTCAGAGCACCTTTTCACCTGTATTATCTTACACAAAAGAAGTCTCGATTTTCAACTCAACTCATATCGCACTCTCTACCGGCCCACGCACACACTCGCAAACTCACATTTGGGCCATCAGCCTCGATATATCTGTACGTTCTTAAGCACGTCCACGCAGTAGACTTGCTCGCCCACATGATGATCCCTGACGTGGCGATAAGTATGGGACGTCTTCTTGCTGCGAAAGTCGCAGTAGGGACAGCGGAACCTCGGCTGCTGGCCGCACTCGTAGCGCACGTGACGATTCAGGCAGCTCTTGCGCATGAAGCCCGAGGGGCAGCGATCGCACAGGAACTTCTTGCCCTCCTGGGTGACGCGCGGTAGCTTGCGACGCGACCTGCCCAGGTCCACGTAGTAGTAGCTCGAGTCTGAAACGAGAAATCAGTGGCGTGCGGTTAATACGTGAGCGCGAGATGTTGTTGTTTGTTGGATTAGTAAGAGGAATAGGGGGCCTATGCATGTGTGAGAGAGAGAAAGAGGAAGAAAACGAAAGAGATATGAATGAAGGTGGTCTGATTCCATTTACGTTCTACTGTTAGAAGTTTTATTAATCCACGTACACGGTTCTCTTTATACATAATAATAACCAACTATTCTATGCAATGTTCTTATCGTCCATCAACACAACACACACACACACACACATTCACAGAGTTCAGACGCGTCGCCAACGTCCCATCTCGTCCATCACATCGACGCAGTATACGTCCTCAGCCTTGTGCCAGTGCCTCACGTGGGTGTACACGTTGTAGCGCCACTTGGACATGTAATCGCAGTAGGGACACTGGAACCTCGGCTGCTGTTCGCAGGCGTACTTCAGGTGCTGATGCAACCCCCGCCCCTGAGCGAATGTACTGCCGCACTTGAGACAACGATAGAGCGGACCTTGATCCAGGGCCAGTCGGCCCCGTCGACGGGGTATGCTGCCCGACTCCATCAGCATCTTCTCGATCTTCACTAGCTGGGGGTTGCGAAATTCTGCAAGTTCAGCTAAAAAAAAGAGTCGAAGTTAATTTTGGCTGTTGGCTGGTGATTGTGAGATTACATGCACAATCGCCAGTTGTGTCGAGTATCTAGTTCGGATAGTCGGGAAAAGGGCATGATATGAAAATATAAGGAACCATAGTCGATGGATGACGTATTTATGATGAATGTGTAGAGAACTAGACAAAAGGTATGATGACAAACATTTATCCTTTTATTTTTCCTCATCTCTGTACATGGTTGTGCTCTACATTGTATTTTAAAAATCAAGACGCTTTCACAGAGACGTAGCACCGAGACATCGTGAGTAACTGTATATGGTAAGGTATTCAGAATTTTTGCATCGAAACAAGCGCTACAACCAACTGATCGAAGCGTCTAACAAATAGTACATTACGATACAAGGCCAGAAAGTTGGATTTCCTGGCCGGCGCCATTTTGACGCCCGCGGCGAAGCCGAGGGCGTCGATACGCGCTGGCCAGGGCATCCAATATTCTGGACAAGTGTCGTATACTATTTTTCTTCATCCCCGGCCGAAAGTACGCCCATATATATAGTTTATATTAATTAATAAAATAGCGTTGTTGGCTGCTAACTACAGCTTGGCCATATGTATAAAAGGCCTGCTTCAGCGCCACTTTACATATAGCGGAGCGTAAGGCTCGACTTCTGCTTTGTTTGATACCCACCGGACTTTTGCAAAACCGAGGCGAAGCCGACGTTTTGCTGGTTGGGGCGGGCATCAAAAACACTAGCAAAAGATACTAAAAAAAGATGATGGACCAAAAATATGTACATACTTAATTGATGCTCATTTCAACTACAAAACAACCTCTCAATGGTTCCTCTTTTTGTCTTTTTCTATCCCATAAGTGATACATTATAGAATGAGAGTCAAAAAACTTTTACATATAAGTATATAGCTACACCATGTTTTGAAACTCAAAATGTAAACATCATGTCTATATATGTATAGAAGCTTTTTGACAGCGTGTATGCAATAAGAACATAATTATTATCAGAGTTATAAATATATTGTTCAATATATTGATAATAACATAAAATTAATTTAATACGTCTATATCTTTTCATTTTTCCGATTTTAGAAATGATTTTCTTGTCGTCACATTCGTAAGGGTTAGCATAGTTTAGGTTACAACACGTGCGCTGTCGCGGACGTTGCCATGCAACGATCAACAAGGAGCGGCCACAAAAGTCGCTCTTTCCGGAGCGAAAATAAGCCGGGAAGACGTACTTTCGGCTAAGGGATGAAGAAAATAGTATATTACATACCTAGGCCAGTAAAATAAGAAATGTCTCAGATCACATGTAATTGTCGGCCAAGGCGAAGCCGAGGTTGACAAACATGTGATCTGAGGCTTTCTTTTTTATTGGCCAAGGTGTGTATACTATGTTTCTGCTCGACGGTGCCGGAAAGCGGCAACTTCGTTTCGCGCAGCGGCCGGGAAATTGGCGCTTTCCGGCCGGAGGGCAGAAAATAAAATTTCGTAAACACACCTACCCAGCACGAAAAGGAAATCCCAATTCTCTAAGTTCAGTCAGTCTTCTGCTTGTACCTCACAGGCTTGCTCTTGTGATTGGAGCGCACGTGCTTGGTTACATTGGTCTTATACTTGGACTTGTAATCACAATAGGGACACTTGATGGACGGCTCCTTGCCGCACTCGTGGCGCTGATGATACTTCAAGCCTGACTCGTAGCTGAAGCTGGACGGGCAATAGGCGCAGGGATATTTCTTCGTGTGCCATTCGCGCGCTCGCTTTTTCGCCAAAGTTCGTCGCAGTTTTGCTATTTTCGCCTTGCACACTTCTTCAGTCGTGACATCAAGGTTGGCCGTGTCGTAGTCGAAGAGGGACTTGACGTCGACGATGAGTGGCGCGAAGTCGCTACCGCTGTTGTTCAAGGATTCCTGGCAATCTGAAAGAAGACAAGTGCGTGTGTTTAGTGAAGTTTTGGGGTTAAAGTTAATGGGGGGTCCTTTCCAGGAAGTAAAGTTTGGTTTTTGATGATTTTAAGCTTGAATGGGGTGCAAAATTTGGTGCAACGAGAGCTGCACAACGGACACTGTACAATGGATAATATTGAAGTTGCATGCGGAGTAAGTGGCTGAGGGTGAGATACAAAGTGTACCAGCACGTAGCAAGCACAATATTTAACTTTGACGTTCAAGGACAGCGTTACGATTGTTACGTGGTGGTGCTCTTTTATTTTACCTATTTAAATAATTAAAAGAAAAAAAAAATTAAAAACGTGTATATAAAAAAATTATTTATTTTATAGTCTGATTTATACATTGTACATTGATAGCTTTATCCCGTATATATACATATAAAATCGTATCATATTCATCGGATGTCGATGTTATCGTAATTGAATTAAATTTAATACCTGGTAAGTGAATGTATGATTCGGTTCAAAATTCTCAGAAATATTTTAATTTAGATAATCAGATAGGCTAATTTAAAAGATAACACGAGACACCTTTCATTGCAATGACTAGTTTTACTTTATAATTTTGTTAATGATTTTACTGTTTTCAATCGCTGCTATTTAATTAATCTGTTTTAGGCAATTAAACTGGATATAATTAGGCTATAATTGTAGAACTTAAATCAATTAAAAATTGACTATTTTATTCAGTGGTAAATACTTGCATAAATACTTTGTTTCATCGTATAATAACTAATACTCATATAGAAAACGTATTATTTATAATTGAAAAATAATTAATTTCACGTTGGAATACTCATGAAAACATATTTTTGTACATACGTATCGTCGATATCACTAACTTTTACGTGACCCTGTATAAACGTAAATTATTAAATATTATTTAAATAGTAATGGTTATTAAGAATACTTCTTAAAACTATATAAGGAATGTAATATTTTGTATACCTCATTACGAAAAATACTGTATAATAAAATGCAAGACAGAAATAGTTACCCCTCACAATCTATAAATATAAAAACAAGTTCGCTGTTATATTAATTTTGTTATCTGCTGTAAGAAAAAAATTTCGTACATGATTAACAAATGAGTCTTCTCTCAAAATTCCAAGTTATCGCTTACAAGTACTCATATAATCGTCTAGGAATACAATATTAGGCATCTGTATTAAACAAACAACTGCTGCTAACTGAATTAGCAGAATGCTTTCTC
This sequence comes from Torymus aiolomorphi, assembly GCA_036365515.1. NCBI lineage: Eukaryota > Metazoa > Arthropoda > Insecta > Hymenoptera > Torymidae > Torymus > Torymus aiolomorphi. The sequence goes on from CM070876.1 coordinate 169,130,423, forward strand.
AAAGAGTATATTAAAGAAGTAGAAAATGTAAATAAGAAGTGATTTAAAAAAATTTATTGATTTCTATTATTTTTTTAAAAGCAAATTCTGATTATTCATAATTTTTGTAAATTCCTTGAGCTATTTTAATTTTATTACTTTGACAATATTTCCACAAATATTAATTTTCCATAAAAAAAATCTGATATTTTAAGTAAAAATTTTTTAACCTGTTACTTTAAAACTTACTGTTTGCTTTGATGTACACTGAGAAGTAAAAAGTACAGCTACTACACCGCGAGTATAGCTAGGATGCAGAATGTTGACATGGTAGTTTAACTCGGAAAAGGTGTAGTAGCTGCGCCTTTTAGTGTAGCCAGTACGCCTTTGGGTATGGCCAGTGTACTTTTATTTTTGTTTGTGTCCGCGCGAAGGTTACGTAAGTTGAAAACGTACAGCCAGCGCATTTAAAAGGTGCAGCCACCACGCTTTTTGGGAAGCGGGTACTAGCATAGGGTAAGGTTAGTAGTAGCGCTTTCTGCTTCTCAGTGTAGCGTTACTTTTGAATTCATTGATTCAGACAACAAAGTTCATTAAATTGATTTATCTCAAAAATAGAGAATTAGAAGGCATGGCGCCTTTAACCGAACGTCCTCCTGCTACTGGCAGATTCTCTTTGATGCAGGAGGAGTTTTTTTGAGTGTAGATTGCCATATTCATCAGTAAGAAAATTATGATCAGTTTTTAAAAAGTTTTTACTTCTTGAAATCCAAATTTTTAAATCCAAAAGCAACATTGAAGTCCTCTAAGGAGACACAATCAAATAAAAAAGGTGTAATTCTTAAGTATCTACCTACATTTTATATATCTCCAATACAAATCACAGTTTAAAGTTGAAACAGTATTTTAATTCGCATTTTCAACTAAAAAAGTGTATAATCGTGAAAAAAAAATTAAAAGATTATCAAATGCACTTTAATGATATATGTTTATATTCTTAATACGTTCAAAATTTCTAAAGAAAATTTTTTTAAATCATTAAAATAGCGTTATTTTGTTTAAAGTTGATGCAATCGTCAAATCAGTATTCTCAACTTAAAAATAACTTTAAAATAGTCTTAAAAGACATGAAAATGACATGAATAGAGAGGGAATTAAACGTATTTCAAGAATCTGTGTCTATTTATATTCATTTTTGAGATGTAATGCCAAAAAAGTTATTTATAATTTATAAAATTAGTTAATTTTTCTAAAAAGTAGCTACTTTTTCAAATCCGCATTTTTAAGTCAAAATAACTCGTAAGTAGTTTTAAAATACATAATTTAGAAGGACATTAAATGTACTTTAAAAATATCGGTCTCCATTTTGCATATCTTTAGAAAAAATTAAAAAAAAAAATTATTTTTGAAAAAAAAAAGTTTACAAAATTGTTATTTATCGAAATAAGACCTTAAAATCATCCATTTGACTCAAAAATTTAATCAGTTCTAAGTTAAGACATACCTAAGATGCATGCGAAAGTTCAGCTCATTATGTCCATCCGTTCAGGAGTTATGTTGCAGACGAAATTTGGATACACACACACGTACACATACGTACATACATACATACATATATTTTTTAAAAACCTATTATTCTGACTCAGGAACCTCAAAAACATCAAAATTCATCAAAATCTTTAATTTGAAAATTTCCACCATTACAAAGCTTTCTCTTTGAAAAAGAAAAATGAACAATTACGTCATAAATTCTTACTTATTTACGTCGAAAATCTAGGCTCAATATTTTCACATGCACTTTTTTGCTTAAAAAACACCACAGTCTGTCCATCTGGAGAAAGATTTTCAAACGAAAATTTCTACCAATGATACTGGCATCTTTCCCAAATCCAACCGTGATTTGTAGCAAAAATTCCTACAAACTAGCAAAAATTATATATCATAAATAGCAATTTTGACTAAAAATCGTAGCATTAATTAGTCAAGTATGCACCGGTGAACAGGGAATCATAGCAACTCCCAGCAGAAAACTGTCACTCGTTCAATTCAACACGTTTCCCATATCAAACCCATACGAAATTCCTCTCTCATTCTCTACTCCCTAGTCGCGCCGTTGTTCGGCGTGTTCACGCTGCTCCTCCTGCCAGCCATGCATGTCTCGTCGGCGAGCACGTCGACGCAGTAGACCCGCTGGCCCTCGTGCTTGTTGCGCACGTGGTTGTAGATGCTGGATGTCCACTTGGTACGGTACTGGCAGTAGGGACACTTGAAGCGCGGCTCCTGACCGCACTCGTAGCGTAGGTGGCGCGTCAGCGACCCCTTCTCCGAGAAGCCCGTCGGACAATTCGGACACGGGAAGTTCTTCTCCTTCGTACTCCGTTGCTGCTGTTGTTGCTGCTGTTGTTGGCCATCAAGCTGATGGCAGACTTCGTTCAGTTGAAGCGACAGCGGCAGGTTCGACAGAGACTTGAGCCAGTCTGCAAACAGAAGCGGGGCGAAGTGTTAGTGAAGATGGTGGTGGTACGCGGTGATAGTACGGATAGTGTGTTGAGGAGATGAGGGGATGAAGTGGGTATGTCAAGTGTTGGAGGTCGAGAATATTTCTAGTCTAGTGCTATCGTTACAGCGGAACTAGCGAAATGATACACTGGCTTTTTTACCTCGATCGTAGATTAGTGGTATGATATATATTATAATTTACTTACTCTGATAAGTAAAACACCTGGATGAGTTTCGAATAAAGATTCTATGAGTACAACGCAGGGAGAAACTAAAAATAATTTTAATAAAATAAACAAGTAAAGGCAAAAAGGTTCGAATTAAATGTAAATGTATAGAATCGTTTATTAGACTTTGTCATGTATTATATTTTACACAGCACGCATAATGCTTATAACTAGATTATGTAAAATAAGTCAGTGATCCTACTGAATATAACCGACAAACGATAAGTACATGTCACTTTTTGGTACTATAGTTAGTATTAATACAAATATGCTTGGGTGGTGGCATTAATTAAGATACATTTGTGAATAAATTATACAATTCTCTTTTATGTTCATTTCACGAATTATACGTTAGGTAAACCGAAGCAAGAAATACGACGAAATAATATACATGATTCTCTGGTATGATTCATAATTGAATGGATGAGATGAAAAAGGGTCTAAGTCCAAAAAAATCAATTTTAAACTGAGATAACCATTTTTTTCAAAAGACATAAATACACCGTCTCAGAAAAAATAGTCATTTCGACTTCTAAACACTGTAGCAGAAGCATAAGTGAATGTATGAGATGGAAAGAGGTCTAAGTCCTTGCCCTGATTATTCAGACAAGGCAAACAACCAAACGTAATACAAGTACTATTTTCAAAACAAATATGCGCGTCTCTCTCGAACGAAAGACACAACTTTTTACAATAATTTTGTTTGAATAAAATAGTACATTATGCACCTAGGAAGTAAAGTAGGCTATTGACTTCCGCGAGGGACTTGCTACTCGAGCGAAGCGAGGGCAGCAACTCGCGGGCGTCAATAGCCCTCATTGCTCCAGAGCAATTATATATATATATATATGGGTGTGTGTGTGTGTGTGTGTGCGTGCGTGCGTGCGTGCGTGCGTGTGTGTGTGTGTGGGTGTGTGTGTGTGTGTGTGTGTGTGTGTGTGTGTGTGTGTGTGTGTGTGTGTGTGTGTGTGTGTGTGTGTGTGTGTGTGTGTGTGTGTGTGTGTGTGTGTGTGTGTGTGTAATTCTAGAAAGTTTTTTTTAATTTTCTCAAAATTCATGTTTTGGCTCTTAGACAGTTTCTCATTTCACCCATTCAATTCGTATAGCAAAAAAAAACACAAGAGATTGACACAGTTGCCAAGGGAATGTAAAATAACGAAACTGCTCGATATGTATGACCTTTCCAAACGATCAGGTCCTAACAAAAAGAAAAATCTGAACGACAAAATGTCCAGGGACTATGTGTACAAAATGAAAATCGAGCGAAAACACGAAAAAAATAAAATTAATTTGGCGCGGGTTCTTCCGGCTTAGGCCGCCGTTTGCGACGACTGAGGTGCTCCATCAAGTTGATTGCGTAGACCTTCTTCCAGATGTGTCGTCGCCTGACGTGCGAGTTGATGTTGGTCACCCACTTGGATCTGTACTCGCAGTAGGGACACTTGAAGCGCGGATCCATAAGGCACTCGAACTTGTTGTGTTGCGTCAGCGTGCGGTGATGGCTGAAGGACTTGGAGCATTTCGGGCAGATGAAGGGCTTAGCCTTCATCCTCTTGACCTTCGTTCCCACCTTCTTCGGCACTCTCAAGGGTACCTCAGATGAAGCAGATACCCTGCTGTCCGGAGGTAGAAAGGCCTCGTCGAAGTAAAGCCGATTGGGAATGATGCGTCGCTTGCCGCGCTGACGCTCGTTGAAGATCTTCAGCTGATCCAAGGTGCGCGAAATTGACGAGGTGTCAGGCTTAGCTTCGTACTGGTCGTCGTCATCGTCTTCGTTGATTTGCTGGTACGAGAAATCAGAGTCGTTCTGAGGTTCTTCCTTTATCACAATGTCGCCCAAGTTCCAGTTGCAGCCTAGAAAGAAAAAAATAGTTTCCTGGTTAGTTTGGAATGGTCAGTGGTCGCTCGAAGTGTTTGGACATTTGCAGGAAGGTGGTGTGACAAAGCGGAGTGAGATCGTAATCGGTGACTCGAAACTACTTTTCTGGGCAACGAATTTATAATTAATTCTTTACTTTAATTTACGAAATACTTTGATGAATTCAAAATGGTTCTCACAAGCAATTAATAAACATAAAATCAATGAATCAAGCTATTCTGGTTAATATAGGAATAATCACTGTCAATGTAAAAATATATCAGGTACGTGTAATGGATGAGAAAAATTACATAATCACACGAAACACATTGATCGAAAAACAGGAAACTAAAATAATCGTTATCATTATGTCTTCCTGACTCAAGCCCTCCACATTTTTAATAATCTTATAAATCCGCAAATCTCTCAAAATGAACAACGTTGATTGAAAATTAGTTAGATTTTAATATTACAAATGAAATTATCAAAAAATAATAGAACTACAAACAAAACAAGTTTTTATAATTTTGTTTATTTTATCATGTCATCCAGTAAAATTTATAATTTCGTGCAGTATTGGATTAAAACGCATACGTACATATAATCTAAGGAAGGCACATTGTGTAGGATTTCGTATACGTAGGAAAATTGTACTTAACATAATGTGATGCAATTTTTTCAGTTTATAAACGTCTAAGTGCAGTTACAATTTTATAACCGAGTCCTATAGCTATTACTTAAATGTATTATATCTATCATGCTGCGAATAATTGATAAAGCGATTGACTTTTATTTCTCGCTTATTCGGCTACTGGCCATTAATATATACACATTAATTTGCACAATAATTTTCTTATAATAAATTCACAAGCGAAAAAAAATCTTATAACAACTTTAAAATGATCAAAATGTATGAATAACGCTTAATCTTCAAAGGTAAACATATTTTCAATGCCTATTACTACGAATTAAATTTGAATAATCTTTCAAACAAAGAAAGCATCGAGAGTGTCTTGAATAAACGAAAATATCTGTTCGAAATAACTAACAATTTCTAAGATCATGTAAATCAGACTTTATCAATTGACATGAAGTTACTGCTGCAGTCGCACTAAGAAGTTTTTCGTGACTGACAGTGGAATTTCTTCGCCGAAACGTTATAGATCACAATTCATATTGACTCCATTAAAAACATTCGATTGATTAAAAATACTATTTTTTCTTTTACAAACGTATACATCGAAAGGAACGCTGATTTATAGGTAAAAATCGTTACTTAATATTTAAGTATGTTGATATTATCAATTTGGAGTTTAAGCGTCTGTGTTACAAATTCTTTTACATAACATAACTTTTGGTTAGATATACAAATTAAACGTTGAATAAAATGTAACAGAGTCTCTTAATTATTACAATTAACCTGTTGTCTCTCTATACAAGAAACGATTGCCAATCACCTCGCCCGTAAAAATATCAACAGCCCATCAAACGATCCGCTCGAGCTTACGCATCACGAGCAGAGTTCACTTGAATTTCCTGCCGATAGAGATCATCTCGATCTTCTTCTTCGGCCTACCGCGTCTCTTACTCCCAGTTGTACCGCCACTGTTCCCCTCCCCGGTGTTTATGGGCAGAGTCTTGACGACGTAAATGGGCCTTGGCGTTGGGACCGGTGCGGGCTGATAATTGGCCGGCTTCGGTAGTATGAAAATGGGCTTCTGGTTAATGCCAAGAAGCTGAGGCGGCGGGGGCGTGGGAGCTATTGGCTTTGGCGCTATCTGCATGACCTTCTGCTTCGGAGCTATCCGGGGCTTGGGCGATGACAAGGCTAAGGGATCCGAGTGGCAGCTGCTTGTCGAAAGCGAGTCCAGTGACGAGCTTTCCATCAGGTCGATGAACTCGGGCTTCACGTCGATGCTGAGGCTGCGCTGGGGCGACGCCATCGGATGCTGAAGCTGCTCCAAGGATATGGGATGGTGAGGATTGCCCATGCCCGTGCGCACGTAACCACCTGTCATGCTGGGCCGCGAGATGATGTTGTACTCGTGATCTGGAAACGAAAGCAGAAGGTTGCTTGGTTAGTGGGCTGGTGTGGTGAGAGGTCGAGGTGGTTTTGGCTGAAGGGGATTCGCCGTTTAGTATTGTCGGTGTACATAGGATTTGCAAATGAGATGATAACGCACACGCGATGTTAGAACTTTAGTGGACAACGGCTATCTTACCTCGAGAAAACATTTCTTTAACCAGGGTAAGTACCCTATTTACGTGCATTCTATATGAAAAACACACACACACACACACACACACACACACACACACACACACACACACACACACACACACACACACACACACACACACACACACACACACACACACATGCACGTACACATACACACGCGCGCGCACACACACCCACGCATGTACGCACGCACGCACGCACACATACGCGCACACACATACGCACACACACCCACGCACGCACACATTGGGGTACTTACCCTAATTTTGAAAGTATATTGATAGATGAATAAAAAGTGATTGAAGCACAATAAAGTTAGTAAATCAATAAAACTTTTGTTATCGTCTTTGTCTTTTTCTTTATTAATTTTCTGCACTATAAAAAGTAGTTTAATAGGTAACGCAATGCAGCCTTTTTACATTTGACAGTTCCTACTAATAGTTTTTATTTTAATTTTTTCATGTTTACTGCGTTCAGTGGTTGTATTTATATTTATACATCAAGAATATACAATTTTGTAAATTTGGCGTAGTACATAAGTCATGAAAATATCTGATTTTTTCTTTAAATATTAAATCATGAAGTAATTCGTAACAATATTAATTAACATGTAATTAAATTAGGTACTGATAAAGTACAGAATGCACGTATTCGTATTTGGCACTTAATATTCATTATAACATTGCTGTAAACTAATAATTACATTTAATCAACGGATTCTTATTATTTTTGAGATTACAAAATTAACTATTTTACTCAAGTTGCAAATAAAAACTCAATTCCTATAAAATGAACAATGTAGTAATAACAATGGGATTTAAGTCTCTTGTAGAAAAGTAACAAGGCTATGTCTTTCTCCATTATTTGGAATCTTATTTAGTAAAGATAATTAATCGAGTTGTAATATTAAAAATACTAACTTATAATAAACGCAAAAATAATCTATTTTCTACGGGAATACCTTTTGGAAGTATATGAGCAATTCTACAAAAATCGTCATAATTATCATCAAATAACTGGATACAAAAAATAAATAAAAATTTTTTGTGAGCACACCTACCAGGCCAGATTTTTTCGGTTTTCGTAAATATGGTGACTTTGGCGGCAAGCTTTTTTGCCAACAGTACATTTATTTTTAAAAATACTTAAAAATAACCCCGCTTTAAACATGAATCTTTTAGCCAGGAAGAAACACTCATAAACTAGAAAATGCGAGCTATCATTTGCTTTTTATCGGATACAAAAATTTAGATTTCTTCAAAAGTTACATGAGATCGAAGATTATGTATATTGTCATAAAATACACAAAATACTGTGAAAATGCAAAGAAGCGAATTTTTTCCATTTTTCGATGTATTTTCAAAAAATAGTGTGTTTTACACTCATCTTTGAACTCACGTAACTTTTGAAGACATCAATATTTTCTTATCCAATAAAAAGCAAATGAAAGCTTGCACCCTCTAGTTTCAGTTTCTCTTTTTGTGATGTATGTACAACTCTTTCTGGCAGAGTGATTTATGTTTGAAGAGGTCATTTTGAAACAGTTTTTAGAAATAAAGTTGTTATCCGCAAAAAAGCTTGCCATCCAAATGACTAAGTTTCCCGTTTTTTATACATTCAAAATGGCCCAAAGAACCAAAAAACATGAGTTTTTAAATTATTTTTTATTTTTGTACCCAGTTGTTTGCCGTTTTCTGAAGAATTGCTCATCTACAGTGTAATTGGAAGTTTGCGGAATGTCAGTAACTGCGAACGATGGAAAAAGACCAATCCACTCTAAATATCTTCAATTCGTCGAGCTCCTCCTGATCTCCCATCGTGAACACATTCGATTCCCTCTACCTCCTGGTCGCCCCGCATCATGAACCTCTACAACAAATTCCTGCGCAGCAGCACGTCTACCACGTAAATCGTTCTGTTGGGGTGCAACCGCCTCACGTGGGTGCGCACGTTGGGCGAGTGCTTGGTGCGGTAATCGCAGTAGGGACAGTTGAAGCGCGGCAGCTGGCCGCACTGGAACTTGAGGTGATTGTGAAGATTGTTCTTGCGGGTGAAGGTCGTGGCGCAGCGCGGACACTGGAAACGGCCGTCTGGCTGCACGTGCACGTCCATCGGATGTGGTGGTAACTGTTGCTGCGGCTGCTGCTGCTGCGGCGGCTGATAGGTTGTTGTACCTGGAACAGAAATAAAGAAATGCTGGTTAGTGCGGGTGGATTTTCCGTACGAGTTTGGCATGGGAGAGTGGCTCTATATTGCCTTACTGCGAATGATTTGAAAGATTTGTTGGTAAATAAAATGCGTTAATAAACATAAAATTTAACTTAATTTTGAACATAATCAACTATGTGCAAAAGTTGACAATAAAGTACATTATATATTTTGATTTTCTCAAAGCAATGAAAGTAGAATATAACATAAATTTCTTTACTCTGTATTACTTCTATATGTTATACAATATAGTAAAACCTATGTTAATTCCATTTTTTTAAATAAATTTTTTAATGAAATATATATTTATGGTTACGAATTTTGACTTAAAAATGTAAAAAATATTTATATACAGATGAATTACTGTGTAAAAAATACGACAGTGTGAAAAATATCATGCTGAAATATCTCACATGAAAAAAGAATTCTGATACTTTTTTAATTCTGTAAAGGTTTAAGTATCAATAATTCAAATGAGATTATTTAAAAGAATAATATAATGAATTAATATTATTAAATAAATCCTTAAAAATGCAATACTTACTTTGAAATAAAATATGTGCTATGTGTGTAATTAAATGAAAGCTAGGTTAATTAGTAAATAAAAGAATTAATATCGTAGCAATAATTAAGAAATGGATAACTTTTTGCTGAATTAAAACATTTATTAACACAGTTTTCCTCATACAAAAAAATATAAGCACTACTCAATTTCGTAAAGATTACGTAAAAGTAACGATAATTCATAAATTATCAAAATTATTACTCTACTGTTATATTGTTAGAGTCTTTTACGAAAATTTACAAACTTTACGAAATATATTACTTTTATTAAAATACACGCTCTTATTTACAGCAGTGATTTTTATTCGTTTATGAATAATAATATTAAAGCTTCCACTGAAGTTGTACTTAATAAATTGGAATTGTTTTGGCACCCTGGAAACTTGTATATCTATATTTTCTTTTACTTTAAATTCAACTTTGCAAGGTAGAACAACCAGAATACTGAACGCATCTATTGTTTATCTGAAACTTCGCAATCAACCAATATTTGAACTGACTGCCAAATGTGATTTCTATCAAGAATAAAAGGAATTAACGTTTGGTTCTTCATTACTACAACTTGACGTTAATAAACAATATTTACATATCATACATACATTGTCGCGTACTAGTTCTGAATCTATTGAAAACTTGTCTTATTCTCAGAAAACGTCATTCAAGATACAATTAATTTTTAACTATCGTACTGTAACTGCTACATAATTTTAAGTATTTTCACCGTTGAGAAATAACAAAATAAATCTTATTTACACGAGCCTGGTAAAAAATTGTCCCTTACCGTTCACTGGTATTCTGTGAAAAATCGAGAGACATTGCACTGTATAATCAATCCGCAAATTAAACATAGTCAGTCAATCAAAGCGAGCGAGAGAACAACCTAATCCGCTGAAAAGTTCAAACAAGCGACAGTATCACGGGCTGTCGAGGCTCAATGTCACTGGTGCTCGTCGTAGGCGGGCAGGTAGACCCGGTTGAACATGTGGGTGCGCTCGTGGTCGCGCAGATGATGCCGGTGCTTGAAACGTTTCTCACAGCGCGAGCACTGGAAGCGCGGACCAACGCCGCACTCGTTACGCTGGTGGCGCAGCAAATTGCACTTGTGGGTGTAGTGACGACCGCAGCGAAGGCAGCCGTACGTCGGCACCCTCGACTCGTCGTGAAACTGGCAGTCTGCAACACGAAGAAGAAAAAAAATGCTTATGTAGTGGCACGGGAAGAACCGCAAGACGCGCGAGGGTACAGTCTGGGTCGGTTGGAAAAAAATTTTTATTTTTATGTTCTCTTTTTTTAGGTGGTGATGATAGTTTGGAGGATAGAGGGTGGACACCAATGTCGTAGTGAGTGACATATTTACATGACTTTGAAGAAGTAGCAATTCATGTTGGAGTGACTGTGAAATCATTGTTATCAAGTTCATTGTGAATCGATACTGAGTATTAGTTTGTACAGGTGCACATACATTAAAATAAATATATTGATAAAAAATGAAGGTAAATTCAAAAGCAATTGTGAAAATTGTGAGATCGTCTGGGTAATGCAAGGAAACATAAGAACTGAAGATAGAATACTGAGGTTTTTAAAATGGTTATCCTAATTTTGAATTATGCATTTATCTTCAGTATTTTTACGAGTTGAGTCCCAAAATGGCATATATTTTGCCCTTTCTTTGTGGATATATTTGTAATAAAAACACACTTTTTTAGATACTTGACGTTTAAATAATGAAGTAGTCTTTCAATTCTTTTTTAATTCGAATAAATTCAAAATCTATATGCCACACTTTCAAAATGCTTTTATAGTGGTTTATATTACTTAAAGATCCACGAAGATAAAGCATAATTTATGTCATTTTGAAACTAAACGGGTCAAGTTGAGGACACGTTAAAAAACCTATTTTAATTATTATTGTAATATAATGGAACATATTTTATTTGAACAATTTCTACAAAAAATATGAAGCTATTTAACAACATTTTTTGGATTCGATTTAGCTATCACATGGTTTTTATTATAAACTAATTATCATCATTGAAAACGTTAAGTTTTACGTCTGTATAAAGCATACATCGGCATATAAATCTCTTTACGAAATATAAATCTCTCCATTTACAAAAATAACAAATGGCAGTTTTCAGTCTATTCCACTAGTGACCATGACTAGTTTATTGTTTTCATAGTATTCAAAACCTTTCAAAGGTTTAAACTTCTTTATTCTTAAAGATTGAGTACTTATATAATCTAATATAAATCATATTATATTTGGAAATTACTAATATTCGAACAATCATCAGATACTTGCACTTTCTGCAGAAAAATGTTCTTTCTGTGCAAGTAATAATGTTAGCAAGAATATTAAAAACATTATGGATCTTCAAATACAAGATAAATTTTAATTTAGTGTACAAATTTTAAAACCAATTTGTAAACATCATGACATGTATATTGTTACACGATAGCAATGTACTATACCTTGTCCTATCTTTTCAAAAAATTACGCCTGTTGTATCTACGTAAACGAAAAGCTTATTAGATATTATATTGTTATCTATTCTATAGGTACTAAATAAGGCTTATGAATATTTTTGGTTTGAATATTTCCAAGTGTAGACGTAATAGAGGAAAAACGTAAATAATAGTATTTCATACTATAACCAGATTTTCATTGAAGATAGCAAAAATGGATACAGTTATCATTAACTTATCTTTTACTTAACTACAATGAAGCATCATTTAAGCTTTTTTGCAAAAATTATATTTTTGCCCTTTCATCATAGTTCAAGTAATATTTCTAGAATTAAAATTTAATGTTACAAAAAAAGAAAAGAAAAAAACTAGAAAGTACAAGAGATAACAAACAATGGAGAAAGGAAGAAAAGAGAATGTTGAATAAATTCTCATGACTTTTGGTGCGTTCTCATATGCAGCACAAGATTGTGCTTGTGTTTCGATTTCTTATGGCACACGGGACATTCGAACTGCGGTTCGACGCCGCACTCGAACCTGATGTGCCGATTTAAAGAGTGTGGTCGGCTATACGCATTCCCGCATCTCGGACAATGATAACCCGGATGGTCAGCAGGAGCAGTACTGCTGCTGCTGCTTGCTATCCCCATTCGCGTGTTCCGTTGTTTGCGTTCTGATCCCTCGCTTCGCTCAGATTCCACATTCCCCTCGGGTTCGTCGACTTGTGGGGTAGTGAGTTCTTCCGGTTCCTCCAGTTTCTCCGGTTCCTCGTCTTCGTAGTTATCCTCGGCGACAAGTGGCAACAGCGACGAGGTTGAGCTCATCTCGTGCTCGGCAAGGAGGCGCAGATAGAGCGACTGGATCTGATAGTAGCGGTCGATCACAGTTGAATTGTGCTGCTGGGACTCTGGAACAGAAGAACGTGAGGGAGCAAAGTTTCGGCATGTAACGGGAATCGGGGGAGTAGGACTTGTTGCGTACACATAGTTGGTTTTGGTTCTCTTCCACCGAGGATGCTGTTGGAGTGTATTCCTGATTTGGTTGCTTGCTTTTGCTGGCGTTTTTTTCACAGGATCGAGAGCACTGAGGACTGCGGACTTGGGCTTCACGTTATACCGATACGTAGGCAATTCAAAATTGCAGCATGGAATTAGACAAGGTAGAATTGCACAGTTTAAATGGTTTTCAAAATTTCTACTTGAAAAATTCCAAAAGGAAGTTTAAATTAAATAACGCTGTCAGTATAACGGATCCACGTTTCTACATACTTCCTAGTCGGAAAAAATACTTTGATTTTTTTTTTTGTTGATCAAAGTATATTCTTGATTATCTAAAAAGTATGTAGAACTGAAATTTGGGCACACATAATGACAAGGAACGGACGAACACAAACAAGCTTTTTGACATACGATAACCAATCACCAAAAAGCCACCGCGAGCCATGGAGTCATCACTTTGTACTGACTCAAATACCGGTTTATGTTTGAAATTAAACCATTTTCTCGTAGTCATTAATCTGTTTGATTACCACATTCATAAAATACTATATCAGAATTGCCTAAAATACAAGGATACCACATAGTCTAATATGGCACACATTATAAATGCAACATTATAAAATTACTATCATACTTATATTTATTTGCCTTAAGGTACATAAATACATCGTAATATGTAAAAACTACAACTAATAATTTATATTTTCAACCATTTTATAGTACATATTAAACTGCCAAGTTTTTAGCTATTTTGCGTGCCATGTTTCTTCTCGCAATGTGTCTTAAGTTTAGACTGCGACTCAAAGCTCTTCGTGCAGATGTAACACTGAAATCCAAGTTTGCCTCCACACCTCAGTCTCAAATGTCTTCTCAACCCATCTAGCCATTTATATTTCTTGCCACAGAATTTGCACACACATAAATCCGGCGTAATAAAAGTGTTTGACCGTGAAAAAGTGGGAGCTGCTGGTATTATTTTCCTTGACAATAGCAGCGTATCTGAAAGAAAAAAACATAAAAGTGTTAGAAATGAAATTTGTTGAATATAACGAACCATAGCCTAAAAAGAACTCTATTTCTTAAAACCGTAAAATGGAAGAGATTGAAAATATTTATTCGAAAAAAAGACTAAATATTGTGTTAGTTTCTTGGTTTATGTAAGTTCTTTATTATTCAAATAAAGTACATAATTAGTATACAAATCGTTTTTGAAAAAAAATTGTAAAAAATAAAGAATTCTGTGTTATAATAACACACTATAATTATAATTTGATCGACACCTAGGATTTTCAATTTTGTATACCTATACTTACAAAAAGTGACTTCGATCTCCGAGAAATGGAATTCGATACGATTTTAAAAATCGTTTTTCTACCTAAAAATGAAGTTTATTCTCTCCCTTGTTAGTAAGATATAAATTTCTACAATCAAAATCAGCATTTTTCTAACGAAAAATACTACCTATACAATTGCTGACTTATAACTTTTCAAATACTGATGCTAAATAGATTGTCATGTAAGCAATCTATTTAGCACTAGTATTTGAGAAATTACCAGTAATTATTTATATAATATTTTTCGTTAGCCAGCTTCATTTTAAAGTACCAAAAAACAATTTTGAAAGTCTTATTCAAATCATTTTTCCCGGAGATTGGAGTCACTCCTTGATAGTGTCCTACTGATAAGAGTTTACTTGTACGAGGAACAATTAAACTTTCAATAATAATAATAATAATAATAATAATAATAATAATAATCACTTGTTTATTAATACATAATGTTAGTTTTAACCTATGACCCTGTTATAACGAATATATACATATTCCAGATCAAATTTTACTTCGACACATAAGGATTTCACTGATGCAATACAAATTTTACAGCATTCAAACAGTGACTTTTCCCGTTGTACGAATCCTTAAATTTAACCATACTTCAAAATGTCACTCAGATTTTGATTAGTACCATATTCTCATTACAACCTCATTCGTAGGTAGAAAACCTCATTCCATAATTTACAAATTCGTGCAATTGTAAAATCAAGTTTTGATTTCGCACAATGCAGACTTTTAATTAACGCTATATACAATCCACTAGCAGTCTCTTAGTGATTAATTAATACTCGATTAATAACTTCCACCAAATCATTTTTAAGGGTACGTCCGTACTACTTACAGATCCCTACGTCGAAAATTTCGCATTATTTCAATTCGTTCTGCAGCTTTTCAAAATTTCCGTGGTAAAATTGACAGCAAACAACCTTAAATTTGAGAATGTGGATGAGTATGTAATTCCAGATATGCGCTTACATCCCCTTCGCCCAACGAGGCATCGTTGACAGATTCGGTCACGCTGATATTGTGGTGCGACATAATGTGGTTCCTCATCTCGTACCTGTACTTGTACTTCTTGTCGCAGTAATTGCACGCGAACTTTCTTGTCTTGTTCCCGCACTCGACCCTCTGATGCCGTCGCAAGCTGTCCAGCCACTTGTACTTCTTGCCACAGTCCAGGCACTCGTGCACCTGCTGTCGTGGCGAAACTGGAACGAAGGCCGGGTACGACTTACGCTCGGCAGATTCGTAACCGACATTCTGATAGCCACGCGCGGTTTTCAGCTCGGTGCTCAGAGTCTCCGCCTTCAGCTCCTGGAGCGACCAGAGCGGATTGTACGAGTCCTGCAGCAGCGCTGACTGCGACGACATGGCCTCTGGGGAGAAAGAAAAGAAAAGGATGTGGTTAGATCGATAGACTGGCAAAGAAAAGGTCGGCGTTTCTCGGGCGCTTGCCAAATGCATTACCTATTTATGGTATAATCAAAAAAAGGAAACTAAAATTTAGAAAATAAATAAGCATTATTGTAACTTCTAAGAACAACGTAAAACGTTAAAGAAATATTAAAGGAAGAAATATTAAACTTGATAAAGTTATTGTTATTCTTTTTTTTTTTAATTCTATGGCATTGTATTTAAAAAGTAACTACAAATACATACAATAATTACTTAAAACAGTAACGAATCACTTTAGTTTTGAGCTATGAATCAGAAACTTTTATTTTTGTTTCACATGTAATATCACAACTTCATTGCATTTGTGCTGGATATTATGACTATTAAATATTATGTACATTCACTGAGAACAAAATCGCTCAACTACATATTATACAACATATATTTTACGAAGATCATATTTATGCATAAAATAACAGCTGCTTTACAAAAAAGATAACACGCAGTTCATATTTTTAAAAGTGATACAGTTGTGAATATTTAGACAGACCAAACGTTGTGACAGTTTATCTTTATACCAATGCTTAAACTCTATACATTGATTCTGTAATACTGATCATAGTTTGTGCCAAAAACTTTGTTGTAAAACTAGTAGCCAATAGACCGTATGTACATTGAGGATACATAATTACATATTTAACCGATTTGATGGTTGTTGCTTCATTCCTAGTCTTAAATACTATACCTTCAAATAGTAAAAACAACTAATAAAAACTTCACATATGTAAAACAACTGTATGATCAATAATTTTTTGGACAACATTTGTACACATTCAAATCATTATCCCAAAACAATAAAAGGTAACCAAAAAAATCTTAATCTACCGTAAATTAATAATAAAGAGTATATTACGATACGTGTGACTAAAATAACTCTTTTTTGCACGGCGTGAGGTTAGTGCCCGAACACAGCGAGAGCGCTAAACGCCGTGTAATAAAGAGTCACTAAGTCACGAGTATCGTACAGAGTTTTATAGCACTGCCTGTCCTAAGCCCGCTGTCACGCCTATCCGTGCCCAAAGTAAGGTAAAATGCCCAGTACTTGGACAAAACAAAAAATCCGACCTATACTTGGACAACGGCAATGAATTACTTTTATTGATAGATATGAGAAGATATGATGACAATGTCGATTTATTAGCCTTGATTACAGTAATAACAATCTATTGACATCGAAATCCTTTTAATTAAGTTATTAAATTTATTTGTATACAAAGTATAAAGTTTTGAAGGTTATGTTTTCGAAGCGTGCAAAGCTGAACATTGTCCAACTTTAGGCAACTGTCAATTGCCATAAGGCAGTAGTTGGACACATACAATATCATTGTCCAAGTACTGGTTTAAAATCATGTCCAAGTATTGGTATTAACTCGATTAGGATGTGCAGCTATAGCAATTTTATACACGTATTTTGAACTTACTTTTTTAATATAAAAAGGCAAGCAATTGTCTTTGTATTTGGATAAATTGATAAAATAGAGCGCGAATTTATAATTAGATAAAAAAAGTTTTAACGAATTTCGATTATTGATTTTGAAAACACCGTTTGTTTAAAATGTTCTCAAAAGTGTCCAAGTACTGGGCATTTTACCTTAGTCCTTTTTTGCACCGTGAGGTTAGCGCACGAGCGTAGCGAGTGTGATAAACACGGTGTAAAAAAGGACTACTTTACACTGAGAAAAAATTAGTGGAAAAATTATAAGAACGCCCAATAAAAATTATCCTACTGAGCACGGAAACCGACCACACAATGTCACAAGTGACCTATTTATTATACTTCTAATACTTTTTACTGTTTTTTATAAGAAAAATTGCAAACAAAAAATTGGAAAAATTGCTAAATAGTATGGTAAAAATAACAATTCACAAATTTTACAAGAAACTAGGGTAATTTTTCTGATATATAGATAGCAATGCACGGTGCTTGACATAACCTGCAAAGCTGTAATTCTGTAGCCAAATAAGACTCTCGGATCGCTGTAAACAATGTAATTGTTATGTAAATAGCTTCAATTAATATTTTAAATCATTATAAATCAATCATTTTCTTAATTGTGGATGTTATTTTAACATAATGTAGATAAAAATAAATGAATACAATTATATGTATACAATTATCAATATAACATATGCAGACGATTCGGATCACCTTCCGTAATAAGTAGTACGTGTGGCGCAGTTGGTAAGCTGTTCGCCTGTCAACTCGAAGGTCCAGGGTTCGATTCTCCATCCCGGCCCTTTTTTTCAGCATTAAAAATTCGTCATTTAATTTATTATTTAATATTACTTACTTATTTATCTTGTATAAATTGACTGACTATAAAAATTACCAGACTGACAGCTGTCTGTGGTCGGTTTCCCCATACAGTATCGTAATTTTTACTGAGCGTTCTTATAATTATTCTACTAAGTTTTCCTCAGTGTAGTCACGGATAGGCGTGACTAAAGTGCGGGCTTTTAGATCACACCATGCTATAAAACATAATGAAGTATTTCTTATGTTTTATGACTTATCTTCTCTATTTTGACACCGCTACGAAAATAGTATATTTGCGCGCAGAGTACCTATAATAAAACCAAAACAACTTTAACAAAACCTATAAAATTTTCAAAACACGCCGGAGAAGCATCCCAGGAACTAGTTCGTCGGTTTGTCCCTAAAGTGTTCCTCGCGATGCAGCATCATGACGTCGTGGGTGGGAAACTCCAAATCGCAAATCCCGCATATTGCCATCCTGGTGCCAGGGCAATTCGCCCTTCGATGTCGATTCAAGCTCGTCCTGCTGAGGTAGACCTTTTTGCAGCTGTAGCACGGGAATTGCTGCTGCTGCTGCTGCTGCTGTTGCTGCTGCTGCTGCTGCTGCTGGCGCTTGACTTGATTACAAACGCGCAGGTGATTGTTCAGCATGCCGATGCGGAAGTAGCTGCAGCCGCAACTCGCGCACACGTACTTGGCGTTAGGCGAGTCGCGCTCTGAGTCCTTGGGGATGTAGTAACCCAGGCTGGACATGGGTATGCAGCCGCGGATGTCCAGGGGATCGCGCAGCTCTGAGCCACTCTCTTCCGAGTCTGGAACAGAAAGGATACTGGTTGGTTCAAGGTTATTGTGGTAGGGTAGGACATGTTCAAGTGCATGGAGAAAATGATTGGTTTTCAATATTTTTCTTGCGAGTGTGTACGTTGCACAGATCATGATTGAAGCGAAAATAGTTCCTCGATGCACTTTTGATATTACAATAAGAGACAGGGGCAATTTGAAAAAACAAAATATTGAGTGTTTGTGTGGACACACGTGGTTATATAAAATACATTATATTTTGATTCATTTTATGTAAATTATTCGGTGTTATTTCAGAAACGAAAAATCATAATTTAACAAAATGAATATAAATATACGTAAATGAAAATAAATAAATTACCTTTTTTGTAAATAAAAATCCAACATCAGGCAATTCATTCAATACATTTAAGCTGCTGCCGATGAAACGTTAATCTTCATCAGTAAAATAAGCAGTATAAATAGAAAGTAAGAGTATAAAGTAAAATTTAAATATTTGTAAGGATATTTTAACACTAACAAATGCCTTTGAGTGATACATTTTTACTTTTTGCTGAAGTAATAATAAAAAAAGAACTCATGTTTCAGTAAGTAAGTTTGTAAGACTACTTTATTTTGATAATACAAATGGATTTTTGTTAGGACACTCACAGTAGAAGTATAATAATTTTAAGCTGAAAATTGTTTTCCTATAGATATAATTCAATACAACTTTTTGGAGACAACGATTCTTAACCTACATAATAGATTCAATTATATTTGGTAATGCCACTAAATTAATAGTAGAGGTTATTTTATCTTTGTGGAATTTATTGTCACTTAAAAAACATATGTAAATCGAATAAAAATATGGATATTTAGGTTTCATAAGCCGAAATAGAAATTTCAGAAACATATAACACAGTTACATAAATGACCTAATGTATTTGAAAAACCAAAATTCTAAAATTTTCTTTTACAAAGCTTATTCTAATCTTTTTTCTTATCAATTCCGAAATTTGTACATAAACTTTTTTTAATATTTATACTCACGAAAAATTTATGATTCAAAATAATTCTGTGTTCGGAATACAACTTTAAAAAATATTTTTATACACTTTATTTCATTGTATAACTTGTTTTATTTTTACAATTATTTTTAATAAGATTAATATTGTTATTATTATATGATGAATAATAATTATTATTATTCACTGGACAGTTTTGTATTCGTCGAAGCAGATTATAAAAATCTAATCTGTAGATCACTGTTTGTTAAGTATAAGATAAGATTTTGCGATCATTCGTTGCTGTAAATATTTCACTACGACAAAATAGTTTTTGTAGCTAAGTCATTTAATAGGTGTCTTATGATTCTTTCGTTCAAAATGACAAAAAGTTATTTTTGTTAAGAAGTTTAGAAAATGTCTTCTTTAAATATCAATTAAGCGTAAAGATTTTAGTCTATAAATATGTGCACTTACTTCGCTAAAGCTGCGAAATGAAAAGTAAAAATTATTTCATGGCACTAAAAATATTAAATCAATAACTATTTTAGTAAACTTTATGTAAATAAATTTGTTTTTAAAGCCAATAATTATTTAATTATAATAAAAACATAAATTTGTAATATCTGCATTAAAAAAATGTCTAATAAGTTTGATTCACTGCTGCTGTAATTACAAATGTCTATACGAGAATGATTTCAAATTTTGCTTTTAAGTTTAATGTTAAAATGCGTAATTATAGACATACGTAAAGTCGTATTTATACCTTTGAATTGTGATGTCATATAAGAATTTTAATGTCATGTATGACATTAAAATAAATATATTGGTGCATGTAACTGTAAATCACTATTATAAACCAATCATTTAATACGTAATAGATGATAAAACTATACAATTTCATAAGTTCTTAAAATTAGAATTAAAATATTTTACTTCTATTATTACTATTGAAATTAATTTATTGTTTTAAATAGCCACGAATTTAAAGAGCTGCTGCTAAAAATAAATTAAGTACGAAATATATGTTATTTTTAGCTGTACATAGCAAAGTACGACAAATTTCTATTAGAAAGATTCCAATTTTTCTATAAAATAAATTTTCATTATTAGAAACATCACAGATACGTGTTTTTGAGCGATTAGCTATAAAAATTACGCTATCCTTGACAAGCCAAAAATTGTAATGTTTTTCATAGAAAATTCTTTAGCAGCAAGCCCTTTGCTGCAAACCTAATGCATGTTTCGTATTTTTTGTTTCCATTGTCACTGCAATTTTTTAATTTAAATACATCCTAACTAATGTGTCAACACGATAACTTATGCTAACCTATTGTAGTGTAATATCAGACAAAAAATAATTAAAAAAAATCACATTTTTAATGTGCCAATGTCGAGCGTTTTCACTATAACGTAATCTTACACAAGAATAAACCGACATTCAAAAAGTGACTTGAATAGATGCACTCGAAAGGATTTAATTAATTACTTGTTAATATTATCATAATCCCCTACAACTATCTAATTTCCTTGTCTTCAACGGTAAATTATCTTTCATTCAATCGGAATCTAGTTCGTGAATTACAGTAAGATTAATTTGTTATAGCTGGTGGAAACATCACATTGATGTAATTCATGTACTTTAAAAGAAAAAATTATTTATCCTTTTTCAACTTTTTAGGCTGAACTGTATTCATTTTCGACTCGAAACCATCAACTCAATTGATTTTTGATTGAGCACGCGATGCAGGTTTAAAGTTAAAGTAACTCCTATTTTAGAATGGCCGGCGGGACCACTCGTTAACTAGAACTAAATTTATTCTTAGACCTACTCCCAAAAAAATGCATCGTTTTTCAAATTCATCGCTTCTCAATCTTCAACCTCGATATTTTCCCAACGCTCCCTGAGGCCGCGGTCCACGTGGCGGGTGTCGACGTGGTCAGCTGCTGCTGCTGCTGTGCGTCGCCCTTAGGCCGTCGCCCTCGGCGACGGCGGGCTTTTCCTCAGGAGGCCGCCGTCGGCTGCTCCTTGACCTGTTTGACGACCGGCACTGCTTCCGGATCCTGCTTCTCGTTCACTTGCTGCTGCTCTGTTCTCCGATTGTTCCTGCAGTAGAGCTTCTCGTGACGGCGCAAGCTGTCGGTCCGCGAGAAGGCCTTGGTGCAGCGAGGACAGTAGAGCCGGCGCTGAGTACCACTACCTGACACCCGGGGCTGCTTACACGTGGTCAGCGAGGCGGGCAGCAGGTTGTCCTGCCAGAGCTCGCTGCTCTCCGGTGGCGTGGGCAGGTAGAAGTTGTTCATGTCGATCTCGAGGAATTGCTCGGGCACCATAGGATCGGACAGCTCGGCGTCGACCGACGGATCCTGATGATCGTCATCGTCGTCCGCCGCGTCGGTCAGCCAGGCGCTTGACAGCATCGCGTCCTCTGGAAGAGAGACCAGAAAACAGAGGTGGCGGATTAGCGATGAGCACGAGAGGACTGAAACTTGGCATGAGTGAGAGAAGCAGATATGGGCGTGTATATGTGTGTATGTGTGCGTATGTGTGTGTATGTGTTCTCGGCATTCCTTGAAGAGATATAACGGATTGAGATTTCTTTGTTCTTCAATTCAGCGGCAAAGCATTTTAACAGTCTTTTACTTTCTAGTAATTTTGAATATTATAAGAACTTTGAAAAAATATCACAATGAATTAATATTATTGGTAGTGAATTTCAGGTTCCATTTTTGAAAATCCTGTTTAGTAATATGAATACTACTGACGATTTACAAGCAACCTTGTTTTGGGATATATTATCTATATCTTATTTACTGCTTCAAAAAAATTCGAGAACGTAATGTTATTTCATGTTTTTATTTAAATTTTAGAATAACGTGCTGTTTATTTGCAGGCAGTGTCATTATAGCTAAATATGTGTTTACGATGAGACAACAATCCCAAATGGTATACAATTCTTCGTTACCTGAAATACTAATTTTTAATAAGGCGTTTAATGAAAGTTTCAAAGATTTAGTTTTTAGGAAAGAAAATTTTTGTTGAAGATGAACAGTTTATTAAATCTAACTATTCATATCGCTTTTTTATAATAATAAAATGTAGGTATATATTAAAATAAATGCATGAAATTTTGTATAGCAGTTATACTACAGTTCGATACAAGTGTAAATACACTTGTATCGAACTTTATTTTTTTAAACGAAGTGAGCGAAACGAGATCAAATGAAATGATTCAAGGATGAAGGATACTAGATTTGCTCTCAACAAGCATGAACTCGCTTCCCTGACACGACAGTTATAAGAGTTTATCAAGTCTGGGATGGGGTTGAATTATGATTAACGCACTCCGTTTAAAAAAAATACATAATAATTTAAAGATAATATATAAACGTATTCACTAGAAACTTTTAAAAAGTTGTGGATAAGTGGAACATTGACTTGATAAACGTAATTAGTACGGTGTTACTTCCAATCCTTCGAAATGTTTCCTTATTTTCATTCGATAACAGAGTCTCATAAAATTTATCTCAAAGCAAAGTGGCTGCATATTTGTCAACTCAACTACAATTGCAGGTATTAGAAAATGCAGTTTATTGTTAGTTCTTCTTCTCATACATTTCTCAGCCATTTCTTCAAAACTTTTAGAACTCCAATAGCCTTTGTTATTTAACGAGATTCTGAAACAGAATTAAAAAAACAGAATTAGAGAAGTGAAACTATCGAAATATTTACTCAATTCACGTTGAACAAGTGGCTTCTATGTTAACCGTTATAAATTTCTGTTTCCAGTGAATATATAACTTGTTATTTGAAGAACATAATTCGTAAAGTAACTAAAAATATTTATTTACAATGACATGTAAATTAGTATTTCGAGGAGCAGTGTAAAAATATTATATCAAAGTTAAATGACAGTGTCTTATTTATTTTACGTGCTTAATTTTATTACAATAAAGAAATTTGTGCTCACGACAATGAGCAAATTTTAGGTTTTATCGTATATTACATATCCTTAAATGATATATTACAATAGAATTTCATATTCGTGAAATTTTGCGCCATTAAATATTTCGCATATATAGTGCCAGTCAACACGGTACTGCTTGGGTAAACAAACATTCCGAGTCGATAGTCCGACGCTTTAGACGATTGAGCTATCGTAGCTCTATATACAGCTCTATACTTCGCATCTGATTAACATATTTGAAAACTACATGATACATATTTAATATTTGACGACTTATACTTATACAGATGCGTCGCAATATTCTGGAGGCACATTGACTTTTGAATAAATTTCTTAATTGGTCTCTCTCTCTCTCTCTCTCTCTCTCTCTCTCTCTCTCTCTCTCTCTCTCTCTCTCTCTCTCTCTCTCTCTCTCTCGCTCTTCTATTTTCAAAGTAATAATTTATGGATAAATTTCATCTACGAATCCACTTCAACTATCCACGACAAATTTGAAACGACCTCTCAACCATTTAATCAATTTCCAATTTACAGTCATAACTAGAATCGACATTACATCTGATATTTAAAATTATATCAACACTTTGTTTTCAGAAAATTTCTCAAAAATTCAAAAAAATCATCACACAAATTTCCAAAATACCCTGTCGAGCAGTATGTAGAAGAATATCGTTCAGGCAAGATGCTTGGTCGTGCAGTGATTCGTGAGCTCGTATCTCCGATAGAACGTCTTGTTGCAGGTCAGGCACCTATGCTTGGGCGCCTTGCCGCACTCGAGCCTCTGGTGGCGCTTCAGGTTCTCAAGCCACTTGTAGCCCTTGCCGCACTGGACGCACAGGAACTTCTGATCGGCAAGGGGCGTCGAGTTGCCCTTGTGCGGGACGGTCGGATAGGCGAACTGATTGTAATACGGCTCCGTCCACGTTTGATAGCCAACTGCAAAAGATACAAGGCGTGTGGTTAGTTGGAGGGATGTGCTCTCGACGTTTTTCGTACGTTCAGGGTGTGTAAGTTCGATGTCGGGAGGTGATGGAACGAAGGTGACTGGATCGAGAGTGTAGGCAGGGTGACGGTTTGTTATTATTGAACATTGAGAATGTTATGAAACAAACTAATAAATTGAAAGTAAAAAAAAATTCAATTTTTTAAAATCATAATAAAGTAAATGAGTTCTACTGCTACTTATCGTGGTAACGTTTTATGTTTCATTAATAGACAAAGCCAACAAATTTGTACCTACGTTCTATGAAAAAAGTTTTATTAAATAATTCCTTTATATGTATACATAAAATAACAGCTAAATAACTTCTAATTTAACTAACTATAGTCATTGGTCATTCGTTCAATTTGTTCGACTTTATCGTAATTACATCTCATTCTAACTTAATTATCAGATTCAAATAATATGCCCTCAATCTTTGCACAAAAACAATTTTGTAACTAAAAAAATATATCGAATGTTTAACAGTAATATAATCCACATTCATAAACACTTTTAAACAAGCGTTCAAATTTACGAAATATGATAATCGTTTTTTGTACAGTTCATTATAGATTATTGTATTATTCGTATCCACAAAATACGTATAAAATATTAATCTTCAAGTGCGCCTACAGTTTTGAATACATTTTCGACCAAAGTAAAATCGCACTTGAAAATTTAGTTTGGCATACTGCTCGTAAAATAAAATATTTCAAACAGTGATGCATGACACGTCAAGTTTTGTAACGTAGCGCGAATACGGTCATGCATCTAAAATTACAATATAAAAGCATCGATATTTTTGCATTTCTAAATAAATTTGACAGTATAAAGCGATCGATATATGTAATCTATACAAAACATACGGGATATCGTCTCTAACCTAAATACTTCATTATTTGATTGAGCGTATTCAGTCGTTAAACAAACGTAAAGCGCTTGCATTCTAACATCGGTACGTATGAGTTTCGCTTTTTACATAACTAAAAAATCAATCAGTTTGTGCTTCTTGAAAAATGCCTGTTAATAATATCTCACGGAGAAGCTACACGTAAGGAATATAATTCAAATAAATGTTACCATTTAATCAGATCTCCAAATAGCAAGTTAGAAGTCGCATTTGATTTTCAACGGTAATTAAATGCATTCAATAAAACCTGAAAGTGTAAAAATCGGATCAAATGAAAATTCATCATATCTCTCTGTATGATGAGAGTTGCATCGCACCCAAACTACTCATCTAACGTAACCTTAGTAAAAATCAAGCAACCTAAATTGAACAAAAAAAAATATTATCGGTCTCCTCGTCTCGTCAAACTAAAACGTCATTCTCCCTTTTCCTGAACAAAAAAGAAACTAAACAGAACAAGAAAACCAGTCTTTACACACTCTCCCGCGGAATTTTTACTCGGAGGGTTCGTCCTTGCCGGTCCTGCGCTTCCTGCAGGCCCTGAGGTGGGAATTCAGGACGAACTTGTGCCTGAATCTGCGATGGCAGATCGGACAGATCTCAGCTGGCACGACGCCGCACTCGAGCCTCTTGTGCCGGCTGAGCGAGGTCGTGGCCTTGTACGACTTGCCGCAGCGGTCGCACACGTGGAATCTCTGCTGCTCGAGGGCGGCGGCGGCGGCGTGACCTAGCAAGCCGCTCGTCGGATTCTTGTAAGCTGCAGCCTCGAAGCTGCCGCAGCGGTAGCCCGACGGCAGGAGAATCGCGGGCAGCAGACCTGCAACGAGCCAGAGACACGATGGCGCGTTAGAAGAAGAAGTGCCTATGTGAGGTGTGGGAGGACAGAGGTGTGTGTGTGTGCGTATGTGTGTGTGTGTGTGTGTGGGGGAGGTTGAGAGAACGGAGATTTAAGTTGCTCTTGTGTGAGGAGAAAAAAGCAACGGGGCTTTCTTTGACTCTCGACGAGGCGGCGTGATTGTATGTATGTACAGTGGAAATTAAAAAAGAGAAGGTTGATATATCTTGACATTATAATGTAGCTAGGTTACAGGACATTTCGTCGACACACGTTGTACAAATGCGTGCGTACAGAGCTACGGTTGGCATTGTTAAAGACTAACGTTTTACGGACATTTTTTAGATGATAGAGGAATGTCTTACCGTAACATGTAAGGAAAGTCACAACTTTATCGAAATAATTCCCTATTATTCTAGGGAGTATGTGAGCGATAATCGAGTCTTTCCCTCTTGATTCCCATAATGCCGTGTGGAGCAGTATTAGGAATGCAAATTATTCGAAACCAGTTTCATATTGAGCTACTGATAAATTAATTATTTTGATACAGTGTCGTCGTGAAAATTTTCGATGCAATGGATGCAGTATACTTGAATAAACACAATGTCAGGATCAATTTGAGTCTGAAAGAAAAAAAAAAGTCATACGTCAGTTACACGGTAGAGTTGGAGATTATATTGTTTTTTTCTGTGATGTTTATACTTACAGTTTTTTGTTGGAATGTAGCAGCATATCCTTTTTTACGTCTCATTACTGAAAAAAATTAATTTTAAGAGTAATAGAATCAATGAAACTGTGCTATAATTATGCAAGGTAGTTTAATGATCACCTGGGACGTTTTAGAAACAGAAATGGTTTTTTTATTTATCCAATAACTTTAAAAAATACAGTCCTTGTAATCTTAAAAATTAAATTTAACGTCGCATTTGATACAACTGTAGACTTGTGTTAAACACATCTACTATGTAATTGTAGAATAATCAAAATAAACTTCAACTTTTAAATTGTACAATGAATAATAATTATATTTATAATTAACTCATAAATAGATACATAAATACATAAATATAAGCGATTATATGAAATAGTAACAAAATAGCAACAAAAGAAAATAAATTGTATAGCTTCAATGTACTATTCAGTATGAGATAACTATATATTTGTCCAAAAGTTTTCTTTTAACTTTAGGCATTAAATGTTAGTAATATATGTAATAACATTATAAATTTTATTAATAATAATGTTAATAATTTTCATATTATATCACTAAAAAATATCACTTTACTTGTTTATAAACGTCCAATTTGAAAATGTCTTTTTGATTTTTTCAATATTTCGTAAAATAATTTTAGTTGTTACGTTAGTAGTTTTAATTTATTTATTTATATCGCTTGAACAACTTATATGTTATTGAATTTCAACATTAATCAGAGCTATATCTATTCTAGATTCATATTGCTTTTGAATATTTTCAAAGTTAATATACTGTACCCTGTTCGCTAAAAACTTACTACTCAACATTAATTTATCTATCAATTTGGCATCTCTAGTTTTTGTCCAAACTCCAGACATGTAAATTGGTATTTATTTCGAAATTAGGAAAAAAGTCTTCGTTAGCATCAATTCTACTTTTATATATAAATTACTGATAAAAATTAAAAAATACTATTACAATTTGATACTTTCGAAGAACTTTTAAAGCACTTCTACAATAAGTTATAAATAGGCCATACAAATTCGAACACATGCAGGCAATACCTACCACTAATGTTCATATAATACGTTGTGTACCAAAACTTCACATTTATGATGACACGATACCTTAATTTTCTCTCGATATCTTAGAACTTTTGGTACACCCAAGTATAAATATATCTATATCCTTATACGAGCTAATCCCACAAATATAGGTGCACCTTTAACATTATGTCCCTCTCTAGTTAAGTTCTATCCCTCAACAAAGCATTGATCAACAATAATACTAGCTAATAGGCACCGTTCGACCTCTTTCTACTCCCATTCCTATTTCTACATTTCAACAACCGCTATTGTCACGCTTTGTATCGATGTAAGTACGAGGCTAACACTTCTATCAGACGACTCTGGCAATTATCACTATACTTTTGTTCTCCCCCTATCCTCGAAAAGCCACTACGAGACCCGACATTTTTTCGCTTTTCGTTATGAAATCAGCCGTTTGCCCCAGCACAACTGCATGTGGTGGGTGAGCTTGAACCGATGGGTGAATTTCTTGTCGCAGTAAGGGCAGCACTGGCGAGGCTCGATGCCGCACTCGAGTCTCTGATGGCGCTTCAGCGAGTTCGGTAGTTGGTAGCACTTGCCGCAGCGATCGCACTTGTGGACCCTTCGCGTGGATTTGTGGCCATTTTGCAGTTCCTTTACAGCTCGGACCAGCAGCCGTGGCCGCGCATCTGGAAGAAGAAACGAAAAAAACCTGGCTGTTGGTCTCCAATTCTTTCTCTTTCTATCGTGATATCGCTTTCTACAGTGGCTCTATATGTATTCAAACTGTTTGTTGCTGTTTCTAAATTATGCGCTATGCAGTGTGGCTAATTCATGTTAGTGATGTGGGCACGATACCTTAGTGTCGTGAGGATGCTACCTAATTTTCAAAGGCACATGTTTGTACAATCTAATTTTCGGTCTTGCTGATCATACTTTGGGAATCTTCCTTTTGTGGCTGCGCTGACGGCTCTTCAAAAGAATTTTGGCCGAAATTTGAGAAGTCGTGCAGTGAATAATTTACAATCGTTATTAGGTTATACACAAAATGTTACAAATCCTACAAAATCGTATTATTACAGAAATAGTGTAAATAATAGTATTGCATACCATAAAAATCTATTGAATCAGTAGTCATTTCAAAATTTAAATTGAAAAAACTACATTAAGAATTGTGTATTGCATTATTTTATGGATATAAAAATAATGATGACGGAATCAGAGTAACGTATTTTACAAAATTAACTATAAATTACATGTTACCTAAGGGAAGCTTACGTCTAAATAATACGGTTATTTTTTACATTATTATTGTTACGATTTCTGTAAGAAGATAAATGGAAAATAGGTAAATTAATGGTCAGATATTGAATGAGATGCAAGGATATTCAACTGTCACATGAGGAAAAATATATACACTTATATCACAATTTTAATAAACAACGAATATCCAAGATAAATATTTTTATTCAGACCCTGTTTGTATTCGACTCCAAAAGTCAAAGTTATATTTATATTATGACGTCTATGTCACCTGTTATATTGTATACACATTGTCAGATGGATACACGAAAAACGTAAAATCCTTAAGTACCCTCAGAGAACGTCGAAAACATTGGAAATAGAAGTGAAAGATTTGAAAGAAAAAACGCGAGAATTGAACAGCACAACATGTCTGCTGGGCCCTTAACCGCTGACAAATCAGAGATGCTGCATGACTTTACAGGTCGAGTTCATGTGGCGGTTCAAGTGGTACCGCCTTTTGAACCGACTCTGGCACACCGGACAGACGTGCGGCCTGTCGTCCGGGACGAAGATCTCGTGCCTGAGAAAATGCGGCTCGAACATCATACCTGAAAAAAGAAAGAAAGAACAAAAGTTTGATTAGCGCAAGTGATAACGACGCGATACTTACAAATAGAAAGATTTGTGCATGTGTTTTGTGATTAGATTGTGAAATGGATGGAAGTAGACACATAGTTTCGCAGGACGCTGGAAAAAATGATGAATGATTGAATATTAGTCATTTTCAAATTTATTCAACTGTCACTTTTGGGTACAGGTATCTTATATACAGTTCAATCGATATGACTACAAGGTTTTTTACATTATTAAATTACAAAAATGACCAATCTTACAACTAGTTGTAAAATACATTAAGTATCAGTGCCAACATACGTGCCATTTCATTTAGTTTTTGGTTAACATTGTGCCTTTTTATTTTAATTACTTACAGGTTGGATTTATCAATAGATTTTATTTTACATATCTAAAATATGTAAATATTTTTTAAAGTATTTATATTTATAATTAAATAAAAAATATCTATTTATGTACATTTTAAATAGGAATTCGGACTGCCTCTGATGATTTTTAAGGAAATTTGGTGTCAGTTTTATTTTCTCTGCATAATTTATATCTGCATATCGTTATTAATAACCTCTTAGAATATTAATACGGAGAGTAATAGAGTATAAATGAGCACTTGTTTAGTATCTTCAGTCACAGCCGATCGATTACTATAACACATTACCCTGAAACCAGTGATAAGTATTCCTACCTTATTCTTACTCTTCTTGAATGAAACACAAGTAACAGTATTAACGTTTACAATCTATTACAGAATTGTAGCTTATA
This sequence comes from Torymus aiolomorphi, assembly GCA_036365515.1. Classification (NCBI taxonomy): domain Eukaryota; kingdom Metazoa; phylum Arthropoda; class Insecta; order Hymenoptera; family Torymidae; genus Torymus; species Torymus aiolomorphi. The sequence goes on from CM070876.1 coordinate 169,161,372, forward strand.
ACTACCGGAATAGGTCACTATGACTCTCCAAAGATCTAACGATATCCTGGTGAACCTGAAGCGCGTGCGTGTGCAGCATGAACTTGTGATAAAAGGCTCTCTCGCAGATTGGACACCTGTACTTGGGCTCCTTGCCGCACTCGTTGCGCAGATGACGCTGCAAGGATTTTTTCACCTGATAGGTGCGACCGCAGTTGCTGCATAACCACGGCTTGTCTGTAAGAAATCAAAATTCTCTGTGTTAATATGAGAGGCGAAAATAGGGGTTCCGTTCGTTTTAGTGTGGAATTCTGTATTAAAGAGTAGAACGTTAACAAAGCTGTGGAATCAAAGCGTACTAGGGATTTTCTTATTCAACTAGTTTATTGAGTCGTCTTTGACTTTACATATTTTACAAAATTCGAAGCGCGAAGTAATACTATAGTAGTTTTCGTTATTTGTCGTTAAAGAATGAAGGACACTTTCTACAGTTGCATTGACGAGTAGCTACTTATATAAAAAACATAAAGAAATTTTTTCTTAACAAATTTTCTAATGGACTTTTCTCAACAACCAGTAGTCATAAATGACATAAGAAAACCTTCTATAAGATGAATAACTAACTAAACTTTACGAAAAAAAAAAAATATATATTAAATTTTGTATTACGCGAACAACAATAAAATACTACAATAACTATATAACTAAACTCAATACCTTCCGATACTTAACACTGAATCTTAAAAGCTGCGTTGTTTCTCTATAAATAATTAAATCCCTAAATACAACATCCTCTACAGAGTATTCAAACGGCTCTTCCCACTCAACGATAAACATAAAAAATCATCATTTCGAATATAAAACAATACTGTCACTCGCAAAATCTTTGTTCGTCCGCTCTTTCTCTCTCTCACACACACACAAACACACAGACTTTCGAATCACATAACCCCGCGCGAAAAGAATCGAGCGAAGCTCCGCTTCAGGCAGCGGGGAACCTCGGTGAGTGTATGTAGGACGAGAGATGCGACTGGAGCCGGTGCTTGTACTTGAAGCGCTTGCCGCAGAGGAAGCAGGCGAACTGCGGCTCCTTGCCGCAGATCCGCTCGTGCGTGTACATGGAGGACTTGCGCCTGTAAGTGCGCCCGCAGTTCTTGCAGGCAAACGAGGCGGCTGAAAAAAGCGAGACAGACAGATGTTTCAGGATCTCGGCCCAAAGAGAGCTGTTATATTGATTTGGTTATATTTTATTTTTTTCATTTTTTTTTTTTTGGTCGGCGATTGTTAGAGAAGGTTTAGAAGAGACAGAACAGTTTTGTACAGTTTGTGTTAAATGTCGTCCGAAAGTTCATTGCGCAGTAGGTGTGTTTATGTACACTTGCAAAACTGAAAAGAGAGCCGAGAGAAGGCGTGAAGAATTCGGGTGTGTAATCTGACTAAGACGTAGGTAGCGTTGAGTAATGGACTCGTGAAAAAGTAAAAGCTGTGTTTGAATAACTTTATTTTTCATGAGAAAATAAATATAAGGGTTTCTTTTAATGCTGAGAATTGAATATTAAATTAAAAAATACAAGGTTTCTTATAGCGAATGTTACAACTTCTTACAGCGCTGCTTCGGTAGATAACTTTGCTTACATATTCAAGTATTTGAGAAAATCTTGCTTGACGACTTACCACCTGGAAACACACAAATATACCCCCACGTAAAAAATGTTATAAAGAAATGGTTCGATATAAATAATATACAAACTTTATAGAAACCATATAGAGTTGGCAAGAGGAAGATAATTTTTTTCTAATTAAGGTAATTTTTTTTTTACTACCCTGGTGGAAATTGAAATCATTTTTTGAGCAGTAAATGGCTAGTTTGATCCAAAATGGCAAAAAAATGGACTCCAGTTTTCTTCCATAAGTGTAACGATTTTTTTAACCTATTTTTCACATTTATTGGCCGCAAAGATGGTCACAATTTTGTACTATCTATTAATTTGGCATTTTAATGCTAGTTAAAATAGGTAGTCGATGAAGCCATTATAAATCTAGTAACAAGCGATTTGTTATGGCGATGAGCAAGAGAGATAGAGTCACGTTTCAAAATAACGATTTTGGTTTATATCTTATAGAATAAAGCTGTAAATAGTAGAAAGAGTACTAAATTTTGTTTATATCCCGGTAAACTATCTTTTAAGGGTATAAGTTTTAAAATATATGATTGAATTATTATGAAATTTTAATGTAAAAATTTTCAGGTTAGGGCCATTCCATAAAATGGGATAAGTTGATGAAAAAAAGCGTTACATGTCTGTCTAATAACTATCCATTTCTAATGGCCAGTTTCTGTTTTCCTTCCCATTTTTAATGGACTAATTTCTACCAGGGTACCTTAATCACAACAAAAATTACCTTCCTCTTGCCAACTCTATATGGTTTCTATAAAGTTTATATATTATTTATATAGAACCATTTCTTTATAAAAATTTTATATAACTTTTATAAAAATTTTTAAGCGGGGCTAACCGCCAAATGAACTCAATACGTTAAAAATCGTCATAGTATTATTAGTCTGTAGTTTTGTAATAGTTTTCGACGTTTGGTTGAATTGTGTAAATCAAACAATTTTTATTGTCTTTTTATTCTATTAGGTCGTTGTGTCATGTAGTTCAATATCAGTCACCTTCACTTGGAACTACTTATGCAGCAGGAAAATATTCGCGTAAAATTTATTTTGTTTTATATAACTTTCATTAATATAGTCGTATTAAGAAACGCATACAGACACACTTTTTCTATTCTATAAAATTTCAGAATCATTCTAATCTCATCTTCTAAATATTATTGAATATGTAAAGCTGAGTATAATGATATCCAGTTTGATCCTATCATCGAGATAACTAGCTCTATAATAAGTATAATCTCATAAGTTAAAACGATTATAAATTTGTCTTAATCTTAACGTCAGAGCAAAATCAAAACAACTTTATACTATTCGATAAATGAAATTCTACTTTTAAACATTCTGATCGAAACTGAACAGACTAAGCGCCACGATGTAAAAAAAAAATACAATAACTACCTCTCTGACGATCAAATTTTATAAAATAAACTATCAAAACGATAAAAGAAAAAAGCTTTCCCAATTCATCAAAACTTCGACTCTCGATATCTCTAATCCTCGTCGTGGGGATCGCGGGGAACGCGTTCCCAGTGATGAATCCTGATCATGTGCTCCTGCAGATGATGTTTGTGTTTGAAGCGCTTGCTGCAGAGGACACAAGAGTAGCGCCGCTCGACGCCACACTCGTGACGCTGGTGGTGCTTCAACGAGCCGCGCGTCTTGTACACCTTCACGCAGCGGTTGCAAGCGAAGCCGCCGCCGGTGCTGTGACGCTCATCGCAGTCATCTGGAACAGAAAGCAAGACAGATGCGCGTCAGTCGGGCGAGGTTGTTACTTTTCATTGTTTTTGTTGTTTTTTTTTTTTTAACTTTTACTGTGACCTGGTGGGAGAGAAGTTATGGCGGAGATTGAAGAATACGAAAATCTGGTGGGAGCGGCAGTGAATCGACGCTACGCTCATTTATTTACAGAAGTAATGAATAACAGGTGGTATACACGGTTACATTGGTGGCTTTTGAAATTTTGATTTTGAAATTCATTATTATATACAATGTTATTATTATTGTAATTTTTTTTAATGGAAGTAGGGTAAGTGTGGGTACTACTGCGGATGTGTGTATTATTGTGTATATATTACTGCTGTATAATCTTATGGAAAATCACAGTAATACCAGCGACGTACTTTTTGGGGTTCTGCGCATACGCGAGCGCTCTCCCTATGCTTTAACATAGCACCGTAATACCAACACAGTAGTTGCAGTAGCTTCGCAGTAACACCAGCAGAGAGATGTTGTTTTCAAAGTCATTTTATACATTTATTTATCAGTTTTTGTTCTAAAATTGTACTTTAATTGATAGATATGATACCTAAGTTCCGTTATTAAAAAGAATCAGCATAATTTTTTTGCATGGAGACGAAATATAATCGTTTGTAACTAACCTGAAAAAAATACCGCCGTAGTACCCACATTTACCCTAATTTTAGTCTACAATGGTTCTGATTTTTGATAAGGCACGCAAATTATTTATAAGGTAACACAAGAATTATTTGGTAGACATTGTTTAGTATATATCGGTAACTTAAACTTCTAATTTTCAGTTCTTTTAAAATAAAATTTTCTTTGGAGTTTAGCAGACTCCATTTAAATTAATATTTAATAAATATCCTTATGATTATTTTGTTATTGGAACTAGTTAGACTTTATTTATTTCAAATAAAGCGTCCAATCTTATTTAAATTACTTATTATAAGATTGTATTCTTTTAGCGTAGAAAATAACAAGTGCGATATGCTTGTCATATTATACGTACATTCAACTGTAATTTATTGTGAGCAAATATTATATTGTATTATATGAAAAATTAATATCGGTAAGAGAATCTGCAACTACGATAAATATGTGCAACTTCACACGTAAGTTCTGTTATTTGGTAATTAAATGAAAATCTTTAACTATTATAACATAGTGTTCTCAGATTGTATGTTAGTAGTTCACAATCCAGCTTTTGGTTACTTTTAGTATTCAGAAACGAAAACTTTGACTTATTATTGAAAATGAAATAAATATAATATGGATTTTATTAATATGAAAGCTTCTTAAAAATAGAAGAATACTATAGTGGAGTGTATTGACGAAAATAAAAAACTTCTCTTCATACTGAAAAAAAATATCATCATTAAATTAATTCATCAGTGAAAGTAATAAAATGGTTCGCTTGTAAATATAAACTTTGTGCAAGCAGCTTTAAAAAATTAGAAAAAAAAACACAAAACAAAACAAAAGAATTTCCACTTAAGGTGGCCGAATTACCTCGAGTTACCTTCTTTGGAATTGACGATTTTAGAACACCATTGCTCTCCTTAACAAAACACTCTAAAGTTCTGCGAAGTTTCAAAATGCAAAAACAACGTACGAATGTCAATCTTAGATATTTTGAAGCACCTGTTATCATCACAAAGAGCAACAGTGTCCTAGTCGATATATACCACAATACGATTTTTACATCCCTGCTGGAAATTGTCCATCTTTCTCCCATTTGTGAAATGATTTTTCCAAAACTTTCTGGCCATTTCATGATGAATCCCTTTGATAAAAACGAACCAACTCGAAATTCATTTCCCTCCCTTCTGCAACGCGAAATTTAATATTTTTGGCTTAGTTAACGTCAATCTCTCAACAAGTAAAGTGTCAGTGGACTTCCTTTTTCCTATCTCTATCAATTGAGTCTGGCCAATGCGGTGCCTTGGTAGGACGCTCAACAGTCGACACGCGAGTGCGCCGAGACCATGTGCTGATTGAGCACGTCCTTGCGCTTGTACTGCTTCTCACACAACAGACAGCCGTACTTCTGGTTCTTGCCGCACTTGGCCTCGCGCATGTGGCGCAGCAGCGACTTTTTCCACGTGTATCCTTTGCCGCAGCTGTTGCACCTATACTCGTACGTGTCCATTGAAGTCTGTTGCTGTTGCTGTTGCTGCTGGTGATACTGCTGAAAATGCTGCTGATGCTGGTGGTGGTGTTGGAGCTGCTGGCGATGCTGAGGTCTGTACATGTACAATGGGTCCAGTTGGCCAGCATAATTCAGCTCGAGTTCTGGAACAATTGGTAGAACGTGAGTGGTGGTGTCAGAGGTAGGTTGGCGATTGGTATACTGGTTTTGAACACAAGGTGAGAGGATAGTGTATGTGGACTCGATGTGGGTCGAAGATCCGTAAACCGACCCGTTCGTATTTACATATTTATCTAACTAAAAAACAAATATCCATTGGGTAAGAGTGAAAAATGTTGTGTTATACCTGTGCTTGATCGACGTTGATGCATGACGCTTCACAAATGTCGTTCAGTATTCTTTTCATAGAGTGAATAGATTTTCGTTGATGAATAATGAAGTAATATTCATTGACCCGAAATTGGAAGGAATCAAATGAAAATGGAAATTTATTAACAACTCAAGTCGTTTATTGTTCTTTTGGGCGTTGTTTATAACGAAGCATTTGTACATTTTCATTTTAGTAAATCTAAATTGTTTACCGCAATTCTTCATATTTTTATATCAAACCTTGATTAAACATCGATAATAAGCGATTTATGTGCGTATGAAGACATTTCGTTTGTGGAAAATAAAATCAGTTACAAAATGAAAATTCATACATCACGATAAATTCAGAAGAACAAACTGGTAACGTGTAATAATGTTCTCATAAATAAATACTCTCAAGATATAATAACTGAAAAATACATATAATTAATTATTCCTTAAAAATTATTACCCACAAGTATTTCTTATCGTAAATCTATCAACTTATTCACGTAATATCTTAACGCGCTGTTTTTGCAACTTTATTCGTGGTAAAACAAAAAGCACAACAGCGAAGCTAGTTCAGTCTTTTAGAACGAAAACATTTCCCCTTCAAACCATGGAATGTTCAAATGATCATATCATTCGCTCTCTAATGAAGCTCGAAGAAAATGAGCTAAACAAAAAATTTCAAAATCTAAAGAAAAGATCACGTACATTCTCTTACAAAAAAAAACTGCGTGAAAACGTTAGTCTGGTAACAAGTTTGGGAAGTATCGTAATTTTTCCAAACATTACTAAAAACCCTCTCCCAATCTAAATCTGCTGTGCGAAAACTCATGAGTTTCCAATTTCTCGACTCCCTGGCTCCGAAAGAACAGCACTCATTGTCCACTAGAACCGGCGACGAAGACGATGTTGTGCGCCTCGACGAGGTGGCGCTTGAGCTTCCACTTGTGCCTGATGCGCTGTCCGCATATCTCACAGCAATGCTGGGGCGCCTTGCCGCATTCCTCGCGCGTGTGCCTGATGAGGGACTGAAGCCAGCGGTACTCCTTGTTACATATCGGACAGACGTGACGGCCGACGCGCTTGTAGTAGTCCGTCGAGCCTGGAAGAACAAGAGCAGAGCGCAAGCTGCGCTATAAATTCGAATCGAGAGGGTGGAACTCACATTCTGAAACAGAAGATCTAAGATCTCGCTAAAGACGAGCGCGAATCGTCATTTGTTTCGCTGCGAAGATCACGCGGGTCTGAGAATTTGGGAAAATGGCGATGGCATGCGAATCGATGTGATGACGGCTAATTTTAATTGGATTCTGTAGGTGTGGTTAGTGTACTGGCAGCATGGGGGTTAGATCTTCTGTCTCAAGTGAAAACTTCCAAACCTTACACGTATCGATTTAGTTATGACAGGATGACACGTGTGACGGCGTTGGCGTAAAAATGGACAACACAAATTTTAACACGATGCAAAACTGCTTGCAGTTTTAAATAATTAATGGAAAAAGAAAGATATTATTGTGAAACGCCTAAACGTGTTTCTACTCGTTGCTTTGTACATTAAGCGAGTCAAATGTAAATTGAGTGCAGATTTCGGCATGTTTTGTTACTGTTGAAGCATTACTTACTTAGATATAGCATTCGTATGTGGTCGAGACTACTGCTGAAGAACTACTTTTCATCGTCTTAAGAAAATCAAATGAAGTAAATTTAATTGATGACATGATTTTTTATGAAATGATTTTGGTTTAATTTTTCACTTTACTGACAAAATAAATAGAAAATGGATTTTGTAGTGAAAATAAAATTTGTCCTCAGTTGCAGCAAGTAATTTAATGAATACGACATCTCATAAGAATGTGAACGTATCTTTATTTTAAAATTATATTTACAATGCTTAAATTACAAAATTATCTAAAAAATATCTAATTTGTTCTACATGTAAAAAATGTTGCCTTCACGCAGATATTTTTCGCACTTTTTAAAAATGAGTTTATTTTTATCAAACCACAAAAAGAAAATGAAAATAAATTACTATTATTATAGCATCTAAAGTAAAAGTTTGGTATAGATTTCAACAATGACGTTTGAACATGAATTTAATTCTTTGTAAATCAAATGAAACAATCTTGTCAACTTAACTTTTTATGTTGAGTTTAGTCGCATTTGTGTGATCTTATAGATCCGTAACCTGAAAATATCGGCTACTACTTTAAAATCATAGATTATGTAGTATAATTCTCCAAAATATTTTTATAAAATATTATAGAAAAAATGAAGCTCTGTACAAAAAATTTATTTCCTTTTTATCCTAATTTAAGATGTACATTTCATCCAAATTTATGAATCATGAAAGTTTATGCGAAATAGTAAGAGAAAATAAACGTTTTTTTGACGTGATAAAAATTAATACATATGACGAAAAACTTAAAAAATCCACTAGTTCGGTCCCAAAACTATCGAAAAATTTTTTTTCAAGGCATATTTTTAGCGCATTATTTTTCTTGTTCAAAAAAGGAATAAAAATTTTTTATCCTTAAAAAAGAAAGCTTTATTTCACTAGAACTGTTTTCTTTTTTCGACTTTTTTTATAATAACTTCATAGCACGACGTGACATAAATCCGCACTTATATCATGAATAGATGTGACGGCGGATTTATGTAAACGTGCTATAAAATATCGTAATATACTATTAATAAATGAAAACATATTACATCAGAAGCATTTTGACAATCCGATATTTTTGTGGAATACTATAAAAGTTACCTTTATAGTACTTAAAGAATGAGAAAAACTCACGCGTAAGATGGTCTTAAAATAAAATTTTCGACTATTTTGAAAATACCAAAATGGTTGATTTTTCGTGGATTTCGTTATATGTATATTTGATCTCTAATTTCAATAATCAAATCAATTAATTTTAATAGTTACGTACATCGGTACGTAAAAAGAACATGTTTACGACAAAACTCATGGCTTAAATGTAATAACATATGCGTGAAGAGCAAAGTCTATGCGATCGAAGATACCATTATAGTTTATATTAAACTGCCGAACTATGATCTGAAGTGAAGTGAAAACCAAGGATACAATATAAATAAACTATTGAAGCAAATTTTGATTCGGAAGATAAATAAACTCCTAAGTGAAGATTTCTGAATTCCCTAAAGGGGGATTTTTTATCGGGTCGCTTTTTTGCAGCAGTAGATCAATTTTCCAGCAGTTAATTTCTTTTCGATATAGTATCCGGAAAGTTCGACTTTACGGACTGTTTTCGGGCCGTAAAGTGCTACTTTACGGACACGTGTACGTAAAGTTAAAAAATCTTCAAAATGCTCGATTTCGGATAATTAAAAACAAATACGTTCATATATTGTGAAATTATATTATAAATATAAATAAAAGTTTTTTTAGTTTAATACAAAGAATGTAATATTTAGTTTAAATAAAAAAATCATAAATTAAATTTCATAGTAAAATAATTTTAATTTCTTTGATTTAACAATGCATTTTTTTGTACCACCTGCAACCCTTCGCTCCCTGCACCTCTAACAGGGGCTTCGCCTTTAGATCACCCCCCCCCCCCGCCCTGCGTTCCTAAATATCTTTACCGTTTCATATTCCATAAACCTCTTTCCATAATCATCTTATATACAATAATGTATTACTCCCGATAATTTATTATATCGACATTAGTAAGAACTTTACAGATACTATATCAAAAAATATTGTTCGCACCACAGCCGTAAAGTTTTACTTTACGGTTTAGGCACGAAAAGTACTATTAACTGCAGGGTTAACACTGAGCCATCCCTGATTCGACATTCGCAAAAATTTCGATCCAACAATTTCAATAGACCCATCCAGCCACAGCGAAGAACGTAGAGTCATTGTTCGCGATCATGCCGTCAATCACAGCCGTGTTACGAAACGTTTCTCCTACGCTGGAGCTATTTAGGGCGCCCCGTGCACGAGATTCTCGTGCCTGAGCAAACAGCTTCTGCGCCTGAAGCGTCGGCTGCAAACGGCGCAGCGGAACCTCGGCGGCTTGCCGCAGCTTTCGCGCAAGTGACGGGTTAGCGAGTCCACCCACGTGTAGCTGCGGCCGCATCTATAGCAGGCAAATGGCGCCGCGTAGTTCGTCCGGTAAGGATCCCGTCGCTGTTGCTGTTGCTGGTTATTCCGATCTGTAAGTAACAAGAGAAAAAGATAATGGGTTAAGAAGCGTTTGCCGAGGCGAAGGGCTGGCTGGACTCGACGTGAAATTTTTTTTTGTGATTCTAGGGCATTAGTGTTTCTTTGACATTATCAAGCGAATTATCGTTAGATATACTTAGTTTGTATCTTTGTTAAGAGTTTATTGAAGAACTGCACGAGCATGTGATCAACTTCCTTAATAAAGCCTTAACAGAGATTAAACTACACGGAGAGAAAAATTTCAGTAAAAATTACAAAAAGTTCCGCAATTTTTACTGAACTTTTCGGTACTGTGGTAACAGACTGCCAAAATGAGCGGATTTACTTGACTTTCTATACTTTTTATAGAATTTTCAGTAAAAATTACCGAACTGTTCAGTAACTTTTAAGAGAAGGTTTAGAAGTTTTCGCTGGCGTAACACGCGGTGGCGCTGTTGACTGTTGTGCGCATGCGCGTTCTTGAATTTCAGCGAGAATTACCGTGCACAACCGGTAGATGGCGAATATTGAAACTCGCAAGTGACCACGACTTTCCTCAGTTAGTATACAAGTCCGCTGAGTTTCTAAAGTTCATATGTAAGCGTTTGCGTATTGCGAAATGTAAGGCATTACTTAGGTTATGTGTAGTATAGTAGTTAGATATATTTAGGACTTTAGATATAAAAATTTCCTATGTAAAAGCGGCGTGCATATTTACATCTTATCTTACACCACAAGGAAAGCAACACTGGATTCCCAACTATTAAAATGGCAATAAGTGCGATTAATATAAATTATTCCCATAAATAGATAAATTTTTTTTAATTACCATATTCGCCATATTCTATAAAATTTATAACTCAAAAAAGAGTAAAAATTACGGAACGGTTCAGTAAAAAGTAAGTGCTTAGAAAAATTACCGAACTGTTCTGTAAAATTTACAAAAATGTCAGTCTGTTACCATAGTACCGTGAAGTTCGGTAAAAATTATCGAACTTTTTGTAATTTTTACTGAAAATTTTCTCTCCGTGTATGATTAATAATAATTTGCTCGACGAAATCGACAGCACAGTAATTTTAGAATTAATAGAGACAACTGTAGAATGAACGGAGATGTTTTTGGTTTGTACAGATGGAACGATCGATTTCTGCCAGAAGATTTGTATAGGAAAAATTTTGAGAGTATATTTTCATGATGTTTACAAAGTAATATTGAAAAATTCAATAATACAAAATGATTGTTCATAACCAAAAATTTACTCACTTTCGATTCTTTAGGAAATCGCGTGACCATTTTCCGAAAAAATATTTACTTCAGTGGATTAGCTCTGAAACGATTTTAGAAATATATTTTTTCAGTTAAAAACCGTATAATACTATATGATTCCGAAATTCTCTTATTTTGAAGATAGGATATAAAATATAAAAAATATTTTAGTTATATTATAAGTATAGGAAATATTTAAAATACCTATATGCAGAAATATTTTTTAATGCAAGTAATAAAAATATCGTAAGAAGGTGGGTAAATTAGTGAAAAATAATTTTAATAAAATTCATCCATAGGCTCGGAAAAAAGCGCTGCCTCTAAAACAATCTGAAATCAAACAATGATTTACGTAGTAAAAGAAATGGGTAATATAATAGTTTTTGCTGTTTCGCTTCCTGATTTATTATAAAATTTGGGATCTCAATAATAAGTGCCATAAACAGCATATAACAATTTAAATATCTTACAAATTAAACAGGGTTAAAATTAAAACGTGTAATTTATTATAACAATGTACTGAGAAAAGTGATATAGTAAAAATTACTATAATACATAGTAACGTCAAGAGATACTTGCAATATCAAAATAATTACTATGTTTTATAGTAAAAACACATAGGAATTTTTACTATAAAACATAGTAATTATTTTGATATTGGAAGTACGTCTCGACGTTACTATGTATTATAGTAATGTTTAGTATATCATTTTTCTCAGTGATAGATATTAAAATAATCATACATTTTTTACTAATATATTTTTAGTAAAATAGAATAAAAAAATCGCTGTATTATAGAAGAACCATACAAAAATTTGATATTTCTATTAAAATGTATTTAATTGATTTAATAAAATATTACAGAATATTGATCAATAATAATTATATTTTTCATCCAATATACAAGAAAATTCCGTATTTTATTATATGAAGCCTTCTCCTTTCTTTTATGTTATCTTAAAAAGCATCTTGTTTAAAAATTAACTTTATTAATTTATATTTCTTGAAATAAAGATGATCGAATGATGTTATTGAATGATTGTGTTATAATGTATAATAACATATATAATCTGAAGTACAGAATCTTAAGTATGTTCCCATCATCAGAAACCTGAAATCAAATTATGCAATGTTAGATATATTGAATAAAGGATATAATGAATCAAATTAAAATATATGTATTTCTTTATTAGATCAGAATAGGGTACAATAAATTTAAAGAAGAAATACTTTTGTTAGAAACATTAAGATTTATTTGATTCACGTGTAAGTATATAAAAATCTGTCTTAATTACATTTTAGTAAACAGAAACATCAATTATTTAAAAGTGATTTTAAATGCACTTTAAGTACAACCATTCCATAAGAAAAACAATTATATTTCTATAACTTAAAAAATAAATCAACCAATTCTTACATTAATTTTTGCCTTATACTATATGCTGTAAATTGTTATTTATCAAAAAATTGGCACCTTGACAACAGTCTATTATTATTGATAGCATCTCAGAAAAATAATACTGTGGTACACTTGAGTTTATAATGCAATCGATTCTTTCAAATAATATTGTATTTTACACGAGTAATAAATATCTATACATAATTACAAAAATATTACACATAAAAACTGTGTTCAGAATTGACGATATGTATGCAGTGAAATCGTATAATATATTTAAAGTTTGTAAGTGACTTTGGCAAGAGGTAGATCATTAAAGCTTTGTAATATCCTAGATATTGTCTTTTAAACTTTTTACAAAAATACACGTGATATAAAAAGAGGATGTGCAAAGGTAAAATATATATATTATGAATTTAAAAATATACTTATTATTGGTAAAAATATCTGAGATTACTGTAGTAACAATGAGTAATTATAAAAATAGACATTAAAAATATATATATTCTGACCTTTAAAGCACAATCCACTATACAAAGTGTACGAAAATAAATTAAGTGTGTTATTTATACTAAAGAAACGAAATATAAATTTATAACGCAATAATAATTATTACACAAACTAACTTCGAGACTTTCAATATTATTAGTTTAAAAAACACGTACACCAACTGTTCTTAAAAAGGTAACAATAATTAGTTTTTATTAATGTATTGCGATACGGTAAAATGTAAACTAAAATATGATAGCCTAGGTTTTCTTAACATATTGATTTTTCCCAATATCGGAAATATCTTGATTATCATTTTATATATTGTTACTTACTATTGACTAGTAACAATACGGTTTAAAAAAATTCACTTTAGTCTAAAAGATATTTCCAATTCAAGATTTTAATTAGCATAGTAAAATATATTATAAACAAATAACAAAAGTAAATTCTTATATATTAATAACGAAATTTAAATATTCTATATATGTTTTAGAGTACAAACGGTCATTACAAAAGGTAACTTTTTGTTCATGGTAATATTTGAAAATATAGGAACTTCATTTAGAAGCAATTTTACCGTATATTTAATATATATAATAAATATGAAATTGGATGCAAAGTAATACTGTTCTGTTGCTTTTTATATGATAATGTTTTTTCTGGCACATTTTTTCATTTGATTGTAACATCTACTATTACAGATTTTTTAATAATAATAAGAAAAATAATAAAATATTGCAAACATGATACAACAATTATGAAAAAAAAATATATTCTGATAGCTCATAATATTAAAATTCATTCTTTATGTATTAATCTTTCATACATAAAATGAGAATGGGAAAATATAAAAAACATGCCAAATATAAAAATTGAAAATATTTGTTATTTTAACAGAAGAATTAATATTTAGAGAGCAACATTTATTTTGAAAGAAAAAGTCTTTGAAAAAGAATTTCCTCAACCTTTAAAACAACCTTTATTGTATAACACTCCTAAGTAGTTTCTTACTTGCATACAAAAACAGATTATTAAAAAAGTTATTTTTTATTGGCTGTTAATATAATAGCAGTGAAGTAACTTTTTTAAATTATTAGAATATTCAGTCAGAAATAATTTTTGCTTCTTTGTTTTTAAGTAGTATAAATGTTTTCACTCAAGTACTATTGCAATGAGTATTAAAATATAATCTTCGCAATTTTTTGTTACTCAATTTTCGCGACTCAAATAAATGTAAATTTCAGACGATACTCTTTGATTCATGGTATATCTTCATGTGTGGTAACTTGTAGTTTGTAGAACGACTAGGATATGGATAGACCTTCACAACTTTCGAATACAGTTTGGAGAATCTGCGTATCAGAATCGATGTCAGTAAGGAACAGCGAGGATCTGTGAACAAATAAAAAATTACACATGAGTTACATTTGAAGACAAGCATGGTTATTGTAGATCGGCTCTTCTACTGTGTGTATATAGCACACGTTATAGATTCATGTATAAACTTATTTAGCAATTTGAATGAATAAAATATTGTAATACTTTGAAACGATGTGTAAATAAACGAATTTAACAACATCAATTTATAAATGAAATTATTCATCAATATTTTAAAAAAAATATAAAATTTTAAAGTGCCTTTTAAAAATAAAACAAAATAAACGTCAACCGAAATTCGAAGTTATTACAAAACAATAATAAATCTAATTTAAATATACTTTTAAAACTAAAACAAAATCAATAAAAAAAAACAATAAAAATGAAAGAATATCAAATTTGATTAGAAAATTAAAACATTGATAAAAATTTTTTTAAATCTTCACGGACGGTAACTTCTATAACTTAAATAAACTCACCAATCTTCAATATTGATAACATCTAGATTAAATTTGTTTTAAAACATAATGTTCTTACCAAAAATAAGTTTGTAAATAATTGAATTAAAAAAATGTATAATATTTCAAATAAAACTAGAAAAGTAATATTGTATTAATTAATCATTTAAACAGATCTAAAGAATTTCAAAAGAATATTATATGTTATTCAAAAATATATTGTTTTGATCTTCTAGTATACTTTTTATATTTTCATTATAAAATCAAAGTTATTTCATGTTGTATAATATATTAATATTAATATTATTTAAAAAAAATATTATCAGTTTTGAAAATAAAACTTTAAAAATTCTTTTTAAAAAATGATGTAAAAAGCAAAACAGATCTTTAAAATTTTACGTATTTTTTTTAGCAGTTGACTGTTTAAATTATTAAACTAAAACATTATTTTACGACTATGCAAAATGAAAATTTGAAAATAGATCCAACGAAAATTAAAAATAAAATTTTTTATCGATAAGAATTATCTTCATATCTTCAGAGTTGTACATCATTCCTTTATCTTCAAAGAAGTCTACGTCTTCAAAGATGTCCGTTTTTGGATTAAGTGATCGTTCTTCGTCCTATTGGCTTCCACAAATTAGTTCTATTTTTTAACAACTATTTAAGTAATTATTCATAAACTGTATAGTATAATTATAAATGTCCTTCTAATAACATGTTTTATTATTTATCTATAAATCTATACATATTGACCCATTTATTGGGCATATTGGATGGGAGCATAAAATGTCCATTTCAGTCTCGTACATACTCATACTATTTAAATACGATTGCAGCAATCGAGACAAAAAAATTCCATTCCACTTTATAGTCCAAGATAATAATTTACAAAGTTAACACTTTCTACACAAATTAATCAAACAAGAACTAGCATTTATAAAAGAAAAAAATTAAGTTATGAAATAAAGTATAAAAATTTATTACATAAAGTATTGGATTAAGCGAAAAAGCAAAATCTTTACACTAGTTCAAAACAAAACAAATAATTATGTATTTTTTATAGTTCCTTACATATGGAACCGCACAAAGAGATTGATCGCAAGTAATGGTGATACGAATAATTCTTTTGCTTTCTCAAAGAGAAAGCTTTATAACGGTGAAATTTTTCGACTCTGAGATTTCGATAATTTCTGATATATCCGAGCCCCCTGAGTCGAAATATGCCTGTTTTAGAAAATGTGTGTGTGGGTGTGTGTGTGTGTGCGCGCGCGCGCGCGTGTGTGTGTGTGTGTGTGTGTGTGTGTGTGTGTGTGTGTGTGTGTGTGTGTGTGTGTGTGTGTGTGTGTGTGTGTGTGTGTGTGTGTGTGTGTGTGTGTGTGTGTGTGTGTGTGTGTGTGTGTGTGTGTGTGTGTGTGTGTGTGTGTGTGTGTGTGTGTCTGTGTGTGTGTGTGTGTGTGCGCGCGTCAAAAATAGGTTGGAAGTAGGAGCATTTTCTGAAAGTACTTTTGATTTCCTATCAATTCATATTTATTACGTCCGAATCGGCTAACATGAAGTCGCTTTAAAAAAATAACGAAAAATATGAAAAAATCGAAAATAATTTTTTTTCGATGCGAGGTTCAAAAATAGGTTGGAAGTAGGACCATTTTCTGAAAGTACTTTTGATTTCCTATCAATTCATATTTATTTCGCCCGAATCGGATAACATTAAGTCGGTTTAAAAAAATTAAGAAAAATATGAAAAAATCGAAAATAATTTTTTTTAGGCGAGGTTCAAAAAATAGGTTGGAAGTAGGGCCATTTTCTGAAAGTACTTTTGATTTCCTATCCATTCATAATATTATATTGTAATCTTTCGTTTGCTTTGCGAAACTGAGGCGCATTCGTTTCCGTCTCACATATATGCATATGATATCCAGCTTATTTCCGTTGTTGTAATGATCTATCATGTTTGATAATCCTCGGGCATTCCAAAATATTGTTTTGGCTCGTCGTTTTGATTTCTATGATTTTCCGTCGATAAAAAGTTGTGGCTGCTCCTTGTTTATTTCATCATACATGTGTTCTTTTGGCAGTTTCGCACTTCGTAATCTTTTCCTGGGACTTTCTTTCCCTTCTCTGTCATATTCTGAGTTAATTCGATGTTTGCTGATGCTTTTTTATCGTATGCATTAAATAGTGCCGTTGAACTGTTATAATCGTGCACTTTTCCATTAATAATGATATTATTGCCTGTTATTGTTAATGGGATCTTGTTTCTAAGTTTCTAAGAACTTTATTGTTTTTTTTTTTTATTTTTTATATGCTCTCTTTGTTCATTAATGTAATCACTCATTCTGGCTATCTCTTCTGCAGTAAAGTTTCTTACTTTTTCAAAAAATAACTTTTTCAGTGAATCATGGTGAGTGTTATTAAAATAAATGTTATTTCTACCACTCTATACCTAAACGCATAACTATTATTACATAAAAATCGACGTAATTTTTCACGACAATAACTATTAATTTAGAAAAAATAGATACAGTAGTTTTCAAAAAATTCTTGTTTACACTTTCTGTGTGCTTCACACCGTGCATAACAATATTTTTCTTCTTACTTTTGATTTCAAAAAATTCTTTTTACTTCTTGAAGCAGCATTTTATTGTCTTTTTCTAAGACTTCCCAATTATTTTTAAAAAGGCTGAGATATTGTATAATTTTGTCGAATATTTTAAATTATTAGTTGTCATCTCAATATTTTCCACGTTGCTTTTGTTTCTTTTACGTCGGTTGTTAGATTTAAAAACGATGTTTTTAGATTATTGTTTGTAGCCATTTTGTAATTAATAACACATGTAAATTCAAATTATTTTTTAAAACAAAATCTAACTTTGAACGCGTTTGAAAACGGGTTGCACTCGGTGCGGGGTGTAAACGTGACTATTCTACCACGACTTACGATCAACTCTCTTTAACACAAAATGAAATACAAATATGGAGGAGGATGTCGAAATTACATTGCAATATTGATATA
This sequence comes from Torymus aiolomorphi, assembly GCA_036365515.1. NCBI lineage: Eukaryota > Metazoa > Arthropoda > Insecta > Hymenoptera > Torymidae > Torymus > Torymus aiolomorphi. The sequence continues at coordinate 169,179,455 of CM070876.1, forward strand.
TTGAGCGAAATCTAACTTCGCGCCCAATTTGTAACTAACAGATATAGTTTAATACAATAATATCATAAAAAGAGTCAATCATGGGAATTTCGTAAAATCTGTTTTGTTTAATTTGCATTCAAAAATCTAGATTTATGGACAATATTCCAAAAAGGATTATGTCTATTACTTTATACACACGCGCGCGCGCGCGCGCACACACGTGTGTGTGTGTGTGTGTGTGTGTGAATTCATACTCATACTGATAAGCTATTTTTACCTGAAATATGCTGAGATGAGATACTTTCTAATCCTATGTAGTTTTATTCTAATACATTAATGGAATTTTCCTATTTGAATGTACTGATTAAAATTTAGACTAGTTTAAAAAAACTGTATAATAGTAATTATACATTAAGTAATATTAATTGTATTAATACTATACAACACTAATTAAAATAGTAATGTACAGGATTTTATAGAAATCCAAACAATCGATCACGATTATGATCATGAAAAAACAGTTCAGAACTAATTTATATTCGATAAATCGGTATTATAATCCTGAGCTGTTAAAATTTCTTCTTTTTACATGTTGACACTGATAAAGGATGTATAATTTCCTATCTAAAGGCATCAAGAAGATATCGATAAACATACATTATGTCCAAAAATATATCTTTAACATTAAATTTGATAGTATCTAAATTTTTTGGCCAAATGTTAAACAACGCCATATAATTCTTAGTCAAGGAAAACATATATTTTTAAGTTATTTTTAATTTGAGTTTTTACATTTTTCGTAGTATCAAAATTACATTCTCATTTCTCTTCTCAATTCAATTAAGTCCAATTTGATGTGCTATGTAAAACGTAAGCATATCAATGTATACGAAAATTTAATAAATACGAGCAAAAAAGTCATTCCTAAAAAATCTTCCATAACTATCATATGCTCTAATCTTATCTCAAAATACAAATTTACAATTCAACATAAAAATATTCGTAAAAAACAACTTTTTATGTAATATATACAATTTTCTTTACGTGTCATATAGACCCTATTTATATATTAAATGAAAAAAGGTTGTTAAAATTTATACAGACAATATGGCCCAAATACAGTTATTACCAATAAAGTAACATTACTAATATCAAAATTTCATTAATATCACAAAAATTGGTGAATTAAATTAATTTTTCTATATACATTAACCTACCCAAACCCGGTAGCCAACGTTTGACAACCCATTTAATACTCTCTAAAAATGAATATGTAAAAAGTCGTTCACTGGTGCGAATAAGTGAAAAAATCGATTCTTTAGTGAATATTCACTTATTGAAGAAGTGGAATAAAATTTTCAAATTCACTTTAAAATTGAAGAAATTCCCATGATTAATATCGTTTATGATATATTACGGGAAGAATGCGAGAAGCTGTAAGAAAATTCTAATTATTGAATAATTAGTTTCTTTAGATAATGATGTTCCGATAATTAACATAACAATTATACAAAATGAAGTACTAAATTGAAGACTTAATTATATAAAACAAAGAAACATCAAATGGGACAAATAATATGGGTTTCTGTAAAACAATAATTCTTACGTCTTTTCCAGGGATATAGCGACTGGTTCGGGTACTCAAGGTTGAATAACAGCTTCTCGGATTCTAGGTCTTTTCTCGCTCAAGTATAGACACCGGGAAATAATTGACCACAGAGAACAACGACGATAATGACGATCGCAACTACCTCCCGACATCATCCTCAATTCTAGTCAACATCTTCAGTTGAAGAACTAGACAAGTGAACAATTTTCCCTAGGTTTTATAAAATAGAGTCAGCACATCTTCGGTCGACGCCAATGCTGCCTCCAAAGCAACCTGAAGGTCTTCATCACAATCGTGTCGTCATCTTCCGTGTCGAGACATCTTCAGAATGGTTTGGCCAAAGAATATAGATGCATATAGAAGCGTACTTCTTATGAGCGAGTGGAGAAACACGTAAAACCTATACTAAGCTATAGATGTTACCCACACTGAGAAAAGTGATGTATTAAAAATTACTATAATATATAGGAACGTGGGGACAAATCTCAAATACTAAAATTATTACTACATTTTATAGTAAAAATTACTATGTACATAGCAATTTTTATTATGTATATATCAATTTTTACTATAAAATATAGTAAAAATTTTGGTATTTGAGATTTGTCCCCACGTTCCTATACATTGTAGTAATTTTTAATACATCATTTTTCTCAGTGTATATAGGTCTATATTCGTTGGCTGAGCCGACTTCTTCTCGTTGAGTATGACGACGGGGCCACGCGCCGCCAGCACCGCTGCCGCTTCAGGGGTTACGGCATTAATGGTCGGCATCGTCGGTGTGGGTGGCGTCTTGGGCGGCATTAGCGCCAGCAGCGCCGACGGTGGTATTATCGTGGGCGGCCTAGACGGTGGCAACAGCGGGGGTGGCGTAGACGGTGGCAACAGCGCGGGCGGCCTAGACGGTGGCAACAGCGCGGGTGGCGTAGACGGTGGCAATAGCGCTGGCGACGTAGACGGCGACGTCGACGGCCGGCAGGTGAGGCCGTGCTTATTCGCGTAGTGCCGCTCGAAGTTGGATTTTTGCTTGATGCCCTTGCCGCAGATGTGGCAGAAGTGCTGCGGCTTCTTGTTGCACTCGATATCCTTATGACGCTTCAGGCTACCTTTGTCCTTATAGGACTTGCCGCAGACGTCGCAGAAGAACTGTGGCATCCTCGTGCACTCGGTTTGCTGGTAGCGCTTTGGGTCGCCCTTGCTCTGATAGGACTTCCTCTTGCTCTTCCGTGAAGAGTAAAGTGCCAACGGCAGATCCAAACCGTAGCCTGTGGGATAAAGGAAGCAGAAAGGATGATAGATATTAGTTTAATAGTACTTTTAGTGGTTTGTAAGGGATGACCGGAAAATAGAGATTTTTTTTGTCGTGCAATGTGACTTTAGAGGATGATTTATTTAAAGCTTTGGTAGGGAGATTTTAGTTTTGAAAAAAAAAAAAAACAAAAAAAAATTATTTCTGCACCGAAAACTGTCTACTCCAGTCATACGCATTTTTTTTTCTTTTTTTTTTTAATATTACAATAGTATGCTGATATTTGAATTATTTTAAGGAATTATAAATGTATTTTTATCATAATACACTACGAAAAATCTAAAGATATTTTTATTATTACTTGTTTTAAACCTTATTTATAGTATATTTCTGTATTCTTAGTTGCAATGAAACATTTTCAAGTAATTTTTTATCTATTTTTTTTATTTTACTTTCATAATTTGTACAAACAATACTCAAATTAACCATTTGTTTCATTACTAGCCAAAAATATAATATTTCGTCTTAACTCACCTATTACCAAGTTTTATAAGTTCAAATGTTGAAAATCTTACATGTGGTAGGTAACATAATTTTTATAAAATGTAATAATATTCAATAAGAAAACCTATGCCCTATGATTTTATAAAGTAAAGATAATCATTTAACGTTTACATAAAAGTTTTAACTATAAAAAATCTTGTAGGTAAAAGTATGAATTATATAATTTGTTCAAACACAAACCATTTATTAATAACTTTTTTTATTCGAAAAATAACTATTCTTTTATTTGCACTGTGTAACTCCAAATATTAAATAATAATGTGATAAAAGAAAACTCAGATCGTTTATAAATTTTTCTGCGTAGAAGTTTCGTTCTTCATACGTGCTCTATTCAATTAAATCCGCTTGTTTATCTTCAGTGTAAAATTGATATTTCCATTTGTATTTCAAAACTTTCTTCAAAATGATGTACATTTATAGGTCTTCAAAGATGAGTGCAGTATTAATTCTTATAAATTTTCCAGAGGTGTAAATAATAAATAGGAATTTTTTTCACGCTGGAATACAAGGTAACAGCATTAGTAAAAGAATTTACTAGATTTCAACAATAGATGATAAGTAATGCAGTATGAAGGAAGTTCGTAACTCAATTTTAAAATTCACATTTCACACCTCAAAAATTACTGACCGTAACATGTACGCTCGTTCATAGCCCTCATTGCTCCCGAGGGTGATATACAATTTTTTTGCATGCCCGGCGGAAGTTATTTGTGATTAATCCCTGATTTCAGGGTTGAAAACGTCACATAACTTCACTCCTAGAAACTGCGACGCTTATGCTCGTGTGTCTACTTTTTTTCCGATTAGTGCCGCCTGCAGCCAGGAAAAAAGGAGAGAAACATGCATGCACGTCGCAGTTTCTAGGAGGGAGTACATGTGGCGTTTTACTCCCTGACGTCAGGGAGTAAATGCAATACTTTACGAGTGGTATGCGAAAAATAATTTTTTTGTATACATAATTACATCAAATAAAGGAAATACTACTCTGTTTATTATTTATCAGTATCTACCATTGCCTAAATTTTTAGTCAAATATTTCGAATCCTCTTTCCATAAATCTTGAATAAAATTTAAAAATAGTAGGGACTTAAACAAGTAAATTCTCTTCAAACTTTACGCAAGGGAGATTTAAAATATTACATTTAAATTTTGTACAGTGATAGATAGTGACAATAAACAGAATAATGTTTTATTTTCTTAACGTAATTATGCATACAAATAATTATATTAAATTTTTCATTATCCAGTCATTCATTTTCAAGGGGCAAAATTTAAATCTTTAAATTGAGCTCGGCACTCCGTTCATATGAATCACTAAATAAAACTAACAAAAAAAAATTTAATTTTCTCCACAATGCGTATAAATCTTTTTTTACAGTTAAAATATATACTTTATTAAAAACAATGTGGCACACGGTCTCAACAATTATCTTTTGCTATGAACTTTACCTTGATAAATTATAAATCAAATATCTTTAGAGTTGCAAAATCTTCAGCGATGAATTATAGTAATCTTCAATTATGATCATTCTCAATAATCTTCAGAGATGACAGGATTTTCGACGACGGAAGTTAAATGAAATAGAAATTTTTAAAATATTCACAATGATTCCTTTATTAAAAATAATTTATCTGTTATCAATTATGTTTTGTTAAAAATTATTATTTATAACTGCGAGATCGGCAGTAATGTCAATCCTCTTCAAGGTACTAAAAACATAATCTAAACTAAAGTCATATCCGTGAAGTATAAAGGTATCCGATCGTCTCAGTAAGTGATAAGTACAGTATGACGATGTATGACAAAACAAAAAACATGATTACACCAACGTTACAAACATAATTGTAAAACTTTGTACTAAGAAAATTTATCAGTGTCTTTTGTTTTTTGTAATGTTAATTGTGAAATTTAATTGACTTTTTTATATAAAATTTCATAAATTTCTTTTTAGCACATACAAATAATTTTTACAGTATAATTTAACATCTAGAACATTTGTTCATCATAATTTACAATTATTTTACAAAACTAAAAATTTTTGTTATTTACAAAAATTCAACTCTGTTGAATACGCAGAATATCACAATTCCATTAAAAATCGAAATATTGTTAAAAAAAAAAGAGAAAATTATTTCTCTATTAACACGACAATTAATCTTGAAACTAACGCTAAACTTTAATGCCATTTGATCCGAATAATGAAAAAATTCTGTTGTTAGCTATTGATCTTCAGTGTTGATTCTTTCTTCATTAGATGTTTCTTCTTCGTTGCATCTAACGTTCCTGTTATATTTAAGTATCTAACACAAGAAAATAACTTTTCCACCTTTAGTGTGAGAATTCATAAAAAATTATAACTACTATCTAAGCTGCAAAATGTTTACAGCGCATTATTCCTTAATCAACTCTCAGTCGAGTATTTTTAAAATTATTTCACATTTTAATAACATTCAAACAACTGTATGAATAAGATACCTAAAATAAAATGTAAAGGAACTAGAAAATATTTTATTTTGTACTTTTAAATGTCTCAATTGTTTTTTATGATTTGAAATTTTTTTAAATATTTAAAGTTTACATAAATTTTTGAAACAAATTCATACAGTAGTTTTTCTCAAGTTAACGGGATTTCTCTCCATTGCTTTGTTTAAAAACTGGCACTTTACTTCATATAACCATAAAAAAAAAAGATATTATGCTTCTTTGTACTTTATGCCCTGTCCCCACTTATTACTGAAACAATTTATAATTACATAACTAATTGTAAAAAAAACTTTTGAATTTTTCTATTTACATTTTTAACACGAAAAATTATGGAATAATGACTAACATTTTGACATAACTCTTTCAATCTAAGTACGTTAACCCTAAAACCTATATATATATATATATATATATAATTGCCAGTTAAGGGGTTAAAGTAATATTAATATGATTTTCTGATAATCAAATTAGTTTATGCCTGTAAATGCTATATATATCGCATTTACAGGCATAAACTAATTTGATTATCAGAAAATCATATTAATATTACTTTAACCCCTTAACTGGCAATTGATCATATACACGGTGTCTCATTCTAATCTATGCAGCCAAAATCTCCGAATGCAGGCCAGATACAGAAAAATGGTTCAGATGAAAATTGTTCGTGACGATGGAGATCAACTTTTGGTCACCTTCAATTTGACCTTGAGATCATTTTTCAAGGTCATTTCAAGGTTAAGATCATTTTTTCAAATTAGAACCCATATTTCTGATGTCGGAATCAGATAAAGCGGGAAATTTTACGTCCAAAACCGTTCTTTAAACATTTTTTATGACCTCCACAAGGTTATATCAAGGTCAAATGCTTAAAAATTGGTCAGAACGCGAAATTTCATAGTTGTCTCAAGCAGAACAAGCCTTGATAAACCCAACCAATCAAAGGATGTCTTCTTTGCAGATACAGCTCAGCATGCCGCCTAGCTGCTGCACGATAATTGCCATTATATTGCTCTAAAGCCATTATCATGTCAACTATTTGATCAGCTGGATAATTCTCAGATACAATAAAAAAGGGATCTGTACCCAACACCAGACCCATCAACTCTTATGAATTTTGATGTGCTAAAACCGAATCTGGGGCCAGAATTATGCCATCACCTTCCATTTTTTATTAAAACTCAAGAAATCACCCTCCCACTTACGAAAATTCATGATTTTATGGGAATAAGCGTTACGTAAAAAAATATAAAGTAAAAGAAATTTTTATCTTTATCACAGGAATAACGATGTCAAAAGTTTAAAATCTAATAATTGATAACAAGATTAACTAAGTAAGAGATTAAAATACAAGTTTGAACTATTACATTGGTGAAAATAAGCAAGAATTAAATTTTCAACAATTTGTATTGAATTTGTAACTTAAGTTAAATTTCCAAGACATGAAGGTTTATTTGTTCTCAATATTATAAAAATTAAATCTTTTTCAATTGTCTCGTCTATAAGTAAAGTTACATCATGGTTGATTATCCAGCTGATCAAATAGTTGAAATGATAATGGTTTTAGGGCAATGTAATGGTAATTATCGTGCAGCAGCTAGGCGGTATGCTGAGTTGTATCCACAAAGGAGACATCCTACTGATTTGACAATCAGAACTTTAACTCAAAGAGCTCGCGGTGCCAGCGCAGGCACCACGCATACGATGAAAACGATGCTCGTATCGTGACTATTTTAGCAATTGTTCATCTCGACCCGCATATTAGCACACGCCAAATTGAAAGAGAAATTGGTATTTCCCGTCCGACGGTTTCAAGGATTCTGAGAATTATTGACTATGATGCCTACCATATAACTTTAGTTCAGGAACTAAGGCAGAACCATATTCAATTGCGCATTGAATTTTGTCACTGGGTTTTAAGAATGATACAAAATGATCCAGACTTTTTCAAATACGTCCTTTTTTCGGATGAGGCAAAATTTTGTAGCAATGGGTGACTGAACAAGCACAATTGCCATTATTGGTCATCAAAATCGGTGGAGCATAATGGTGTGGTGTGAAATAGTCAATGGTTACTTGATAGGTCCGTATTTCTTTGAGCGAAATGTCGATAGAAACAGCTATTTAGAGCTAATAAGAGATCATTTGCCAGTACTTTTGGAAAACGTCGACCTAGCTACAAGACAAAGAATATGGCTTCAGCAAGATGGTGCAGCACCACATTTTGCACGAATCGTTCGAGAATTTTTAAATAACAACTACAATGACAGGTGGATTGGATGAGGAGGTCCAGTTAACTGGCCTGCTAATTCACCAGATATGACGTCACCAGATTTTTTCTTGTGGGGGTACGTAAAAAATGTAGTTTTTGCTCAACGGCCTACAACAAGGGAAGATTTTATGGATAGAATTCGTAGAGCTTGCGAATCCATTTCTAGAGCAACGTTGCTCAGGACTGTGGATCATTTCCAACGGCGATTACGCCTGTGCCTGGAAGCCAACGGAGGTAACTTCGAACATGTACTCCGTGGGTAGATAATGTCAACTGCAGTAATAACGGTGAGAGGCAAGGGGACTCACGTTAAACAAGCACCCGAGTGAGAGGCAAGGGGACTCACGTTAAACAAGCACCCCAGTGAGAGGCAAGGGGACTCACGTAAACAAGCACTCCAGTGAGAGGCAAGGGGACTCACGTTAAACAAGCACCCCAGTGAGAGGCAAGGGGACTCACGTTAAACAAGCACCCCAGTGAGAGACAAGGGGACTCATGTTAAACAAGCACCCCAGTGAGAGGCAAGGGGACCACGTAAACAAGCATCCCAGTGAGAGGCAAGGGGACTCACGTAAACAAGCACCCCAGTGAGAGGCAAGGGGACTCACGTTAAACAAGCACCCCAGTGAGAGGCAAGGGGACTCACGTAAACAAGCACCCCAAAGGAAACAGGCCTTACTACGTCCGCATCGTTGTTTCTGGGTAACGCTAAAAGTAAGGACCCAGTATTATCAAAAAGAGCTTAAAGCCAATAGAGCAATGTTGCTGGAACTTCTGTAGATAAGTGACCGCGAAAACTCCCAGGATAGTATTTTTAGCGATTTTCATGGAAATTGGAAAATTGACCCCACTTAAAGCGATTCAATCTCCATGTGGTACTCCGGCGTCGCATCTGACTTCGAATTTATAATCAGCGACCCCTGAAGCTCTCAGAATGTGTTTTTAGTGATTTTCATAGCGATTCAAAATGACCTCATTTGGGATATATCAGCCTCCATGCGGTACCATCGCATCGCACCCCACAGAAACCTAACATCATATTCACAATTGGCGACCACAAAAATTTCTTAATTGGTTGGGTTTATCAAGGCTTGTTCTGCTTGAGACAACTATGAAATTTCGCGTTCTGACCAATTTTTAAGCATTTGACCTTGATTTAACCTTGTGGAGGTCACAAAAAAATGTTTAAAGAACGGTTTTGGACGTAAAATTTCCCGCTTTATCCGATTCCGACGTCAGAAATAGGGGTTCTAATTTGAAAAAATGATCTTAACCTTGAAATGACCTTGAAAAATGATCTCAAGGTCAAATTGAAGGTGACCAAAAGTTGACCCCCATCGTTACGAACAATTTTCATCTGAACCATTTTTCTGTATCTGGCCTGCATTCGGAGATATTTGTCTGCATAGATTAAAATGAGACACCGTGTATGTACATATTTGAATAACTTTTGCAATTCTCAACGGATTTGGACAAAACATGGTATACAACTGTTTTTGAGGTCGCTGAATCTGACTCTGAAATCAGAATTATTATTTACGGCCACCAGTTTTGGCACGAAAAATTGTAAAAGTCGCACCAGTTAAGGGGTTAATATTCGAAAAATTGATCTTACTTTATAACTCATAACTGAGAATATGACATACATTTACTTTTAATAACTTATCGCTTGCAGCTTTCTTTATGACTATATTAATTGAAATCACTTAAGTAACTGGCAACATCAAGAAAATAAAGTTTATTATTAACTTTACAATAACTAGCCATCTCTAAGCGCGCTTCGCGCGTCGTAATTTTAGCAAGCCTTCGCGCCACTTTTGTTTTTGTAACCTAGCAACCCATTACTCCCATCAATGAAATCACGAATAAATTGATATCGTAACAAATCCATCATTTTTTTAAAGATAGGATAGGAATATGCACTCAACGATTCCTAATACTTAAAATTAAAATTTTAAAACTGTTTCTTAATATTTATTTATAGATTAAAGCAAATCATGATAAAATTGTTGTAATAATTTCCTGTTTCTACTAAAATACAAAATTTAACACATATTGATTAATAGTTTTATTTAATAATTAATCAATAATATAAATATGATTAGAAAATAATAACGAGTTTGAATAATTTAAATCAATATGTTTCATATAGATGTAATATTTTGTTATGATTATTTTTTTTTTATTATAACTGAAACTTTTTTGAAAAATTTCTGTAATTAGTTTCTCTAAGCTTGAATATCTGTTCTAACAATTATTGAATGAAATGTATATTTTAATTAATTCACTAATATATTTCTTATATTCTAATATAATGACCTAACTTTATATGAATTATACTAGACACTGCCATAAGCAGAAGAAATTAAAAAAAATGGTTAATAACCAATGTAATATCTTGTGCATATTATTGAACACAATGTAATCGTAATAAACCTATTATCCGTAGTCTCTAATAACCTGTATAATTTTTTTAGTCTAACAGTTAAAATTCGAATGTGTATATGTTCAGAGACAAATATTTTAATAGTGTTTTCACCGCATCTTTTTTGCTAAATATTTTTCAAAATAAATATTATTCGGCTAAACTTAGCTGTGCTGATAAACCGCTTTAAAAAATTAAATGAAAAACTTACCAATAATGTGTATAAAAAACTGCGTACAGCAGCAGTGCACCGATAAAGCTACATTGTATACTGCAAGGTGTAAACGATCGCGTACCAGCGATTATTCACGTCGTGCAGATTACAATGCGTCCTCTCACTTGAGCAACAACAGTTTGATAACGTTGCAATGGAGAATGAAATCCTGAGTTAAAATTGATCACACAGGGTCGGGCACAATTTCCAGTCAAACCTTAAAGCAGCACATTCACCCCCCAAACAAAGGAAAACTTTCACCCAAACTTATTTTCAAATCTCGCTGTCGAACTTCCTTCTATTTTAAACAGAAGACAACTTGTCGCCCCCACCCCACTTCGCTACCCCCACTCTCACACTCACGTGTCGCTGGGCCGATGCGATTGGGCCGCCGGCGGTGGCGGTGGCGGTAGTGCCAGCAGCTGCGACTGTTGCTGTTGCTGTTGCTCGCGCTGCTGATGCTGCTGATGGTGTTGAATCAGGTCGGTGGCTAGGTCGGAGATCCTCACGCGACCGTAGGAGCGAATCATCCGATTGTGCTGGGTGAGCATGTGACGCTGATAACTGCTGCGCTGCTTGAACCGTTTGCCACAGTAGCGACACTCGTGTTGGGGCTCCTTGCCGCACTCCTCCCTCAGGTGACGTGTCAGCGACACCTTCCACCCATAAGTTTTGCCGCACAGGTAGCACGAGTAGGGCCGCGCGCCACTGCCCAGGCTCGTGGACGCGACTGGATTGCTGACCACCGGCATCTCGGTGCTGGCGTTGCCGATGCCACTGCTGCTGGAGCTGATTGACAGCGACGGACTCGCCAAACCTTTGAACAGAAAAAAAACGGGGTTACCCGTTTTTATTCCTCGGTTTTTTTCAGAATGTATAAGGCGATTTTGTTTTGGTTGCTTTTTTTTCGTGGTTTCAGTTTTATTCGTTTACTTTGATTAGGCTATTTTAAGGTAAGTTTTGGGCATTTTTGCGCTATTCCAATGGTTAGAAGATAAGAAGTAGTAAATGGTTTCAGAATGGATTGCATACTTAAGGAAATGAGATGGGTGCCTTTTAGAACTATTAGCTGATCGTTGCCAAGGGAACAGCAGTTGATCAGACAAAATAGTTTATTTTATCAAAGCATTAAATTGCGATGTTTTATTTTTTATGAAGTCTAAGTTTTACTTGCGAAATCATGTGAGTATTCTCAGAAAAATCAATTTATGCCTGAGAAATTCTCAAAATCTTATTAATTTTTACTATTATTAATTGTTTTTTTTTTTATCAAAACTAAACTTGGTATCTTAAAATATACATCTTTATGTCTTTTATATCATAAAACTTATGTTATTATGGTAAAATAAAATATTAAGATATAAGAGCCCGAAACACAATACAAATAGGGATAGAAATCCATTCAATTAGGTTGTAACCATCACCATCCCATTTTTTTCATGTACACGCATAGATCAAGTATACAAACTCTTACAGTGTTATTTGAAAATCACACGAAATACTTTACATGACTGGTGATATATACTCTTGGTCTTATATTTACACAAAGAATCCTACTGAAAGTGAACACATAATACATCATGTGTTATATTTTCAATCAAATCATTCTGCATTGAACCATTTTTATCACAGTATGGGGAATCACGTTGTGAATAATGTGACAAATCAAGAGACATAGCTATTGAAAATATTAATGAATAAATGAAATAATTATAATGAATTCATTTCTAAAAAGTTTTATTTGGAAGTAAAAGTTTATTAAAATTTTCTCGATTGTAATATAAATTCTTTCAAAATTTAAAGTACTGTATTAAAAACAAGTGGTTTTATTTCTGTTAGCAACAATATTATCACAGTGAATGGAAATGTATATCGTTTAGGCCCCTGCCACATAAGCACGTATGCATCCGTATACACGCGTATGCATCCGTACGCACGAGATGTGTGCACGTGCGTACGGATGCATACGTGCTTATGTGGCAGGGGCCTTAAAAGTAAGACACTTTTTATTTCGATGCTGAGTAGTGCATTTTTATTAAAAATCAAAGAAGCAAAAATGCGTGTACAATATTTCTGTTTTAAAATTTTTAAGGTACTTATGTTCCCAGCACTACCAAAATGAATGCAATATAACAATCTTGCTGTACTACTTACCTCATATTATATGTTTTACATTTTGTCGCTAGTTGTTAACAATCAATTTATGAACCTGTAAAATATTAATATTGTTATTAAAAAGGTAACGTACGACATCAATATAAATACAGTAAAAATGTCTAAAGATAAATATATATGTTATCTTTTGATAGAGCATTATTAAAAAATATAAAAAATAATAATACTGAATAATATAATACAAGGAAAAAATATATAACTGTAATATACACTGAGAAAAAAAATAGGTTATGTTTACTGAAGTGAAGGTTGTGGGAATTGACGAATCCGCTTAGGCTGTGATAGATACACAGTTCGGCAATTTTTACCACAATTTTCGGTAGCAACTGTTTTACCGACCAAGCTTAAGAGGTTTTAACAGAACATTTCGGTAATTTCTACCGCATGGTGTAGTAGTTTCAGCTTAAGCTATGTAGCTTATATCGCGTAACCTCTACTGCCCAAGAATTTCGGTAATATTTACTGCAGATTTCGGCAGTTTCTGCGGATTTTTTTTCTCAGTGTATTATAAAATCATATGATTGTAGGAAGGTAAAGAGTAAATACAAAACACATTTTTAAAAATTGTGGAAATTTTTTATTATCTTGTACTCCATAAAAACAAATATTGAACCATTTTAAAAAAGAAATGAAATTTAATATTCTTATATGAAAAGTAGAAGCTAAGTGACGCTGAAAAGGTGTTTTTACAGTAAACTAGGACTAGACAAAATACTATACAACTTGTTCGGAAAATGTATGCGTCTGTAAACATAATCCTGTAGAGCGGAAAATTCTAAGAAAAAAGTTCCTTTACTATTTTTTCATATGACTAGTATTTTTTTAGTAACTGATGTGTTTAAATTGTTTGTTTTTAATAGGAATTGTATATCTATAGATATCATCTTATAAACATAGGTATACATTTTCTATTAAAAACAAAGAATTTAAACACATCAGTTACTAAAAAAGTACTAGTCATATGAAAAAATGGTAAAGGAACTTTTTTCGTAGAATTTTGCGCTCTACAGGATTATGTTTACAGGCGCATACATTTTCCGAACAAGTTGTATAAGTCTACAAAAATTATTTCTCAATTGATAGAATCGCCTATCAGCATTTAAAATGTAAAAAACAAAAAATATGTTAAAATATTTTTTTTATCACAAAAAATTATTTAATATTAATTGTTAACAAATTCTTCAGGATCTTACTATATTTTCCACATGCAATTTAATTTTCTTATTTTTCTATCAAAATAATAATCACACATAATTATAGTGTTATGCAAAACAATAATATAATTTATTATTCGAATAGAAATAGAAGCATTATTTTGTACCTTTTCAACATCCCAAAAATTTGAGAAAATATTTCACAATGTTTCCCACATCACTAACACACCCTAACACTCAAACTTATTCGTGCACACAAACAAATGTCAGTTAATTTTCGTGGGGACACTACAACGCGTACTTTTCACAATTAATTAGCATCCAGTAACGAAAACGGTTTAAACATGACGTCATCTATCAGAGGACTGTGCCGTGCTCGCGCGAACCATTGGCCTGCCTCGACTGAACTGTCAAACGTCTGGGCGCGACTTAAACGTTAAGGGATGCTGCTTTCCCTCCGTAAGCATGGTCTCCGATGCCTGGCGTCTCAACCGACGCGTCGTAACGTACTATAGTGTTGACAACTAAAAAGACACGTGGACTTAGGTCTGTGAATACACGGAGAGAAATGTTATAATAAATTTTATTATAAGTATAATAAAAATTACTATATAATATAGGAAAGGTGTGACATTTCCACTGTATGCTGCATTTTTGTTGTAACTATATGAATAATTACAACATTTTTAGTAATTTTTATTACAGTGTTGGTTAAAAAGTATTACGACATAAAAGAAAAATTGCTATACAACATAGAAAAAACTGTGATATAGTAAAATTTGAAATATATTCTTTTAATTTTAGCCACCCGTCATACGAAATTTTGTTATCCAACATAGTAAAAATTGCCACAACTATAGTACTTTCTGCATTCGTCGAGGCGTGCACATGGTCTAATTGAGGTTATGTACTCTATCGCAATTTCACTTGGCCTTGCTTTTAAATAAGCAAAACTTTGAAAATCTCGATTCAATTTTGAAAATGAGACGTTCGTAGTAATATTTTGTGATTAGGGGAATGGACTTCAACGAACGAGTTATTGTTTAAAAATTGATATATTTTAAACCAACGTTTCGAGGGTTATTTTACCCTCCTCTTCAGGGCTACAATTAAAAGAAAAATTATCATACAATCGAATGTAAACGACGAGAACATAATCTTAAAATGTAAAAAACAAATACCTTATGCTATCAAATTTTAACGCATGATAACGTCGTTAAAGTCAATCGCTATTGTAGTTATTAAACAAATATATACATGGGTGTAAAAGTCATTTTCAGAGATGCTTAATATATACTACCACGAAAACACACTAAACTACATAGAAGATACGCAATTCCTTAAGACTTCCTACAAAAAACAATAGATTTAATAAAAAAATATTGTACCGCTTCCTAACATTCACGCACATATCTGTTCGGTTCCACATGACTAAAATTCATCTGCACGTATCCGGGTAGTATGATGTAGAGAGGTGGCATAAGTGATGCTGGTCTATTGTCTATACTAGCCTTAGTGCCAGTGTAGCGAAGCCCCGCTCACTTCCTACAGGCATGCTTCCCTATTCTAACCGTGTGAGAGTCTCGCTGGTGCTCTCCTACTTAAACGCCTCCCCCTTCCTTTGCCATCTTTTAAGGCGATGTGAACCTCAAAATCAACCCAATTTCATTATTTAATTCATAAACATTCGAACGTTTATTTGGAAAAACAATTCTGTCAGGCGCTCCGTGTATGTAAATACTATGCTCAGAATTTTTTTTTTGCGATTCTATCAGCATTTCCATGAGATACGCTCGTTTTAATACTGGCAAAATTCGAAGTATTACAGATCCCTACTTATCGGCATTGCGGCTTTTATTTAATTAAATAAATTCTGAGTAGATTTTTGGAAAAACAGCTCTGTCAGGCGCTCCGTATATATAAATACTATACTCAATTTTTTTTTTTAGTAATTCAATTATTATTTGCAAAAGATATACATGTTCTAAAATTTGTCGGTAAGTACACATTATCTTAAACATCGGCTAATTTTCGAATTTGATATCGTTTCTTCAGTGTTGCTTTAAATGCCATCGATTACAAGTGTCCTTGTAGCAACAATGAAAGTGAGACGAAAGGAAGGATGTGAGTTTTCTGTTTCTTTATAAGTATTATTTGGGTTTCTTTACTACGTTTTGTTTTTCACTTTTAACGACGTTATTATGCGTTAAAATTTGATAGCATAAGGTATTTGTTTTTTACATTTTAAGATTATGTTCTCGTCGTTTACATTCGATTGTATGACAATTTTTCTTTTAATTGTAGCCCTGGAGAGGAGGGTAAAATAACCCTCGAAACGTTGGTTTAAAATATATCAATTTTTAAACAATAACTCGTTCGTTGAAGTCCATTCCCCTAATCACAAAATCTCGATTCAACCATTTTATTTTTTATTATGTACATTGATGATGAATATTTTTTGTGTAATTGTACACTGAAAAACCTTTGAGAGAGCGGGTCTACCACTTGAGAAAGTCGCTGCCCCAAAGACAGGTAGAGTTGCACGACGTTATTTTGGGGTAAAATTTCTCCCAAAACGGGCGACTGAGTGTACCGTTGCCAAGGGAAACGGCTGGTAGATGGCGCGCAAAACTCTCATAAACCGCACATAAATATCCGTTAGGGGTCATTTTCTCCCAAAATTGGACGAGATGTTATGCGAAGCGCGGGTAGAGCCACACTGCCAGTATTGGTACGTTCCTTCTCCCTGACGTTTTTCAGTGTAGTTATTCAATCCCGAGTAGAAATGAAATACGGCGTGCCGTAGGTATCATACGGGCCGGATGGCGTATGCCGTGCAAGGCCCTCGCGCGGCATGTAACGCTTTTATTGTAAGGTACTTGCGTTTCTGCCGTACGATAAACTCATTTACAGCAAGCCTTATCCGAGCCGGTACAACGCCGTGAAATTTTCCGGATAAGGTACATATCATTTTTCCGTTATATTAGCATTAGTATTGGAGCATTTGTTTACTCGCGCGTCATAGCCTCAAATCTGGATAGTGCTCCGTTTCTGCCGTACGAAGAACAACCTAATAAGTATAATGGATAAACAATGAAGGAAAAAGTTAAGTACTAAATTTCGAAAAAAGAAGATATTTAATAAAAATAAGTAGTGCTTAATTAAATAAAGTACAAATAGATGTAGAATTATAATTGTTCGAAAAAGTGCAAATATTAGTTTTATATTTGTTATAAAAAAACAAGATTATAATGTATAGTGTCCAAATATATAAAATACATTAAATATGATTTAATAAATACATCAAAAATATATGAAATGTTGTAATTTTTATTAAGTATAGAACATATTCGCTTTCAAATTATTTAGACAATAAGCCACGTGTTGCCCGAATCAGGGCTGGATCAGGGCCAGATGTTTCACCGGATGTAAGGATATAGATAGGTAAAATCATCCGGCCCTCATAAAGTTCAGCGTTACATGCCTCATACGGCACTCCGTCAACAACATCAGGTATGGATCAGGAATCACGGCAGACGGATCCGACCCGCGTCATTGCCGTTTGAAAATTTCTACTCGGGATATTATCATTTAAGAGATTTCGTAATCAGGGGTTTGACATATGTTAGTTCCAAAATGTTGTACTCAAGAATCCTACTTGGGTAAGTGGTTAGCGCGTCCGATTACCATGCTGAGGGTCCCAGGATCGATCCCAACCGTCGTAAAAAAAATTTTACTTCTAATTTTAAATTTATTTTCACATTAAGTATTCTATTAAAATGCAAAAATAGTTCAAAAAATGAAAAAAAAAATTAATTTTTTTAAATTTAGTCAGCCATAAAAATTACTATGTTGTGTAGCAAAAATTATTATAATTTCGATATGTCACACCGTTCCTATAAAATATAGTCATTTTTCTCACATTTTATAATAAAATTTATTATAACATTTTTCTCCGTGTATGAATGGGATATGAACGCTGGGGCGTAACGCATTTTTTAAATACTTCGAAGGCTGATAAAAAATAATAATATATTACTTGGCACACTTGCACAAAAAAGGGCAATGACCTGAGGGAAAAAGTTTTAGAAAAGTTTATAATAGGGAAACATTGCACGTCTATACTACACTGTACCAAAACTATATCCGACTTAGGTATATCGGTCATTGGTCGCCTCAAAATGTTGTATACTTCCACATTTCCTTAATCAGACCACTGTGTAGCGCTTTGAAAGCTACAGGTTTACGGATTCGGATTCAAGAAACCCCTATCCACAAAATACATACCTGATGGGATGCATTTTGAAGGGAAAAGTGTCTTTCCGTGTAGACGGAAACCTAGGCGCTGCTTGCACGTAGGATTTTACTTATCGATCTTACCGATATCTCACCATTAACACTACCATTGTCGTAATTTTTATTCAGTTTGGAATTCTGATTAATTTTAGGTGCACTATAAGTTTTTTATTTTTAAGTTAAAAAGTTTTATCATAAACTCCTGAAGAATTCGCTTCATTAAAAATAAATATCTTTTAAAAAATATAAAACAACAATTTCCATAAAATATAAAACAGCACATTTTGTGCATTCTCTCCGTCCCATCCTCGCTCTTACTCTCGCTCATTCTCTCCCACTCTCTTGCTGCTCGCGGTGTAACTGATAGATAAACCGAAACAACAAAGATAGAAGATACACAATCGGTGCGTAAGAGAGAGAGACAAAATATACGTTTTATCAGTTAGGAATCACCCCCCAGACGGCATACCTGACTATTATGGCACGGCCTAGAACTGTGGGGACTTTTCTCCGTGTACTAACGGCAAAACGGGGGAACAGTCCCCGAAAAGCGGTATGGCCTACAGCATGAGCTGGCGACCTGACGCGCACTGTCTTTTCATGCACTGATACACTGTCGTGTCGTGGAGGGCAGTACGGGCGGCGCGCGTTACTACTACCACACTGAGAGAACAAATTCTAATAATCAGTATATTGATATCTTTGAACGTTTCCGTGTTGAAAAGGTTATAATAACCTTAAAAAGACTATAGTAATCTTTCATATATTAATAATTAAGATACAGTCTTTATGTATCTTCATAGTAATCGTTATATCTTAACTATTAATATATGTAAGGTTGGTTTGATTTTCAATTTCATATATTTATAGTTAAGATATTAGGTTTATACCTTTCTTAATACCTCTTTCCTAATACCTTTCTTTTCTCTCAGTGCACGGCGCACAGCTGTGGGGACTTCTCCGTATATCTACCTGCACTCATTCGCCCCCTTTCTCTCTCTTCCGCAGCACTCTATCAACTGGGAAATAATATACTAATATGAAAAATAGACATAAAAAAATCGACCAGACAAGCGTCGAATTGCGCGAGTCGTCATGACGCTCTTCACTTTATTTCCTATCGCCCCCCACCCGACCCGTTGCTTCTAGACGACGAAATCAGAGAAGACGCAAGGACGCTTCGAACGCTGATGCCTGCGCAGATGATAAGCGCGTTTGAAGCGTCTGCCGCAGTGGTGGCAGAAGTAGCGCGGCAGAACCTTGCACTCCTCGCGCAAGTGGCGCAGTAAGGATGTGCGCCACGAGTACGACTTGTCGCACTTGGGGCACTGGAATGCATTGCCGCCGCTGCTAGTGGTCTGATGCTGACGATAGAACAGCATCGACCGTGCGCGCGCGATCTCGGCGGCCGCAGATTCCTTTTCGTCCTCTTCGTGCTCGTCTTCATCTAGAAAAGAGAGAGTGTGAGTGGAGGAACCTGTGGGACTGTTACAGGGACACGTTCGGCACTCGAGCTCTAGATTCGGCTGGAAGGAATTTCCAAGTGGTCGTAGGGGATCTATTGAGGTTAGGGTCATGAGGTCCGTTAGCAGTCAGACGGTTTCAGGTAATGGAATTAGAAAGTTCGACTGACGAAGCAACAAGGTTCTTGCTAATGGCCAATCTGGCAGAGTAAATCCCTCTATGTCTGCTGTGAGACTCACCGCCTAGCTTGGAAAAACCATGTGACTAATAATAATTTTGAACCATTCAGGTATCGTATACCTAGCGGAATCATTAAAACTCTAAATGAACTACAGAATTCGTAGCATAAAATAAGCGTAATTACGTGAATTGTTTCTTTTTGCAAAATTAATTGGTTGCACTATAATTGTTTGAATTATTTTTTCATAATTGTTAGCTAAGTTTTAAAAAATCATCTTATTCTATTTTTCATCTACAAATTAAAAACTCACTATTATTTTTTATTTTTGTTATTTTCCTTACTCATTGCTACAATTAGTACAAATAAAAAATTGTTTATATCAATGATTTGTATAAACTAAAGATCGAATACAAAAATAACAACAATAAGTGTGTTATTTTTCAATAAAAATGGAATAGCAATGTTTGCAAAAGAAAGACATGAATAAATTTTATTCTATTTATACTACGAATTTCGTAACTGGTTTAGTGTTATAATTGTTGTATTAGACATGGGTTTTAAAGAAATTAAAAATCACATGATTTTGTTTTAGTCGTAAAAGATGTGTACGTATTTCGTATATAACACCTTTATATGGTGATCATAACTGAAAAACTAATAGATAGACAATGTCTTTTTCTTCGTTTTAATAGCCCTCAAAAATATGTCAAACTGTGTATGGTTATCCATACGACCATATGTCAATTCCTTCTTATTAAACTTGCAAGACAAATGCAAGACAAATAACGTACAGCCAGAAAGAGCAAAAAAAATAATAATAAAAGCTTAATAATTAATACAAAGTAATATATATATATATATAAAGACAAAAATAACTGTAAAATATATAAGAAAAAGAGATAGAATCTATACATGAGTCTACGAAGAAGAATATCAGCTACGCAAAACATCGATCGATATAGGAATATATATGTAACACGCCAAATGCTGAAATTAAAATTAAATATAAAATTAAGGCAAGTCAATGTCATTCATTTAGAAAATTAATACATTTTTCTGAAGCACAAAACATAATAATTTTCCATTACGTAGGGTAAATGTACATTATATCTAAATATTTATTATATATAAATAAATGTTTTCAACTTTTATTTTTATTAATTTTGGCAATTGTACATTGACTTTATTAAAAATAAATAAGTTATTAACATTACAAATGTAATTTATGCTTTTATTGTATTGCGAATATATTCAAAAATGTAGCCAATATGTTTAGTGTTTATGACAGTTATTAAATTAGTACACGTAGATGGCATCTGAAGCTGCAGAATATTGATACTCATTTACTGACGAACAAGTTGATATACGTTTACCCCTTCAACACCTAAAAAGAAAAAAATAGTTAGTAATGAATTTAAAATATATAACTTATATTACACGAATTTATTCTTTTTGTATAAATTCAAAATTTTCGTCACAAACCATATTACTTACCACTTAAAAATATAAATGTATACCTACATGTAAAATTTTAATCTACAAATTAACATTATAAATAAAATTATGCAAAAATATTTAATTATCAGTATATAATTAAAGAAAAACATAATTAATACAAAATTATTTATAAGTTGATTCTCCTATTGTATTCTATAAACATAAAAGACCTCTTGAATTCAAAATAAATATATATAAAGAGAAATAAATATATGTTTTTAATAATCTATATAATAAAAATGTAAGCTTTCATTGAATATATTTTATTATTAAATTTGTTACAGATTTTTTTATGTGTTTATGTGATTGCTGAAATTTCTATTGCATATAATTATAAATATTCTTGTGAAATTAATTTAAAAACAGGAAATATAAATAATATATCAGTTAATGTATCTTTTCATGGATTATTGTCAGCATAAAAATAATTAAAAAATAAGTTTCGAAATAATTGATATTCAAGGTTTTTTATATATTCAATTCTATAAAAAAAATTTATTATTATTATTATTAATAAACAATCTTAAGTATTAATTATCAATCTAACAGTCTCTATGTTAGTGCTTATTTCTGTTGTAATTTGGCACATAATATGAGTTAATATTTTATTCACAAAATCAACTAGTTTATTAAAACTAATAAGTATTGATTTCTTATTTTCTTAATTTTGCCGCAGCTATTGAAATAATTGTTCGTTACCTAAATATATTTACATTATAAATTACCATAGAAAATGTATTTAACATTTTTGCATTACAGTCAATTACGACAGTTATTTACAATTATTTTACAGGAGTAAGAATTAAAACATTTCACCTGTCTTTTATTCTTGAAATGAACGTGTTGGATAATTTATATTTATAAATTCGAGGTAACAAAATAACCTTACTTTTCTTTCACCAGCCAGTACATATGTCTATTTTTTGTGCATATGGCTTCAATCTTTCAGTTTCAAATTTCACAGAATATTATTAGAGAGATGAAAAAAAAAAAAAAAAACATTTTTCATAAATCCGTTCAAAAAAATAAAACACAAGTAAAAATTTTTCGCGAAAACTTTGCCTCACCGTCACCCACCGCTTACGTCTAACTTCCCCCCACTCACGCAGCCCATCACGATGAAATGCCGCACATCCCTACGCGTATCCCTGCGCCTCGGCCCCACTGTTATTGGCTTGCAGCGACGTGACAGACGGGAGCGGCAGGGGCGCGTGCACGGCGTTTCGGTGCTTGACAAGGTGATGCTTGTGCATGAACCGATTGCCGCAGACCTCGCAGACGAAGGCCGGCTCCTTGCCGCACTCGATGCGCCGGTGCTTCAGCAGAGACTCGCGCCACTTGTAGCTCTTGCCACAGACCGGGCAGGGGAAGCGACGATCCGGATCGACAGGCGGCTGAAAGTGCTGCTGCTGCTGCAGTCGGGGCTTCTTCCCCCAGGTTGGGGACGGCAGCAGCCAGCCTGGAGACACGAGCGAAAAGGAAAGCACGATGGTGCGTATTACTATGGCGTTTTAGGATTTAGGAGGAGAGAGAGATAAAGTATGAGTTGATGACTAGTCTCATTGGTGGCGCGGGAGTTCAATTTAGTGTAATTTTATGAGATAAATTTTTCGGTATATAGGTAGTTTGAAAAGTAAGAGAATACGCGGTAGTTACTCATTTTTGAAGACACGGAAATTAGAAGAAAATAACGTACACAGTTATTCAGATCGACGTTTTTATGCTAGAATTATTTCTTATGTTCAACCAATCATTACTGCATTTGATCAATACCACATTTAGTGTGATTATTGTTAGCTGGGATAAAGTTATCTAAATTTTTCACTTGCACCAAAAAAACTAGTCATTCAGAAGAAAATCACACATGTCAAAATACAAAGATGAATAATTTATTATCGAATTCTAAATTAAGGATCGAAAAATAAAGTTCTGAAAGAAATTTCTTTTAAAAATAAACCTGCACAAGATATTTTATTTCGCCAAAGGTATTACTAAGGCACATTTATTTATGGATTCTTTCACTCCCATACTTGAAAATATGAATGAACTTTTTTATGCTGACATATTATTCAAAATAAGATGAAAATATATTTGTTTCTGTTAAATTATTATTTATTAACATGATCGATAAATTTATAATAAAAGTTATAAAAGGAAATAATATACCTTTAAAAAGAAAAGATCTGGTCTCAATAATATTCATTTATGGCATATGTATGTTTTATTGATTCAAATATTATGCTAGAATCCAACTCCTATCTCCTTAAAATATTGTACATATTTTTTTGCAGATAAATACTTCCTTAACGTAGACATTAGTAAATTGATGTCACTGAAGATCGAAGAAAAAAACCT
This sequence comes from Torymus aiolomorphi, assembly GCA_036365515.1. Taxonomy (NCBI): domain Eukaryota; kingdom Metazoa; phylum Arthropoda; class Insecta; order Hymenoptera; family Torymidae; genus Torymus; species Torymus aiolomorphi. The sequence goes on from CM070876.1 coordinate 169,203,374, forward strand.
AAAAAATAAATAAATGTTAGTTCGAGAAAATAAATGATGTATTATTGATTTATTTGAGTTTTCGTTGCATTGTTTCTGAAATATAAACATAATAATTGTGTTATATATCTAATCATGTTAAATGATGAAGTAACATAAGCAAAATGGGAATGATTTTTGTGACGAATCATAATAGAATATTTTTAGCGACTGTAAAATAAAAATAACATTTTTAATAAATCATCGTTTTCTAACAAAGAAAAGTAACACAAACTTTTAATAATTAAATTCATTTCTTTATTGATCAAATTTTCATCTCGCTAAGACAACGGTTATCATTGTTACATTCAAAAGTATAATCGATTGTAAGTCTGCAAAATGAAAACTATATTATATAAATAATTGCAGTAATTTTTTTAAATATTTTAATATATTCGCATATGTAAATATCTTATGAGATTCTCGTTTAAACTTCACCACCATTGAATTCTTATTATCACCTTCCCATTCTTATGCATGCACTATATTTTTCCAGTTTTTTTCCACTTTAATGCTACAATGAACAATATTTATGCCTACATCTTGTGTATATCTAAAATCTAACCCTCGCACCTGTCATGTTTTCTTGCCCTCTGGAACACTTACATACTAATTATTATCTCAATCTTAAAGGCTAAAATGTTCTTACTGTCCCTCTTATTTCGTCAGTATTTATCGAATAAACACTCATTTTAAACTTTCATGATGAATTCGAAATGAATTACATGCTCAACGTATTTACAGGCTGTTCAACGCATTTTTCAGACAAAGTGTTCAAAATTTTGCAACGCCGATGCTAGTCGTGCAACGACAAAAACGCTAACTTGCTTGGCATCAAATCTGCAAAATATAACGTAACTTACGCTACTGTTTTCAAAATATTCTTTTCGAATGAATATGTGTACTTTTTCTTTAACTAAAATATCCACATATACTTAGGTCATTTTTTCGAGCCTAAAACAAAAGAATCGAATTTTTCAACGCATGCCAAGAATCACAATTCCAAGTCTCGTCATATTTCATTAATAAAAATCTACGATAAATTAAAATTCTTCGCTTCTAATGTATTTATTTATTTATTTTTTTAATTATTCAGTCTTTACGCTGCGTACTTTCGATTCCGCGGAACAAATTTTTTTTTCATCTTGTTTTAATCATCAAAAAGCATTTTGATCACAATTGTAATTATTATTTTAGATTTTAATATTCGGCACATGTGTTTTGGCATTTTCATTATCTTTCCCTGTTCGGCTAAACTTTGGCTTCATGTCGCACTTCACCTTACGTTTACCATTATTCGACTTTCTTTGGGATCCCTGGAAGACTCAACCTACCCCTTACTTTGCCATGTGAACGCTTCAGATCTGGACAGACGAGATTTTGTCATTTGAGAAGAAGTAGAATGTTGAAGAATTTCGAGCTTGTTCATTTTGCGAACATTTTCAGCTAAGATTAGAGTTTATTGCGTTGGCACAAAGAAGCTGAAGGGAAGAATCAGGCTATGAAGCTGATGAATGAAGACATTGAAAGCTAGAATTATTCTGCAGCTTCGTGGCTATACACGGAGCTTAAATTTATTACGAGAACGTGGAAGTTATAGTTTGATAATATTTTGTTATTAAACTTGATTCATTCATTTAGTATATTTGAACAAGAACTGTATAGAATATGGCATTTAAATTTGTAACCTCCACAAAAACAGGCGATGTTTTCAAACGCTAATAGTAGTAAGAAGTGCCAGTTTGATTTAACGAGGGTTCAATCATTTCCTCAACTAATTTTATCGTATCATCTATGAGAAGACATGAATAGTATAGGTACAGTAAAGACTAGAAATAGTTTTTTTAAAGATGAAATAATATTACCATATTAGATTCTAACAGTAAATTGTCAAGTTTTTGTTTTTTGACATCCTTATGTACGGCCATATCTCTAATAAATCATTATACCATTAAACATTATAATATATTAATATGATAACTATGCAATGCCCTTATACAAACACCAACAAAAAAGTATGTGCATAATCAAATAAATTAAGATGTGTACATAGGGTACAACTTTAAAAAATTAGAAATCTGGATGCTTTAAAATTATATTAAATGATAAGCTAGGTACATAGAAGAATGAAAAAACCCGATGAAGATGTCGAATTCAATATTTTGTACAAACAAATCTAGTATCTTTTTTTACACAATACACATCGACTAATGCCTCTGAGAGTATTATTATCTCTTTATAGTAGCCACGTTTCAGTTATATAGGAGTCTATTCACAGTAATAGCGATTAACTTTTCGAATGCGCAGTCGACAGAGCTGCTCCGTTGAGATGATTATATTAGAAAGAAGAAAAAGACATTGAAGACTAAGAAGTTGAGAGTAAATTGATAAAGACCTTAGGAATATGGAAAAGTTGTTAATTGGTTTATGGCTACGACAGATGCATAAACCTATACTTGGCCAAAACTTTAACAATTTGTTTACAAAATTTATATTTTTTGAAGAGGTAATCACTGGGATCTATGAAAACAAGATTTGTGATTTTTTACGTATATCCATAAATGTATTTCGAGTATAGTATAATCAATTTGAATAAATTCAATGTCAGCTTTGACCAAGCATTGGTATCCGCCACAACATGAAAATTTATTTTCTCAAACCTATTAAGGTCCATGGTGACTTGCACTAAAGTGCCTTACGTGCTATGCCGCATTTAAATAGGTAATAAGATTTCCTTTGAACTGCTATTGTATCTATAGTATATAATATATAATATTCCATTTCAATACGTATATTTTTTTTTAAAATTTGTTGCTCCAATAAATATTTATTATCTCTTGACAAAATGTTTGTTTAGACTAGAAATCTCAGAAACAAAAATGTAATAAAACGCTTCTATCGGCGGGTTAAAACGATATCTTATTGTTAGTTTCTTACTTTCTGTGATGTAATAAATTATCTTAGGTAGGATTTTGACTAGATAAAAAATTAGCCGGATATTTTACTACACGTTACGCAATTACTCAATACAATATTTAAAATTCGTTGCATAGAAGACGTTTTCTTCACTGTTTTTTTTAAATAAAATTTTAATGTTTAAAGCTAAAGTTTATATCGAATCACGCAATAAAATAAATATATTTTATTCCCATCTCTACTATAATGGTCATTTTATAGCCTGAAAAGCGGGGCAAAAGTGGCGTCTGATTCCCTCTTTTACTTTATTCCCGTATAATGCGGGAATAAAGTAACATAGACTAATGTTTTACGTTTATGGTGAATTGGGTTAAAACTAACAAAATTATAAGACATAAATACAAAATAATTTTTCAAATCTATAAAGTGGTCACAGTGGCGATGGGAATAAAGTACTATATAAGCAGACTAAATAAGCACTAAAGCTTTTCTTGTTCTGATTGAAGAACATTTTTATCAGTTTAATATTTTTAGCGGGGACTCAAACTCAATATGTTCATAACGGGGGTTCCTTTTCTTTGTAAAACTTTACACTTCATACAAAAATAATTGGGCAAAATTTTAACAACGGGCTCATCTCTTCGCTGCGCATAATTTTTTTTCTTTTTTTTTTCATCACACTTTTTTTGCTAGAAATATTTTGCAATAAACAAGAGGGCCCAACAATATTTTAGTCTTACGTTTCATAACGCTTTTGCTAATAACTAAATATTTTTGTTACTTTGATATAACTCTACCTACATCTACTAGCCTCATAAACTCTTCTTCGTGTATCTAAAACCACCAAGTAGAAAATTTGTCACCATAATATGTGTACACATTGTTAAATGTGCGATCTTTGCAATGATCTTCCCAATCAGTGTCGGTTTTACAATATTTTGAAACATCTCTTTCTCTCTTTTCAAGTGAGATTCGTTATCTCATTACATGTTTTGTAAAACCCAAAGTAACCTGTGTACTTCAAAACTGAAAGACGCATAACTTTTTTTTTAATTTCTCCTGTGAACACTTAACAATATATTGTCGCAACGATGCTCTTTATTTCAAGAGGAACAACCGCATGTTTTGAGATTTTCCTCGAACTTGTGCTTTACAAAAATAATGCATAAGAGTTTTTCATTGCGTTGGACATTCGATGAAATTTTCTTTTTTTTTTCTTTTGGCAAGATGGAATGTCATTCGATTAACTTCCCTTTAATCGGCAGAACTTCAGTGATTTCTTAACTAGTTCATTATCAAAAGGTTCGTTTAATATTTTTTTTGTACTCATAAAAAAGTATATATATATTAAAACCATGTCTATGCTTTAATCACATTTCGCGACTTAAAAAAAAAGAATTTTTCCTTACCAAGAGTAAAAGCTAAAGGAAGATCAAACATGGCACTTCGTTAATCACTCGGAACTAAACACGAATCTCCGATTGTCGTAAACTCAGCCAAAAATGAAAAAAAAAAAAAAAGAAAGAAAAAAGATTAAATTCAATTTAGCTATTAATGGCACACGCTCATAAGCTTTGGTATAGTTGGCACTTATTATAATAACGCTAACCGACGCGGATTCAATCTATCGACGTTTTGGCACTGGACGCTTTTCCCCGCCGTCGTATAACAGGCGGACTAATTCACGCGCGCGTGTACACGCGCATTGGAATCGGTAAGTGCCAGTCGCGACGCGCGTGGCGCTCATCTTTAAAGCTTTTTAAATAACGAAACGCCGAATTCTTTTCCATACAGCGCTACTGTAACCGACTCGTCGCTCCTTCACATCTATGAAGTATATACATACCTCGGTGAGTTTACTCGACTTTCGCTCCAAAGAAAGAAAAAAGAAAAAAGGCGCAAAAGCGACGGGACAGCTCAACAAGACTCGTCGTCGTGGTCGTGGAGCTCGGCTCAGACACGACTGTTCTGCTGGTCACCGTGTCGATGGTTGATGTGGGCCTTCAGATTCCTCTCGTACTTGGAGCTGAAGGTGCAGTGGGGACAGCTGAAGGACGGTTCCTTGCCGCACTCATAGAGCAGATGCCGCTTCAGTATGTACGCGTTCTTGTAGCTCTTGCCGCAGCGCGAGCAGTTGTGTCGGCGATCCCGATCGCTACCACCGGCCGAGCCCGCGTGATGATGATGGTGATGATGATGATGCGACAGACCCGAACGACTGCTGGTGTTATTGTTGTTGTTATTGTTGTTATTATTGTTATTGTTATTGTTGTTGCCGTTACGGCCGGGATGCCGGGTGGCGCAGTGCATGCGCGCACGGCGCTGTGGTGCCAGAGGTGCGGGCACCTCGCCGGTGCTAGTGGCTGCTCTGGAGGCGCGCCGAGTGCTAGACGTCGAGGTGGTCGTGCTGGTGGAGGTTGACTCGCGCCAGCCGAGGCTCGCGAAGAAGCCTGCAACGAAGTAAGCAGAAGGTCGTGATCGACTCTCGTGATTAGTACACGGGGACACGACGGGAGGATTGAAGGGGAGTCGGGATGGCGATGTGGTGACGGTGGTAGTGCGAACACGTCGGCGACGACGCCTGGACCAACCCGGAAGGGAAGCTTTCGAAGTTGGCGAAGAAGTTTGACAATAGAGTAACGTATAGTATCCGAGTGGAGAGGCCAGAAGTATCGGTAGAGTTTGTAATTTTGATTTTCCGTTAAAGAGTAGGCCGAAAAGGCCTGAATAGCGAAAGAACGTAAGAACGTGAGTTTATTCAGAAGTAGAGTGAGACAAAGATTGGCATATCGTAAAGCTTCCCTTTCGCGGTTAGCGGGACGTCGGTGGCGCAAAAGCGACGAAGAGATAGATTCTCTTTGGCAAATAAAACTGCTGCTGCTGCATTACGGCGCGAGCCATGCCAAAAAAACATTCAGTTCTCAAGCCAGTAATATAACGAGCAATGTGACTCGGGCGGGAGAGGACGGCTGGATGGGGAGCAGGAAGCGATTATTAATGAATGATGGTAAGAGAGAGAGACAGAGAACAGCCTACGTTGCAGGGCGACAATCTTTTTACTCGCTATGCGGGATGAGTACTTGTCTATATTCTCGGTGGCGATGTTGTCTTGGAATCAGCAATGCTACGATGCAACTATCATACGAATGACGTCAACGTTCAAAGATACTTTGTCGACTGTGGGGGTACTTTTTTCATTGTGATTCAAGGTGGTATAAAAGGGATTTTCTTAATGTACGTTCTGTAATGACGGTTGGCTGGTTCATTTGCCTTGGATACTCCCACGATGTACCTGAAAAACTAGATAAACGCGTTAGTAAGAATGTACTTGTAGCAGCGAATGTTTGCCGCGACATGGAATGGTTGGAAGAAGAACATAATCATTTTTCAGAGTTTCATTTCGTTTTATTTAAGGTACAATATTCGTCGGTTCTTGAGGATTGTCGCGGATAAACAGCTGCGTCTAATGCCGGGAGCACCTGCGAAAAATATTAAATAGTCAGTATTAAAGTTTTTAAACGTGAATAGCGTGTTTTTAGTTGATATCGGACGTGAGCAGGGATCAATAAATGGGCGTGTCGTTATTTTGTCTTTCTAGACTTTATTTTGCTCTAAATTTAATACAGTAGGATCTCTACAACGTCATGAAAAGGAATTATTAAAACAAATGAAAAAGAAGCGAGCGTTTGGAATGTTCGCAAGTGTAAATATCAATATCGTACAAAAAATAAATATATATAATTAAATTGTTGGATGTTTCGCTTGCGTTTTCAACGCGTTAAAAAAAGATCATGGAGTTTAAAAACAATCACGGAATGATTTTTGGAAAATCATGAAAAATGAAAAGTTTTCGATAAAAATGAAAATAATTAACAACAAAAACAATAAAAACGAGGTATACATTGCGCACGACATTGTCATGCATGCATACAACGTTAACTCATTTGCTCGCTCGTGTTCGTATCCATATATAATGCGTTTTGTATATCATGTGCACATTACATCATGCGCATATACATATATATAAAATGTTCCGTCGCGTGAAGCAAAAGTATCTAGAAAGATTGGGATTATTATGTTTTTTTTTTTATCTTTTTTTTTATGTTTAGCGTATTCGTTAATAATATTTTTCTAAATAATCATTAATTAATTATCATATAAAATGGAGACGAAATAATAATGATAAAAATAATCGTTCGTTGGCAAATACATGGCGAAAAGAATTATACGATTACAAAGTATTATAGAGCTTTCTTTTGTTATTTTCGAGGCGCTGAGCGGAATTTGAGGCGATTTAGAACACTTTTCGCTAAGTTAAAAAAAAAAAAAGGAAAAACAACGCTCTGTACAATCTATTAATTAAACAAAAAATCGAAAGAATGTTGACGGTCTTGTACTAAAAAGTATCGCGCTTACATGTACTAGTATTACATTAATGTCACATAACATATAAGTTGTACTGTGGAGCGAACAAAGTGCACGCGGGGGTAAAGTCTATTCTCATGGGAAGTAATGCGATTAACCCAAGTAGAAAATTTCCTATAGCCTAGTCTTGGCGATCATGTCGTTTACAATGCTTGACTATTGGATTCCTTTTGTGGTAAGAAACGCCATTTTTTTGCGAGAACTTTTCTACATGGGTATCGAAGTAAAACATACAAAGCTGTTAGAAAGGAATACATTAAATTATAAATATTTCAAGTAATGTGATTTGTGTGTGTATAGTTTATAAATTAAAAGACTATTCGTTAAGGTTTAAAATGGCTTGATTAAATAATAGAACCGAGAATTTGATTTTATAAATAACAAGGAGCGCGACCATCTGCGTGAATCGGTCAAGCACCTCTATGTTTACAACAACAAAAAAAAAAAGAAACTTGTACATACATAAAATAAAAAAAACAGTTAAAAACATAGCGGGTACATTGGCAGTATAGCGAGTCGTCGAGATTATTCTCTCTGTTATTTCTTCGGCGTAAATAAATAGTTTTCTAAAAGAAATATCACTGGTCTCGAGAATGCGCACCGAAAGTCGCCAGAGTACAGATTCGAAAGACCGAAATAAAAAGGGTAAAAAGGTTTCCGAATAAAGAAACATTTTGTCTTGTGCGTTTGACGAGCGATAAAATTCGTAAAATTTCAATAAAATCGTCCCTCGTATAAAAAAGAAATAACACAGAAAAATCCAAACACAAGCGAAAAGGTTCAACAAATAAGGGACGACGACAACAACGGATAATTTTTTTATCTCTCTTTTTGATTGCACATGTAAGTCACACGAAAAGTTCTTTTTGGTTTACTGTCACCGTCAACGCCCAAGACAAAAAACAAAAAAAAAAGGGAAATTTTGTTTCTTTTTTTTTCTTTTTCTTCAAAGCGTTTAAATCCGTGCTCTCGCGACTCTCAGCGAAATGGAAAACATTAATAATACCGTAAAAAGTCTGTTTCACAGCTGGATGTGCACCCAGCGCCTCTGGATCTCTCTAGCCTAAAATCTAAGTCGTACTTGAAGGCACTTAACACAAGGCTCTTTCGGTTCACAAACACGTACTCGTTCGAACGTTTACAAAACATTACTTTTTCTGTCGCTATGTTTACCCGTTACTCTTTCTTTTTCTGCAACTTTTCACGTATATAGTTACTTTGCTTATCTCTCATTTATGTGTGTACGCAGCGGAGTTTTTTTAACTTCTATAATTTTTTTTTTATTTTATATTATTTCGCTTGTTGCTCGGTGTAGTACGCTTAATTTCTATTTCGTTGGTTATTAATTAATTTTTCTTTCCTTCTTCTTTTTGTAAAAAAAAAATGTTACAAATACAAAGCTCTGGCGAATAATCCGATTTCACAATCGTATCCGAATCACATTGAATAAAGCTATCTTAGACTTTAGTTTATAAATTTACGAGCTCATGCTCTAATTGGAATAATAATAAAAATTAATTTAGACCATGCCTATAAAAATACTTCTAATACAAAAGCTAATTTTTATCCAATTTTTTTTTTCTGAGTTAGTTTATATGAATTGATATGTAAAACTACTTTTTTTTTAAATAATTGAAATATATGACGAATTTCAAATTTAAAGAATAAAATGTTCTCAATTTTGCGATAAAAGAATCGTTTTTAAATACCAATTTTTCATGAGCCAAATAAATATAATATAGAACACATTTAAGTAGCCTCGATTTCTATAAAATAAAAATGTTCAATTTTACCGATGTAAGTCCGAATATATTTAAAAAAAAAATAAAAAAATAAAAAGAACACAAGTACGATTGGCAGTAAACGACGATAATTGAAAAAAAAATATCACTATAAATTTTCCATCTAAAATTTTGTCAGGCAGTGCGCAGGTGTGCGCACACTTAATTTAAGTTAATCTTCAAATATTTAAAATTTTAAGTAGATACACATTTCTGTTGCATCAAAAATTTCTTGTTTCCCATACACATTTAATCTTCGTACCAACTAAGTCTAATATAAAGCATCTTATCACCGGGCCTCGTGAATTTTTCTCAATTCTCAAATAAGTTTTTATTTAATTAGCGACGCCTAAAAAGATAAACAACCCGAAAAATTTAATAAAGTTATTTTTATCACTTGTTCTGTTTCAAAAGCTTGTTCTTTTGCGCTCATCACAAAGGACTCGATCGATTTTGTAACAGACCTAAAATATCATCTCAAATGAATTTGAAGTAAAATCTCAAAATCACCATTTTCCAACGATTCATTCCCTTCAACAACTTTCTTGTCCAAATATAAATTTAAGTTAAATTTTTGAATACTTTTCAAAAGCAAGACGTTTAACAAGTCTAAACAATTTATACTTTTTCTGAGAAAAATCACATATTCATCACTAAAATACGATCCAAATATCTTTTACATCTTTTATATTTTATTGTTCGTTTCTTCATGGAACGTCATGAAAAATTTTGCGCAATTTCAAATATTCATGAGATTTTCATAGAAAAAAAAATAAAGGCAAGTACTAACAAATATCTGGATGGCATACTTCAAATGATTTTCCTAAAATCCTAAACATTACATAATTTCGATATAATACGAAGTCCAAAATTTAACGTCTAAATATCACGATGCACAGCGTGTTGCAATTTTGAAACACTACCAAAAAAATCGCAGATTGTGCAGTTACATTGAAAAATTTTTAAAATAAAAATTTTGAAAATATATAGATTTTTAAAAAATTTTTTCCTTAACACCTAATATAGATAAGTTATGTTAATTAAAATGATGAATTCACGTTTCGCCAGACAGTAAAAGCTTAAAAAATTTGGCTTTGCGATCATACTTTATCCATTAAAACAAGTACACCTATAATTAGTAAAGCAAGAGAGATAAGACGTGTAAACTACAACCAAAGACGCTTCTTTCGCTTACCGCCCTCTTATCTAAATATAATAATTTTTTAATTTTTTTTTTATTTCCTATCCAATGTTGTTATATGCACTTAATTTTTAACGTTCAGTTAGACTCTCCCATGATAATGTAATTTTTTTTTGTTTAATTTTCTGATGTCCCCCTTGATACCCAATTACAAAAAAAAAATCAAAATTCATGTCATCAAATGACAATTACCTAATAACAATACGATGCACCGCAAAAATAAAATGGTTAATAGACTTAATTTTAGAATAAAACAGACCCGTTTATGTACCTAAAGTGACTCACAATATCTAAAAAAAAAGGACCAATTGTAAAGTAAGAAGAAAAAGCATACAGAAAATAAATGAACATCGACCTCGCGATAAATGGCTTCTTACTTTTTAGATAATGCATATTCTAAACGCGATTCTCCTCGCGTCCCTACCTTATGGGATTATACAAGTTTCTCTCGCTACAAAATTTATATAACGTGCAAATTTCCTCGGCAACTTTTTGCGCAATAATTCGTCTTTATATAATTTTATATCTTTATCGTAAATCTGCTCTACGTACTTTAAAATATTCGATTCAATATTCTAAGTCACTGATTATGGCATACACATTGAACAATCTTAGGATTTCTTTATATGTAATCTTAACTCTTTATTAGCACTTGGCTCAGCTTTTAAAAAGGTTCCTGTGTATTTTAAGTTAATCTATGATTCTGAAGCACTTGTGTATTTTTTTTTATTCTCGTTATTAAAATCTTAGATTTTCCTCTGAACTATATCAAATAGGTCACTAAAACTTTTAGATCTCATTATCTCGCATGTAAGATTTCAAAGGCACGTTTTTATTTAAAGGAGGACGCGGTATTATTTTATTTTTTTCCTAACCCTCTCAAATTGTTCCTCGTTAATTACAAAGTTCGACCTCGATGACAAATTCTCTATATCTCAAAATTACTTTTTCTCCTTTTTACGTTCGTATTTCTTTTTCTTTCTTTCTTTTCTTTTTGTCACCGTCGGAAAAGAGAGTACATCGGTCGATGCGGGGACTCTTTCGAGGAATTCACCAATGATATCCCGAAGAAGAATCTCTGAACTCCGCCTGTCGCGTTAAAATCAATTTGCGCCGAATCAAGCCCAATTACCCGCGATACTAAAAAATCATGCGCCGGAATCAAAGCATCAAAATTTCACGACAATCAATCTCGAGCTTCGCGAATTAGCTTTCTCATAGCTACGATCGATTTTCCGCGCGCGGAACATTCTTCGACTCTCGCGTACATTCAAGAAAATGCAAAAAACAAACGGAGAACACCGATTTTATTGCGGACAAAAGTGTGCGGTCGACGAACCCTCCGTACGTGGAACAAGCGCTGCTTATTGTATACCTTGGCGCTGCAAGTTCCTAACTGTATTTAAAAAAAAAAAAAAAAAAAAAAAAAAATCAGTTCAGTTCACCTCTGTACGTCGAAAGGGCACTCAAAAAACAAAGGGAAGTCTTACTCTGCTATATACGGAATTTTTTTTTTCTTCATTTCGCTCAAACGGTCATCATTGGCACAGCTTTCAGCGGTAGCTATTTGTACGGATTCTACTCGCGACTACATACGAAGAATAGAAAAAAAAAAATAAAAAAAAAAAACGATTCATCGAAAATGTGGAAGAACCAAGGCCGGATAACACGTCTATGTAGGCGAACTCGAAGATGCTGCCCCCGTTTCAGTGTATCGCATATAATATATCTGTCTGAAAATGTGAGTAGTTTGAGTGCTCTCTCTCTATCTTTCTTTGTCTTCCTTTCTCCTTTTCTTTCTTTCTCGTTCCTGCTCCAGTTTTCAATTGAGGCGCGCGCGTACTCATTCTCTTACACGCAACGTTAATGGAAAAGAAAAAACGTTCTCTCAAAACGCACGGTATATTAACATAATCTATTTCAGCTTACCTAAGGTCCTTAAGTCTACGTGTGTCTCATTTGCTAAAATCTAATAATCTCCGTACATCCGATGACGACCATTGGCTTTATGTCGACACTAAAAAATACTCGCGGTATCTCTCGCCGGTAAGAGTCTCGAGGGACTCCCTCGTTTGTTCAGTTGCGCTTCAACCGCTCCCTCCCTATTTTCATTTCTTCTTCTTTTTTTTTGGGGGTTTTATTATTTCTTTTTAGTCGCGTCGGCCGCCATCGAGCATTGAAGGCCTCGTGAGGCACTATATTTATCATTATCATTATATAGCTATATTCATATTTATATATACTTTTATATATATAATATATCAAGTCAATTCATCTGTTCTGCTTTCTCATCTTTAAAACGTACCATATTTTTGTTTTATTTGTTACAATTAAGCTACCGTTCTAAAAATCGCTTATGCTTATCCATATAGACGACATTATTACTTATCATTACTTATGTGCTATTATAAAGCCTTATCGTCATCATGTCTCTCTTAACTATCTCTGACCAGCTCCTACTCTCCCTCGAATTCTCCTCGTTACTTTTTCATCCTCACTTCCACGCGATTATACTTTTAATAATTATTCACTTAACTAATATATCAAGTGCTTCAATATGATATTTCTTTGTTTCTCTCTCTCTATCAATCTCTCAAAAAGCTAATAAAGTGTCGCTCAAAACATCGATCAAGGCGTTCAATTCCTTTCATTTTCCGTCCGTAAAACCTTCGCTCCGTCGTCGTACGCCTTAATATCTATCGCATAATAGTCGTCTCGCAATATTGTGTGTGTGTGTGTGTGTGTGTCTTTTTTTCTTCATCGACAATTTTTTTCCTCTTTTGTTCAATTATTCGTGTGCAATAATTTTCTTTTTCTGCCCTTTGCACTATTCGTCATGGTGTGTGGACGCGTTCGAAGGCCGAGATCGTCTCGCTTATGACTCGCTCGATTCTATGAGTTCTGTACAAAGTATGAGTGTGTAATCCATCATGTGAAGTGTGACATTGAACAAAAATTTTATACGATTTACTATAACACGTAGAATTTTTTAGATTGCACTTAAAACATACAAATTTTCACACATAATGACCGTTTTGACGAATGAAAATTTCGTATAGCGTTTGAGAAGAGCCCTAAAACCGAATCGTCACCTTACGTTGTCGAATCGAATAAAACCATTTTTTAATGCGCACCAAGAGTAAATAAGCTATGAAGAAATGACTATCAGTACTGCGTTATAGCTTCTACACAGCGATTATATAAATAATAATTATAATAACGCTACAATAGGAAAACCGAGAAAAATTGCCGACGCGATCTCGGCCTTCATGCCGCGTCCACCGCGGCGAGAAGAGAGGCTATTCTGTCGAGACTGTGCCTACGCGTATACGATACATACATACATACATATACATATATATATATATAAAAAACTTTAATTAGATATAAATCTAGCGCTCTTCGCAACCGTTATCGTTTACAGTTAATAAGCGATCACTCGATCGCTCACGAGTATGTGTACCTTTCGTTCGTTTCCTCCTCTTCTTCGTTCAGTAGTTACATTCCCCCTCTGTATCGTTTTAATTATTTTATTACAACTGCTCTTGTCTCGTATAAATATTGTCCTACGTGTAGATTATGGAGAGTCGTAGCGACGCGAGCGGCCGTGGCGCGGGACTATCGTGGCGTTTAGGAATACGGGACGGTTGTGTTTCAATGTATAGATATACACTCGCGTGTGAATGTATGTCGATCGTGTGCGAATTCGAGCTCGTGGTCGTGTGTGTGTGTGTATGTATATCGTCTATTTGGCAGTACCTCGAGATCGACGTGTATGTGTGCATATGTGTGGGCTAGGAAGCGCGGTAATCAGATGAAAGAGCGCGGAGCGTAACGGAAGGCTGTGGCAATAAATAATGCATGTTTGTCGCGGCATGAGGTAAATAATGCTTACATAGTTTGGCAGGGCTACGTCGATAATATCTGTACAAGTGAGACAACGTCGTAAAGGCTATAGGCAATCGGAAATCGTCGTAATACTGTGCTGTTCTAATGGAAACAAAAGTCTTTTATTCGAGTATTATGAGAAGGATAAGAACGTGCATATGTACAACCGTGAGAGACTATCTTATGCTCGCGCAATTTCATCTGATGTAGCGTCGCTCGAACGCGAACGTCGTTATAGGAAGCAGAAATGAGGAATATATCGAGTGTTTAATCGTATAGGAACAACCGCGAGCTCGACGATACACACGATTGATCGGATAGGGGATTCTGTTCTTTTTTTTCGATCGATCCAGCTGTCTCCGATTTTGGGATGAATGATGAATCGCGCGGGTGGATATTCGTATGTGATGCATTTAAAGAAAACAAAATAAAAAAAAAAAAGTCGTAACTATATATCATACAGTGTATCCAAGGCGTTTTCAGACGGCGAAAACGCGCCACTACTTTAAGTATAAATAATCGTGTAAATAAATGCATTGTATAGGAATCTTATAGTTGCACATCTGACAGTCTAAGAGTACACAGTACTGCATACTTTCTCGGTATATATTAATATATATTATATATATTTATCATCTATTATTATTCTTAATATCACTATATATGCATAGTGCTCTATTTATAAAACCTTTTATGATGCGTTTATGGACTTGTACGTGTGCTGCGGGTGAACGATCGGAAACCGTATCTCAAAGCATTCGAAACCTACAATAACGATTACACAAAATTAGGAGATTTGGCAGACACTCGTTCGGAACTTTAATCTATGCATAAAAGAAAAACAAAAACCCACCGACATTAAAATCTGCTTTGACCACAGTTTCCCGCCATTCGCCTCGTACTCAGCATAAAATGAAATGACTGAACGCGGTTAGCTAACCGCAGGATGAGTTGCATGTATGTATCGAACGACAGCTGGATCATCGGCAAAAAAGAACAAAGGGGAACCAGTGTGACTTCTCGTGTACAATTGTAATCGTGCATTTTGGAATAGTCCCCAGTGTGTTAGCACCACGCGTCTGCGCACGGCGCTGCCCGCACGCGCCCCTTGTTAAAAATTATGGAACCAGTGTGACCAGAATGGTTGCTATGGAAGAGTTGCTCCGGGTGTATGTCGTGCCATGACACCGGACGGTCCGTATACGTCTAGCTCGGGGCGCTATTTTCCCTTGTCTCTCGGCTTTGACTCGCGCAGTGCCTGACTATGTCCGTATAATATAAACAAAAAAAGAAAGAACGAAGCTTCCGTCGCCGGATGCTATTTGGAATCCAAACGCATACTTCGACCGCGGCATCTTTAGACGAAAGATGTGCACTTCCGTGGACCGCGATGACCTTCTCGTCTCACTCACTCTCTCGCACATACCCAAACACGCACACTCACGACGAAATAAAAAACATATAAAACGTTCGGTTGAGTTCGGGAATTTAGATGCGCTCCTCGTCTCTATACCGAGAGGGAGCGACTGATGGCTCGTCGCAGGCGATAGCTAGTCGATAGCCATCGTCGTACACACGCTATATAATATATAAATATTCATATATATATATATATATATATATATATTTATCACCGAGAATTTTCACTGGGCCTATATCTCTCACGAAAATTTGCAGCTCTCGCGCGTAATCCAGCGCGCTCTCTCTCTATCACAGTGGCAGTTTCACTAGTACTCTCGCCCCCGTTGGTCAGCCCCGTGTCGGCAATGGACCAACAATTGCACCGACAGTCATCGCTGGTCCACGGTCGTAGCGCGCGTGGGCCCGAGAAAATTTTGACAGCAGCCGAAAAAGAGAAAACAACATTTGTCGATCGATTGGTTGCTCCTGTGCCTCGGATATACTTAAAAGCCTATGCAGCATTGGCTCGTCCTCGTATAGGACGACAGGCGCGCGCACTATGTGAATGCGTTATAATTATAGCCCCGCGACAGTGGCGAATTATTGTCGCCCCGAGCGAGAGATCGACGCGCTTTTCTCTCGTTTAATTCTGTCTGCTTCACCCCATCCCCACCCCTTAATTCTTTAAAAGTTACGACTGCTCGTCATCGAATCGACGCGCGTCTCGATGATCGCGAAAATATATAATATATATTCATGTATATATTCGTATATAATATATATATATGCGATGAATGATAAAATAAATCCTTACTAGTGTAGTTTAAAATGTACGGAGGATAAAAAATACAAAAATTCCAAAAAGCCAAGCTGGACTACGTCCATTGTGCAACACGTGTCGATGTTGCCCTGTTATTTTTACATAACCCCCACCCTACCCATTCGACGGCAGTCGGACGGCCTTTTCACGTGAGTCTTCTTGTTTGACGGGCTCGGTGAAATTTGCAGCTCGAGGTTGCCAACACAATACTATTACAGTGGCAAGCTCTACCCGTGATGAGTTTAATATGGGTTGAAACTAACGGGTATGGGTAATTTGAGGTAGAATGGAAGATAAGCAATCTCCGACCTCTTTGCTATCACGAAAAAGATTTCAAATCTGCGCTCAAGATAGTCAAGGGGTCGGAGGATGATCGCTTATTGTTGCTGTTTGTGGAAGTTTACGTGGATAACGTATCCAGTGATTTATAAGGTGACATGTCACATAGAAATTCACCGAGATAAAGGACCCAACAGGCGATAAATCATCTGATAAATCACCTGATTAGTTGTCGAATTTGAAAACATACTCCTCCCATAACTACCCAAATGATTTACCAGACGACTTATCCCATCGATTTCCCAGATGATTCGTCACCCAATGAATCACCAGACAAGTTGTCGCCTATTTATGCCGAACGGAATGAAGGTCGAACATTATCTTGTACCTATCGAACCAAAAATACTCATCGCGATTAGATTTGCTCAGTCCACATCCGTCTCTCCACCTCATGTCGAACCTCGAGCGACCGGACCACCACTCCTCCCATTCACTCTATCATTATCTTTCACACACAGACACACACTCGCTCTCTCTCTCTCTTTCTCTTACACACACACACGTCGACAACAAATAGCAGCAGGAGCCACTGCGGCCTAGACCATCTCCTGCTTGTAGATCTTCTCTTTGTGCATGCGCTCCATGTGCCGAGCGATGTGCATCTTCTGCTTGGCCCGGTAGACGCAGTGGGGACACTGGAACTGCGGCTCCTTGCCACACTCCCACTTCTGGTGGTTGCGCAGACTGCTCTTCAGCTTGTAGACGCGACCGCAGGCCGGACAGTTGAAGCCCTCTGGATTGGTGCCACCCCCGCCGCCACCGCTGTTGCCGCCCCCGCCGCTGCCGCTGGTGCTCAGACTCTTACCGAGACTGCCGCCACCGCCAGCCCCGGAGCGCCACATGATCGACGGCACGGTCCAGCGCTGCCAGGCCGACGCCCACTTCAGGCCCGTGATGCTGAGGTCCTCGGCTGGAACAGCAGATTCCAGATTTTATTTGTCAAAAGGCTCATGGGGTACAATTGTAACCTAACGAGAGGCTTTTCTTTCTCTTTGGGTCTTTGTTCTTTTGGCATTTTTTTTTCTTTTTTTTAGTGAAAGATTCTTTATTTTTCTAAGTCTGTTTCGGCACTTAGGGTACTATGACGCTTAGTCTAGATGCGATTACAGTTTCGCCAGATCATCTGCTGGGGCAAAATTGAAAATAACTGATTTTTTGTTTGTCCTGTGAAAATATAGAATCACTGTTGTATTGAATAATGCGGGGATTTTCAATTTTGCCCGTTGAAATCCTTAAATTAAGATTGACGCAGGAAATTTTGGAAAAAGTATATGTTTTATTAATAGACTGATGCATTGGCGTGATAGTGTGCATACATCGTTCCTTACAGTCGAGGTCCCAAGCAGCTATAGCTAGATGAAGATCCTTTTTACGTGTAAAAAAAGGTGGCGGAATTGGCGCTTCGAAAAGGAATTGTCTACATCTACGAGAGTTGTGGTAAAAAAATACAGTCAATGGGTTCATTCCTTTTCGAAGTGCAAGCGATGAAAGTATTTCTATATGTACAGTTCTGACTAGTTAGTGCGCATGCCTATAATTCCCCAATATCCGGATTTAATGCGATAGAGGTTACAGATTGACTTGATACATGGAGGATTTACAAATGATGATTTTTCGTAAGAAAGTAGGAATTGTCAATGGGTCGTTATGATACAGCATTGTCTCGTGGTGGTCTACATAAGTTTCGATATTGGGGAATGTTGTGCAATAGAAGTAGCTTAAATCAAAGAGAAGATGCATCGAGCGATGGTAGCACTAAAGAATTTGGAAAAGTAGAATACAAATACTCTGACTTTTTTCAAGTAAGCTTTTATAAGAGAAGAGAAATTTGTAAAACTTGCAAATTTATCGGTTTAATGTGGTAGTTGTCTTAATTTTATTACAAGTGAATTGGTATCGCTTGGTAATGTAACATAAATGATGAGAGTTACATTGTACTCGCTTAAAAATATTTCTACTATGTATGAAATATATATCTTATTATCTACTCATATAGGCATCACAAAATCATATAAAATACATTCATGAAATAAGAGTTCATATTTTTCGACATCACAATATTACAGAAATAATAATTTCTTTATATATTTATGGCATTTCGTAAGGCACTTAAAATTAAGCTGTTTTAAGAATCATGGATATATTATACATATATGTAAACATATAATGAAAGCATATGATACACCTGTTAAGTCTCTTAACCTAATATAAAAAGTAAGATTTTGGTTTTAGGGTATAAAATAATGGGACAAAAATAATTATTCCTTACATAAAAATATCCAATTTTAGTTATTACAAAACTAATTTTGACATGTAATATAACAATTCTTTTGGGATCCGTACATTTCTAAATTTTAAAACGCAATAAAATGATATACTCAAACATTATTTTAGAGTTAATTTTTAAAATCGTTAAAATACTCGCTTATAAATGCAAACAAAGAATTCATAATAAATGTAACTATTATAAACTTTTCTTAGCCTCTACAAATGTTGTTATTTTTACCAATTGAAACTGTTGAATAATACTTATTCTATTTGAAACTTTTAAACTCAACTTATCAATGAAAATTCAATTTCGCAACAATCATCAAGATAAAATTATTCAAAAATCATACACCAGAAATTAAGCAGTACAAATTTTCGTCATCCTCAACGGACAAACTTATCAATCCCTCCTATTGAAAATATCAAACTCAGGTTCTTAAACTGACCATAGTAATTGCAAGTCACTTGGATCTCCAGCATAGTATGTTAGAAAACAGTATCCTGGATTAGAATCCATATTCCACTGGACATCCAGTAAAAAGCCACTTAATCAATCCAAAACCCTTAACTAAACGTTCACCTGGTGAAGATCAACGGGATCCGTCAACTCCCAACCTGAAAACATCTTCTAAAATATTTGCAGAACCAACCATCCACTTTATCGTATCACAACTTTCTTCAATCTTTCGAGACAATTGAACGCGCCCAAACCCCTAGAACAAAAAGTAAAAACAGAAGACACGAGGTACAATCAGAGTCCGGAGGACGATGATCAGTCGAACTCGATGCCCGGCGGCTGGTAGTTCATGAGGAAATCCTGCATGATGCCGAACTTGTCGTGATGCTGTCTGCGAATGTGCCTCAGCCAGTGGGCCTTGCGCTTGCAGCGCTGCGGGCAGAAGAGACACTGGAACTGTGGATCCTTGCCACACTCCCAGTTCTGGTGGCGCTGCAGTGAATCCTTGCGCGCGTACGAGCGACCGCAGCGCTTGCAGCCAAAGCTACCCCAGGCACGCCTGCTACTCGTTGTCGTCGTCGTGGTGCTGCTGGTTGTTGCTGTCCTTCTGCTTCTGCTGCTGCTGCTGCTGGTAATCGTCGCTGGCCACTGACGTTTTAGAGCTGACAAGTCGTCTGAAAGAGACAGAGATTGGCGTGAAGTTAGTGGCAGTGGATCGTGGGCAAGTGGAGGGAGGATGTGATCCAAGTCGATGGTGGTTAGTAGGTTGCTCGGAAGGATGTTGCGCGGAAATTCTTTTACTTTGAGTTGTAACCGAAAGAATTTTCTACATATTTTTCTTATTATTTTCTGGTATATTTTACAGGAATACAGGAGGGCAGCAAGCGAAAGTCACATTAAGAAGTAAACTCGTGTATCACTGTAAATGAGGCACGAGGAAGGTAAGAAAAGAATTTTCACGCAATTTCCTGGCCCATACAGTTTATCCCCATCACCCATCACCCGCAAACAAGACTCATATTTCAAACAAAAACGAAGATGTTATTACATTCCATATCAAATCTAAATGTATTTTTACTCGTAAACTTACTAGTTTCGAAAACAAAAAACAAAATGCAAATGCGGTTAATTTGGATTCAAAAATAATTTTCCTTGTTCGATATCTGTTATTAATTGGGTTTCAAATGAAAAATGAAACTTACGTTTTATTAACTGTTTGCTTGACTGCTTCTGACAGTTTCGAATGTCTTCATTCTTGAACATAATTCTTTGATGGTCAATTTTTTTATTATTCAATTTTTCGTATTCATACATATGTTCAATTTGTAAATTACAAATATAATAGGACAAATGGTTAATAGATATTGAATAAATACACTTTCAAAAGAATCTTCATGTATCGAAATAAGGAAGAAGTTTTTTTTTTCTTTTTTTTTAAATATTATTTTTCGAATAATCATATTTAGTTACATATTTCCATTTAATGAAAATAAATCGACTAATTAACTTTACCATTTGAGTTATAAGTTTCGTCATTTTTTTTTTATTTTTAGTCGTGTAGGAAAGCATCTTCGGATGTTACAGCATACGTACTGGTTTTGAATGAATTGCAGTCCTGATACCAAAGTTAAAGTATCCCTAAAACAAAAATGCTCATGTATTAGTGTTCTAAAATAATATAAATAAATAATCGCTTTACTTACTCAAAGTTATCAAAATACAACATATCAAGGAGCGCTCCAAAGGCAAGTATAGAAGAAGCCTGAAGGAGCGACCCGTGCTACATATACATTGAAATGGGTATACGAGAAATTCAATTTAGATATACTTCGATAAATTAAATTGTTAAAATAAAATCGTTAATTACAAAAGAAAGTATGTAACGTTTATTATAATGTTGTAACGACTAAAATTACTACAAAATAATTTCTTGAAAACAGAGCATGTAACGTATCAGTCCAAGGTCGACGGTCTGCCTCTACCCCGTCCTCTGGGTCTGCCTCTGCCGGGTCCTTTCCTGCAAAATTTTCCCTCATTAGTCGTAAGTACACGAGTGGCGGAAAAAAGAAATTTGATAACACTCACGTTCTCACTCCAGTGTGTCGCATGATGTGCTGCGACAGAAGATATTTCCTGCGGGTTTTGTAAGTACAGAAAGGACAGGCGAAACTGGGCTCCACCCCACACTCATACTTCTGATGGAACTTGAGGGCTGCCAGCGAGGTGTACTTTCTCTTGCAGATGATGCAGCAAAAATCAAGTTGAGTTAAAGAAGTCACGTTTCCCATATTTTCGTCGTCTGTAAGAAGCGGATCTCCTGAAAAAAAGGGAAAAAGCATATGCTCGTGTTAGTGATTTGGCTCGCAATCCTGCCAGTGATACATTTAAAATGTCAGAATAAGTGTTAATAATGACTAAAAATTATGATCGGAAGGGCCTTTGATCAGGCAAGGCAATTGACATTGTTGCACGTTCTATGTTACATTCGATAAAAAAAAATCGGACGTGCTGCTGAAAAATCAAGTGGTTAGAAAAGGTGTAGATATTTATTTACAAGTTAATATGTATACAAGTGTCAACATATTTATTTAATTTCTACTCTAATAATGTAAATAAGTTAACAATTTTTTTATTAAGATGAAAATTTTTTATTCATAAATTTGTTGAAACTGTACATAGTTTATTCAACAGTTTAACAGTAACAATGTTAATTGAGTATTGTTGTGGTTAATACCGTTATTTGATTAGGAATTCTACTGCTTATAAAGCACTTGTCAATAGTTAGGAACTCTCTTATAAAAACTTTATCAATTCTATTTATTTACTTGAAAACGTAAAATCACGTTTACTTTACAAAGTTAAATTTATTTTAATAAATTTTCTATAAATTTTAAAAATGTTATCAAAATTTAAAGAAATTATTCATTGTTACTAAATTATCACAGAAAATTAAAATACAATATTAAGTAATTTCTGGTAAAAATAAGTATATACGATGCGATTAACATAAACTTTTTAAATAAAGATTGGATCTTTTAAGTACCACTGAACTAAACTATTATATTATATTTACGTATAAAGGCAGTATAGTTATATCTACTAAACTATTTGTTCTGATTTATACACAATTTCTACGTTTCATTCTTAAAATTATTATAATCTATGATTCTATCAAAGATAAATATTTTCTAAAATAAAAAGCTATATTTTTCAAAGTACATATCATCACGTGTATTATATATAAACATATAATAAAACTTTCACTTCAAATAAACGATAAATTATTATTAACTAAACAAATATATACTTTTTAAAAACTTTAAAATAATTTAAATAATTGTCCATTTTCATAGAAACGAAAATAGTACATTACGGTACAAGTGACGAAAGTTGAAGTTCCGCCACTGTGTGAAGTTGGCGCCCGAGGCAAAGCCGAGGGCGCCATATCACGCAGTGGCGGGCCTTGAAATTTCGTCTCGTGTACCGTATACTATTTTTCTTGATGTCCGGTGGAAAGTACGTTTGCCACTGACAATGATAACGCACCCGACGGGCTCGAGAGCATTGAGTTCGATGCCCGCCCCCGACATTTGCGGCACGAGCGCAGCGAGTGCTGCTGGTCGGGGGGGCGGGCATCGAAAACATCACATGCATAATTTTAATAAGTGAATTTTACTGAAGATCATGTAAAATATTTTTATTTAACATGCAATTATTACAATTGTTACACGTACAATTATTAAATATGCGGTACTTTTGCTCCATTTGCAGCAACAAAGTCAACTACTTTATTTGTATCTGAAAAAATAAATGATCACTTAAGAAGAAATTCTCACAAAAAGTGCGACATTATTAACGAACAATCTTTTATCCATTTCACAAATTAAAGCAATATAAATCACTTGTATACCCGATGGGCCGCATTGATTCTGACAATGCATACCCCGTTAGTGACTGTCACACATAATATTTAAATCGTTAACATACCTCGAAAATGATATGAACATTCAAAAGGTTATGTGTGAGTCCCACTAACGGGACATGCATTGCTAGAATCAATGTCAATGATCAGAAGTGATAGTTTTTGTTGTAAATATAGGTTAATGACTTTGAATATGTTGACAAAACCTCTAAAACAATCTATTAATAAAGTCTACAGTTTCCTAGTTACCAACTCACAATCAATGGTTAAATGTCCTTCTTTCGCCATCGAAAACAATGGCGAAACCACGTACTTTCCAAGTTTCCACCAGGGCATCAAGAAATAGTACATTACGATACGGGTGTGGAAGGTAATTATTTACCGCAGGAGAGATTTGTCGCACGAGCGAAGCGAGTGCGAAAAGTCGAATGCGGTAAAAATCATCTTACGCACCAGTGTCGTACCGTATTTTACACCACGAGAGCCGAATAATCATATTAAAGTTATGATTTTGAGGTTAGAGTGGTGTAAATTCTTTTTCTCTTCATCCACGATACCTACGTTTCGTATCGTCAATAACCAATACTAATTTACATTCATCGAGATAATGGAAGACTTGTTCACCTACACTTAAGTCGTTTAACTTTCAAAAAATAGTAAAATGAAACTAAAAAAGAACGCTATCAGTCTCAAATTTAGGGCATCTGCGGCGCGCCGTGATACTTCTTCTCGTGCTCCGCAAGCTTGTCGCGCCTATGGAACTTCTTGGTGCAGAGCGCGCAGGCGAACTTGGGCTGCTCGACGTGCAGCTTCATGTGGGCCACGAGGTTATGCTTGTACTTGAACCAGCCCCGGCAGATCTGGCACTGGAAGCTCGGCGCTTTGCCGCACTCGACCCTCAGGTGGCGATTCAGGCAGTACAGGCGCAGGTAAAAGCGGCCGCAGTTCGGGCACTGGAAGCGCCCATTGGCGTCGGGCAATTGCTGCTGAGGTGTCAAGAATTTGTGGCGGTTGTTCGATTGTTGCTGCTGCTGGGAATGGGTAGACATTGGTGCTGCGCGGCGCCAATAATCTGAAAGCAGAAACAGGATTGGTCGATGTAGTCGAGTTCGGGGAATGGTGGCGGAGAACCTTTTGGCTTCGATGAGTTTCAAGATGAGTATTGCTCAAATTTTTTGACTAAGTTTTTTCTTTTTTCTTTTTTTTTTTTTTGTAGAATTAATTTCAAAGGTTAATTACATTTCAGAGAATTTGACAAAATGAAAATAAATTCTTGATTTTAGAACCAGACATTTGTTTAATAGAAAACCAAACGTAGATAAATATTAATAAATTAGTAAAACTACAAGTATTAATTTTGCTCTTTAGTATTTAGATAAACAAATAAAAAAAACTTACCAGTTTTCGTTAATTCAAGGACGATGTGGACTAACTAATTTAATTATTGCACCATATTGTACGTGGCAATTGATACAGTGAAAATTTAGTTTTAACTTCTGCACATATATAAATAATAAATAACTATGACACATTACATAAAGAACAATAAACGTTTATTTATTCATAATAAACAATATTATCAATATAAACAGAACCTGTATATTAAATTCTCAATTTTTACATAATTGATATCCTTAATCAGGTTTTTCAAATTAAAATAATAATCAACGGTTATTAAACTAAATATTTAATTTTTTGTCGTACTCTAACTTAATCTCTTGACATATTATTTTAAACAAATCATCTTTCATTTTCAAATAAACAATATTTTAATCAATAACTTTCAGCTAATGTCACGAACTAATTTGAACGAAAATAGCTCTCTTGATATAATTTTAAAGAACAAAATAAAAAAATAAAAGAGTACAGTAAATAAGTAAGAATTTATCAATATTCTTTTTTACCAGATGGCTAGTATTAATAATTCAAGCACAATTTTGGCTTCGTAAAATTAAAAAAGTGACTAATTCGTGATTATAAAGCACAATTAATACTCTGCTTATTGGATCTGATATTGTCCTGCTTTATCTTATAAAGTAATAATGTATTCTTTTTAAAGCCTTTCTACCTCAAATTTTCATTTTACACATGTGATACAATTTATTTTTCTTTTTTTATAAACCACAAGCAAGCATTCGAGGTATATATTTTCATATGAAACTACTAGAAAAACGCTACTATTAAAGAAAAATACTTCTCAATATAAAATAACTTCTTTTGTATACAATTCAAGGCGTTCGAAATAAAATTATATACTTATACAATCGTCTCTCTCTTACATCTACTTTACAGTTTTCGACGCTTACTGTTTATCTTGCACCAAGATAACATATGCAGTTATTACCGGATAAAAAATAACAAACTTTGGAGACTGCATAAAATAATATACTTATCAGGATATTATGATATATTTACAGAAATCCCTTAATCTAACAATAGTAGTTTTATCGACCAGTAAAGAGCAATGAACCACTATTAGAAACCTTCATGACTAAAATCATCGGTAACGAACTTAACTATTAAGTAATAAAGCTATGTTTTTTCTTCACTGGTCATCGGGACTATTGGAAATATAATCGAGGATGAAAGTTAGGAATTATCCAAGGAAATGTGATACATGAACTTTACTTCTCTAGAGTGGCATTTTTGTCTTTTTTCGTATTTCTAAAGTCGCAGTTATCTTAAAGTGGCATTAATATCTTCCTGACAATTGAATCACCAAACCACATCATGGAAATCGGTCCCTCATTCCTTACCTCACAGAAGACATATCTCAGAGCTACGCATGCCTCACAGGCAAGTATATCTATCTAAAAAACTAAAGTTATCTGTTCTCCACCGTATACGACAATTATTAATCACTCCTCGCTCGTGCCACTTCTGCTGATCTGCCCCTCCCCGCGGCAGTCTACAAAATATATTTATACATTTATATGACTCGTTTGCGACAGCGGCATTGCCGGCTAGCCCTTCTAGCCCGCTCTCTCGCCCCTCTTCTGTCAAGTGAAGTTGTGGATACGCCAGACGGAGGCGTCGTCGACGTCGCGCGGGTCGCCAGCTGCCTGGCCGAGGTTCTGGCCAACCAGGTGGACCTTGAGGTGCCTCTGCAGGCTATGCTTGTGCTTGAAGCGCGCGTTGCAGAGGACGCAGCCGAAGGTCGCCTCCTTGCCGCACTCGAGCTTCTTGTGGCGCTGCAACGTTATGAGACGGCGATAGCTCCGGTTGCACGTGTCGCACGGGTAGAAGCGCAGCGCCGAATCGACCGACAGCTGGCCTGTCGTATAGTAATTACCTGAAAAAGAAAACGACGGGTGTCTGTCAGTTTCGCAGGTTTTCTTTTTCACGGGTGATGGCATTGCGGACGTGTGGCGTGGGTGGTGGAGAGGATTTCGTCGGTTGGTAGTTTACCTGCAATTCCAAGCGTCGATGGGAAAGCTTTAGTTTTGATAGAACCGGAAGTTTTACTATTTAAATGTATGGGACGAAGAATACAAAAAAACGAATATAAAGTATAACGTAATTCGTGTATAAAAATTAAAAAAAGAAAAAATTTTTATTGAAAACCTAATATGATTAGACATAAAAAAATTAAGATAATTTTAAAATAATATTACTTGGAATTTTAGGTGATGGGTGATCACTAATTTTGAAATTCTTTCAAGATAAATCAAATCAAATTTTTGAAAGACTATATCAACAGTTTAATTGTCTTTAAAAAATTTCAAAATTCACAATCATTTTTAGGAGATTTTCGGAGTTTGGACGAGGTAAAAATTGTTAATACTTGCACATGAATCACATTCACCAAATAATTAAACATTTTAAAGCACATAGTTTTAACGACATTCAGTTACTATGCAGTTACAGACGAATTATTTTTCGATAAGCGTCTTTCTTATAATTGAATATATTGATACATTTAAAAATTAATGAAAAATAAAAATAAAATATTGAAATAAATAAATTCCAAAAACTGGTATTTCTAAAAGAAATCTTCTTGCGAATCTAAATCCAAATTTCTTAATCCATATGAATCAATAAATGTATATTCTTCATGGTCTTCACGAAAATCTGTAATAAATGAACTTATGAAAAGTATAAGGAATGTCTTTGAAAATGGTAAATAAAAACGCATGAATTGTTTAAAAACCCGCAACATTTTTTATTTATTGATAATATTAATAAAAACATAAAAAATAGTAATTATAAAAATTATAAAAATTAAATAAAGTGGAAAATAAACCTTCTCATTGAAAATTAATTAAATACCTTAGGTATGGACGATCATATTTTACTACATTTAAAATGTAAAAAGCACAAAATTTAACAAACAGAATTGGCAATTTGAACTCAGTTCATGAAAAAATTACATTAAATAGGCGTCTTTCGTAATTTAATGGAGGTACTGATATATTCGAAATAAAGATTCTGATATAGACCTACTATTAAGTTAATACAAACATGCAGTGGTTCGTTTGAAAAATAATGGAACACATGTAGACTAAGTACAAAACACCGAAATGATTATTACGGTAACCATTGATTATTACACGAGTGGATGAAAAATCATCGGTAAAAAATACATATTTAAGTCGGTAAAGAGTATCCTTAGGTCTTTCCTTAGGTGTAAATACTGATATTAAAAATACTTAGGCGAAGGTCGTCTCTTTGCTTTAAATATTCTCGTTGTTTGATGCGTTTACTTTAAAGATGCATATCTAATACTATAAGGGTGTTATTTTGGTGTACTTTTTAGCATTTTATCGTGAATCGTATTCGTCGTAGAAAATTATCTAGTTTTATCGGAGCCTCCCTGTAGAAGTATAACGTCAAAGGTTTTGGCGGAATTAAATACATCTGGAAATGTCTCCAGTAAAACAAAATAAGTTTTCTACTTGAACAGTTTCTTACAACTACAAAAAACAGTTACATTAACCCTAGATTACATAAATCGATTTTATAAATTAAATGATGTTATTGATCGATTGTGTACATTATCAGTGTTTTACCCTAATTTACCTGTGTAGAGTTGAATTCTAACAAACTATTATACGAATTTTATTACCCTAATACGTATTTCTTTAGTATGAATAATAGGAAATGTTTTCAGACCAAGAGTTTTCTCTTTAAGTTACAACTCACAGTGGAATTCTAAATTCGAAGCAAACTGAAAGTGATATTGCTCAAAATTGCAGGTACAAAAATTAATTCAATCATGTTTTATTTAGCAATCACGCTTAAATGCTATTATCTTATTATACTTTGTTCTTCTGTGTATAAGCGTATGGAGTTAAACATTTTGTAAAGCACAACTTAGCTTTCTTTAGTACAGAAAACACTTTCTTTGAAGAGAACTGTTAACAATTATCTAGATATTCAACAAATTGAGCATAACCTCTGAACTCTAGATGTTGTTTAAAGTTCTTCTATAGATTAAAGCTTATAACATAAAAACCCATAAACATCCGTTGTATAAATGCTGGAATATACATTAAATTAATCTACTTAAGTACGACTTTACCTGAGTTCATAGCGTAAAAAGTGCAACGGTATTACTACTGTGCTAAAAAGTGTGTATATAAAAACTAAATTATAAACTCAATAATTATTTATAGGCAATATGTTCAATATAAAAGGAATTCATTCCATGTATAATTTTTAAAAAAGTATTAGTTTTAACTTTAACGTATTTTTACTTATATATAAATCCGTAAACCAATATAAATTGGATAATTAAATTTAATTATTTAATTTTCAGCACTAAAATTGATTTAAATTGTACTTTAATTATTTATTTTTATATTTTGTTATAAACTTCGGGCATTTTAAATTTTTGTATTAATATAAAAATTCTAAATAACCCGATTATACTTCATATAATGTTTAATATTCTATCATTTATAAAAATGTTAATTTCTACTTTATTTAATTCATTTAAAATAACAATTTTTTAACAGATAATAACGATCCCCTTATCCCCATATACAATCAATAATGTAGGAAATATACTATTCCAATTCATGTTGAGGAATGCTACTTTTAATCCTATTTCCTTAATTAATTATAATATACATAAAACACAAATAAATAAAATTTTCAATCTTGCGTCTGCAATGTCAGAGGTATAGGTTTGGAATGTCATTATGAACACTTGCAGGTGCAACAAAACATTTACGGTAAATACAACTATTTGTAATCATCTTAATTGTAAAAGTAACAAATGTCTTTGACCCACCCTGTATGATTCTAAAAGTTACGGATTAAATATTTCATACAAATATGTTTCTTCTATAAAAACTTTTCGTTGTAAATTATTCTAAATTATTTATAACGTAATTCTAAAACGAATAAAAGATTGTCTCATTTCAATATATCTCATTTGGTAAAAATAGTTTTATCAAAATTCATCTCTTCAATCGTAATCTTCTGTTCTCTGATGTGCAATCTCAATATGGTTCATTTATAAGGCGTAACTCTTATCATTACAGTTTGGTCTGTTATGCACGTTAAAGTAAATTTCGTCGCAAAACCTTAATAATATTTTTCATCCACAAGACAAATTTTCACAACGTTATACCAAAATATTAACAAATATCTTATTCTGCAGTAGGTTCAAGGTTTTCATCAGGTCCATTAAATGCTTATAACATCGTAGGGGATACCTAAACTCTCGTGAACGTGATGGAAAGCAGAGAACCCTAATATAAAGTAACGAAAAACAATGACAGAAAAATCGTATCGAAACACCTAACGAACTTTCGAAGCAGTCTAAACCTAAAAAAATAAAAAAAAGTAAATCTCTAAATCAAATCCTCGTATTTTCCCTTCTGATGATGCCTCTTGTAATGCACGGTGAGATTGCCCCGCTGTCTAGCCTTGTAGGGGCACTCGGGACACTGAAAAGCCGGCGCCTTGCCGCCGCACTCGACCATCTCGTGCCGCCTCATGGTGCTCTTCCATCTGTAGCCCTTGCCGCAGAAGCGGCAGCGGAACTTGCGCTGCTGCTCGTGCGGCACGCCGCCCATGTAGACGACGCTGATGTCTGCCTGGGGCCGGGGCAGGACCTCGAACGAGTCCGGGAAGATGCTCGTCGAGCCGCTGCCGCCGCCGTCGCTCCTGCTGCGCGTGCCGGACCGCGTGCGGTGCTTCGACCCGCTGCCCGACGACGACGAGGACAATGGCTGTTTGTAGTCCGAGCGCAGGATCGAGAGGAGCGCTCCCATACCTGCAACAGCCCGCGTACCAACCGAAGCGGGACGAGGTGAGATTTTTTCTTTTTTTTTTTATTTTGAGGTATGATCGTGGGTTTGGCTCTCTTCTGCTTACAGCTTAATGGAAGATTCAGTCGAAGAGCGGAGGTTTGATTCGAAGGGGAGGGAAAGTGAACAAAATCTGCAGCGAAATGGCGCGGCAATGGGTTTTTATAAGTTAGTTTTAATGATAATCCATTGTCGTCGAGCATATTCACTACCGAAATTGCCAATTTTCATTCTTCAGAAACAAACTCGAACTTCGCGTCATCCAGAAAGAGCACTTCGTATGTTGTGGCTTTCGTAGTAGCAGAAAAATTTTGAACGTTCGTTATGGTTTTTTTTTTCGTTTTGGATCTGTCAGAAAATGGTTGTCGAGTTTGCGTTCGTCTCGTTGTTATTTGTGGTTTTATTTTTGAGGGAAGAAGGGTAAGAGTGCGCAGAGTGAGATTTACCGTAACTTGCCAGTCGTTGTTAAACCCATAACCAACCCAACACAAATGTTGCAGCCAACAGCCTTGGAAAAGTAGTGCCCAGGACCAAATTTTGGTATAAGAAGAGCAGAGCGCGACCATAGACGACAAAAAGAGATGAGTTGTATAGCAAATCAATTATTTCATTTTTAGAGTACAGTGGAGAAAACTAAATTAAAGAGCATTTATGTCGTTTGACTCATCTCTTTTTGTTTTTGCTACAGTCAGTATACCAAATAATATCCCAATAATTCCAACCTCCGAAGTGAAATAGCTCTGAAACCAGAAAAAGTACTGCGAAACAAAAGAAACTCGTGAATTCTTCAACCACTAGAATGTTATTTCCTGAACAAAGTTTAAACAGCATTAGAATAATAATTAATGTATAAAAGTGATGACTTAAACGAAAGCATAAATATAATAATAAGGATAATATATACAACTGTACAAAGAAAATAAATAAAACATTTCTAATACGACATATCTGATAGTTGTAATTTTTAGGTATATTTTATTGATTACAGACTTTATCATGCAAATACTTAATGAATCATCATCATCTTGCTAATAATGAATATTATAGATATTGAAAATTTTGACGTAATATAAAATTTGTATAAATCTCATTTAGAATATCAATTTTTGATATAATATGTGCTTTCAAGTTTATTTTTATAAAAAAGTTCTTCATTTTTACGAAGAATCACCAAATAAATTTCTCAGTGTCGCTTTAAATGTCATTGATGGCAAAATTGATGCGAAAAGACCTGAAACAGAAAATGGTTTTGGTCAGCGAAAATTGTTAAGAAGCAATCAGAAATTAAAAAAAAATATACTTACAATTTATTCAAGATGCTCATACAGCAATATTCGGTTGTAACTAATTTTTGAATTAATATCATTCATTACTAAAGTATATGAGAGATTTTAATAAATAACAACGACTCGCGTAAGTATAACAAAATATATTTATTAAAAATGAAGAAGAAAAAAGTAACCAATTTCTTATATTTACAATAGATTCATTCGAAGAATTTCTTTCTTACAACACTACATGATACGACTAGAAAAGTCGCACAAGTAATAAACGTTTAACTATCCTACCAAAAAAATAATTTCTTTTGAGAGAACGTTCAAATAATATCCCAAAATAATGATTTCCATTCGAACAATGTTACCGTCAACATTTAAATACATCTTAGAACCTAAGAAAAAACAAAAAATATACAAGAACAATTTATTATTGCATTATAGTCGCTCGTCGCGAGGGGGGCTAAAGAACGTTGGTCTTGTGCTTGCCAACGACGTGGACCCTGAGGTTGTCCTTGCGCTTCGCCCGGTAATGGCAGTAGGGACAGCCGAACTGCGGCATCTTGCCGCACTCGAGGCGCAAGTGGCGCAGCAGCGAGGACTTGACGTTGTAAGTCTTGTAGCAGGACTCGCAGGTGAAGGCGCGCATGAGGCTGCCTGAAAAAGAAAAATCGGTCGAAGAGTGAGGTTAGCGGGTAACTTGCTCTGGGCGGGATCGAGGTAATGATGCGGATGTGACTTTTTGGTTCAAACGACACACAATGAGCGAGAAAAAAGGTTTGTTGGTGGAACGTATAAATGAACCAAGATGAATAAGTGACGATGGAAAATCATAAGGTACGTCGTTGGGTGTATGTATCGCGAGGGCGTCGTTGCTTTTTCTAATTGACGTTTTTATGCACTCTTAAAACATGTAAAATGATGAGATGATTAGTGTGCGATCGATTTGTTGATTTATTTTTTTCATATAAATTAAAACAAAATGTTATGATTGAAGAAAAATTTTACAATTTCTCGCAAAACTTTTATAATAGGAAGACAGTAACGGAATATGTTAAACAAAGAGGCTTTTACAGCATACTCTTAGAACTAGCATTTTCAACGATAATCTTCGCAGTAAAAATATTTCGATACAGAATATTCTTCTTATTTTAAAATAATTAATCGACAATATGTTCACAAGTGCGCTTATAGTATACCACAGATTCTTCGCTTCTTCATCCTGCTTTCCACGTTAGAAGCCACGCTTCAAAGCCGAAACGTTATCAAAACAATGTCGTATCAAAAATACACTTTTAAAACACAAAAAACCAAAGAAAAGGGAAGGAAGACCACTCTTATGTCTACATACTAAAAAAACATTCTCAACTTCATTTCAAAAACCGACATCTCGCGAACGGGTTTCTAAAGTCCAAAGAGCATCTTGTGGCGAATCTTGAGGGCGATCTCCTCGTCGTTGGAATTGAGCAGTATGGGCCAGCACTCGGGCGAGTCGCGCACGTGGCGGATGAGCGACTTGCGCCACTTGTACGACTTGGAGCACGCGACGCAGACGCTGCGGGCTATGTCACCTGCAAGACAAAAGATCGAATGCAGTGAGTTTGAGATTTTTTTCTCCTTGTCGTTGGAAATGGGAAATCGTTCGTGAAGATTAAGTGTGTACATGTGTGTATGTGTGCGGGTAGGTACGAATAATTAGTCTAATGGAAATCGATTTGTCGTATGTTGAGGAAAAATGGTGTAGTTCGATAGTAAGCTTTTGTTTCAAAAGTTTTCTTTATTAAATATAAAACATTGGTATCAACCGTCTCTTGCATAACAGAATGCACAGCAGATATCATAGTATAAATTTTAAAGTATCGTATAAAAAATCGTTGTTTAATACTTCAATATACACTAACATTGGTTACTATACAAGATTAGTAAATCGATCTTTAATCTCAACATTTAACAAATAAATCACAAATTGATATGTACACATTTACACGAAAAAAAAAATAAATTAAAAAAAAAATATACATTTTATAAGACTATTTAAGGTTGAAAAACTTCTAGGATCTTCTTTTTGACTGTATGTCAACCTCAGGATGCTTATTGCGAATGTGTTTCAACAGATTGCAGTGCAATTTCGATCTCTTCGAGCAGCAAGGACACTGATACGTGGGTGGTTTTCCGCATTCTTCGTTCAAGTGGCGCGACAACGAGCTGTAATGGGCGTACAGTTTTCCGCATTTGTAGCATATGTACGGCAACTCCCTTGTCACTGAAAAATAAAGTTCAAGCAATGAGACGAAAGGAAGAATATGGATGATTTATTTTCATTCTTTCTTCATGTTTACCACAGCAATCCTAACGTAACATCACACATTTATGTTTACATAAAATACAATGTTATACGGTAAATATTGAAATTTAATCGCAATATTTTTCAAAAATAACTTACTTCATTAATTGTAAGATAATATTCGACATAAATAATTACAAATAGATCGTTTGAACGTTTGAGAAAGAAGTTTATTTTACAGCTACATCATTGTTACAATAATTAAATTGGATTAAACGAAGATGCATTATAGGATTCATTTGGATGGTACTCAGCGATGTGTCTTAACAAGTTGTAGTGCATAGGAATGACGTCTGTACAAAAAGGACAATTGTATAGTCTTCTACCGCAGACTTCGCGAAAGTGGCGATTCAAGGAACCTTTGGTCTTGTAAAATTTCTGACACTCGCTGCACATGTAACCTGAAAAAATTCAAGAATAAAATTAATTAGTTATGATTAAATTAGCCAGAAACAACGAAGTTTGAATGCAAAATTATAGAAACTCTTCACTTATATAAAAGAGAAAGAAGAGAAGCGAAGGTTCGACGTCGTATCAACAGAATATTGTAATACTGATATTGGTTTACTATAAATTACAATAAAAACTGCGCGTTTTATTGTTTCATTAAAGCATTCCTGCAGACTTTATTACCAGACTTACGAAAATACATGGGTACATAAATACTAGCACTCGGAAATGTAAAATTATGCATTATCTTCTTCAAGCGTACTAAGATCGTCTCTTGTAGAGCGATAGTCTATTTCATAGTGTATAATAAAGCGTAAGCTGAAAAAAAAATATCAAGGGAAAAAGAAACAAACAAAGCTTTAAGGATTATTCAGTCATAGGTGTGATCATAAATATAATAATGTAATGTAATTATTGAACTGCATTGATATAGCTGAGGAATTACATTGAAATATTCAATGTACGTATTTTTCTTATTATAGCTCGTCGCTTGATAGAATATCGAATTTTCAATACTTTCTGTTGCCTCTGCATGTATGATAATATATGTATCTACACTTTGTATTAGATTTTTGTTAATACAAAACAATAGTCAGAAGCGTTTAATTTTTCTTAATATCCACTCTTTTTAGTAAATCAGAAAACCATCAAAAAATTTTGAAAAACGATTATCATAAAGATATTATGCTATACTACGCACTTGAAGTAAGCATTGATTTTCAAAGCAAAAAATCATGATAGGACTAGGCAACGCAAACTTCTATCTACGGACTTCACAAACTATTTTTTTTAACGCTTAACTGCCCTTATGCACTAATGTGGAACATAATTTTCTTCTTACATTTTTACAAGCTATAAATTTTGTACAATTTTTTGAATGGGAAAATATATGTCTGAAGTAAACGTATTTTAATTTCAATTACCGTTATTTCAAAACTTCATTTCACTTTCAGTGAAAAAGTACAAGTTTCTATACAATTATCCTCTTGAATAAATTTAAATAAGTCTATCTTCTACATTTTGATTTTTTATATTTTTTATTACAGTTTCGTACTATTATATTTTGTATCATGCGCAAATAGAGTCATAGCCAACAAATACGCATTATGAAAATCTCTCCCTCACACTTTACCGTTTTCTAGATATTTATAAATTCTTTTAAATCATGTCAGTACGACATTAGCCATATTTTTTCTACTTTGTGCAATAAATATTTAATAAAATAAATAAAATTTTGTTATTTTTTAATTTACAAAAAAATAATTTTTATAAAAATTATAAACAATTTAATTTTTCATTTATTATAATAAAAATATTTTTAATAAATAGTTGTATATTTTAGAATTAATTTTTTCTTAATATTTTATTCTTATTAAGTAAATAAATTAAATATAAATATATAATGTTCGAATTATTAGAAGTATATCACGTTAAACAGTCGAATAATTATTTTTTCATTAGGTAAAATTAACTTTTAGGCAATTAAAATAATACCTTTTAAGTACCTTACGTATTTTTCATTTAAATAACATGTATCCGTATGAAAGGCAAGTTTTTAGTTAATTAAATCATCCCTTTGCGTGTGAAGGAAAAATTTTATTATTAATTTACATTTTCTGAAGAGGAACTGTTACGTCTCACAGTCATTATTGTTGTTTTACAATTTAGTATGTAAATATTTGGTAGTGATGAATAAATCTTGAATCGAAAAATGTTAAAAATAGATCATTTTTACGTTGTCTATTTTATAGTACAATTTTATTTACGTATGATCAGAAAAATTTGAGAGAAAGATCAAATGCAGAATATTAATAATTACATTTATTCTGCCTCACTTTGCAAGTTTTTTCAATAAATAATTAATAGTATTATTATTCTCTGCCTATTAACTAAATATTGTCTTTTATGATGCATACAAGATAACTACTTTTAACAGTTTCTGTTAATTAAATAAGAATACTCATTATAAATTGTACTTGCTTGTTCTTATAATATCATTTTTATGCGCAAACAAAAATAAAAAAATGATTTATATCAACATTGTCTTCCTATCGGAATTCATTGTAGAGTTTAACTATACTAATCAGGCTTTACACTAAACTTAACCTTTCCTTTACTAAGAAGTATTGAAAGATTTGATTAAAAACTAAGAAAGCAATGGCGGTTGAAATCAAAATTTTGACTTAGAAACTTTTGATATAGCAATCCTTAACTTTAATTGTTTTCTTACTCATACATAATACTGAAAAACGAAAATCTAATTGTTTTCATTTGCAGTTATTTTTTTCAGCAACTGTGACAGCTTTAAACAATCACATCATCGTAGTATTTCCATTGTACATCACTCATTTACCATCCGATTCTATTCCGAAAAATAGAAGTCAATAATAATAGATAGTCAGCCATACCTGACGATCTCTGGTTTGTCCATCCTAGTAAAGCAAAGGTTCACATTAATAATAAAAAAGCAGCACACGTTTCACGCCGTCTAAGCTAACGCCAAATCCTCATTGTTGAGCAGCCAGTCCCTGCTTTTCTCATGTATTGGGCGACGACACCTTGAAGTGTTGCTCGGCCTGATGGGCATGGAGTATGAAAGCCTTGAATGCGGCGAACGGGCAGAGTGAGCACTTGAATTGCGGCGGCTCGCACTTGTGCTTCAAGTAATTGCTCCACATCTTGTAGAACTTGCTGCATTTGGTGCAGGTGTAGCCGAGCATGTGCTCGCCTACGTACGTCTTACGATAGGCTGTGAACACAGAAAGCACACGTTGACAGGTTAGTTTTAGGTTTCGGCGAGACTCGCGTTGTTTGGTTGTTTTTTTGGTTTTGGTACGAAGGACGATAGACAGGTGTGTGTGGCGATAGAAAGAGATAATCACAATCTTAAAACTCAACGGCAAAAGTCTTCAGCGCACTCAGCGGATAATAAAATTCAAGCAATGCATGATCTACGAGATTCGTTCGGCTACTTTGGTGGGCTTTATTGGATTTGCTTGGGATTTGTTGACAACACATTTACGATAATAACTACATTGTTCGTTGTCGTAGTTACTTGCTAATAATAATAATATACCGAGATAAATTACACATTTTTTAAATCAAAAGAATAATGACAGAATACAATGAAAAAACTTTTAGAGTCTATGAATGTGTGGCTCATATACCACTATTGCAATTATTACATTAAAAATTAAACGACTTACAAAAATGTATTGTTACGTTAAGATCCTTATTTTCTGATAAAAATAATGAAGTAAAATATAGATTATGTATTTTCTTGTACGAAGTTATCTGTCCCCAAAAAACTGATGTAATCATGTTGGCAAATTTGATGATCATCCTGAAAAAATAATGATGTGTATTAGTAAAAGTGTAGACATAGATTGACATAAATATTCTTAATTAATTCTATAAATATAAAATAAAAGTACTCAATTATATAACAAATTTTATTTTAACTGCAATAAACAGTACAATTCGTAAATAAATTAGAAAATATTCTTATTCGTAAAATAAACATATTTCTAAAAAATGAATTTGAACGAATCCGCAATAAAATAAAACGACACATACATACTATTTTTCGGTAGAAAAAGTTTCACTTAAAGTAACTTTTGCAATATATTTAAAAAGTCTAAGGAACGTTGTTCATACAGCCTATTGTAAAACACATCTTACACGGTACGTAAGGATAAAATGTCGATGGAAGCAAAATCAATTTGGCCGCTCTTCTGTACTTTGAAAACTCAGTCTCGCATTTTTATTTCAGAGATGAAATTTCAGTTCACTCGACGTCTAGCTGTGATGCTTTCGTTTGTGATTGTCGATGCACCACCTGTGGGGACTCTGATAGCTGCACAGATCGCAGCTGAGCCGCGGCTTGGCGTTGACGCACTCGTGCTTGCGGTGCCGCCACAACGACCTATGCACCGCGTAAAATTTTCCACAATCCGCGCAGACGTACGGATACTTCTGCTGGTTGAGATCGGATATCGACGAGTGATGATAGTCCAATCTACCCTTACAATCCGATAACCAGTAAGTAGCTGAAACAAGATCGAATGGTATTGTTAGTAAGGGAGGAAGCGATAGAAAAAAAATTACGTGATATTGACCAAATTTTTTTTTTTTTTACAACAGTGTAGTCGAATGTTGCCACTTGGAAGCAGTTGTGAGTGTGTGAATGGTATATTTTTCGAAGTATTATTAGTTCGTTTGGTTAACGATTTTAGTCAGTTTTAAAATAATATTTTCTTTTGTAATTGAGAAATGATAAAAA
Source organism: Torymus aiolomorphi (assembly GCA_036365515.1). Classification (NCBI taxonomy): domain Eukaryota; kingdom Metazoa; phylum Arthropoda; class Insecta; order Hymenoptera; family Torymidae; genus Torymus; species Torymus aiolomorphi. The sequence continues at coordinate 169,242,419 of CM070876.1, forward strand.
ATTTATTTGCAGAACAAAAAGTCTACGTGAAAAATAATACTTACATTTACTAAATAACGTGTGTTGCAATATTTGGAAGGACAGTCGTGTATCGTTCGTGTATGTGGTAATCTAGTGAAAACAATACTCATGAACATGAAGCAAATGTTATTGTAAATAAGATTTTATTTAAAAAATTTAAATATGAGAAATAAATGATAATTACAATCGTTTTTCTATGTACAAAATATAAAAATGCTCAAAAATCGGACATCAAGTGGGGAAAACGTTTGTAACAAAAATTTATAACTACTATCACTTCTGTACTTTGTTCGAATTTTGTAAAAATTAATTGTAATAATCATCCCGGCGAGATCACATTCGAATATTTTCAAGTAATATAATAATAAACGTGATGACTATCCATTTTAAAACAGTTATTTTACATAATGGTGATAAATAACAATGTACCTTGTTACATGCGTAAAATACGATTTTAAATCGTTTAAATACGCAATGAACGATGCAATACAGTTTTCGATGAAAGCTAATGTTTAAGGCTACTTCTTCGCTATCGAACTTACTGTGAGAATTAAACATTTTATAATATATATATTTTTTAATTACGTATTGTGTATAATTCCAAAGAATTGCAGCTTGCCTCAATTGCTACAAGGTTTATACTACTTTTTACGTATTATAACGAGCTAAATAAATTGTATTGTTTATCAGTTAAAATACTTATTTTGTTAGGTATATTTATAAATTAATCAATATAGTTTAAATATCGATTATGCCTTGTGTCATGTTTCTCAAATTACTTCAAAACGATTTTAAACTATTTAAAACTACAATAAAATTTCCAATTGAGTAAAAATCTTAAGTTCTGTCTTTAAACCTGAATCCATATTAAAATTCTTAATCATCAAAAATATTAAGAATAACGTTAATAGCTGAATAATTTTATTTTTCAACTTATTCAATATGCGTAACGAATCAAAGGCGTCACTATATGAACATAGTACTTTTAGAATAACATTTTTACCCCTTCAAAAGCGGTGTCAATGTTTTGCTTATTTTTGAATATCGCTCCTTTATATAATCTCTGAATACGTTTAACAAAGTAAACAAACATAGAGTGCACGTACTTAGTTGTACATTAATAATACACAAAATTGTCGTCTGGTAGATAAGGCGAAAACACTTCATCAGTTATAACCATCGATTATCAACCAAAAGTTTAATCTATATAATAAAAATACTTAAGAGCTAACGGAAAATGTTACTTTTTTTTATTTCTAGGAACTCGTTAAACTATGGAAGCCAAAAGTATACTCTCGCCGCAATTTCTGACTTCTCAAGCCAACGACAAGTCATGGTCTCAATAAACTGTCGCATACACGCCAAATAAAATAAAGAAGACAAAGGGAACCTGCGGCCGCGCTTAATCCACGTCCGGTGGCGCGGTGGCGCGGGTAACCGAGCAGTTGTCCTCGTGGAAGGTCTTCATGTGCCTGCGCACGCATGAGGTGTACTTGCTCCGGAAGTTGCACAGGTGGCAGCGAACCTTGACGCTACCGCGGTCGTGCACGTTGCGCACGTGGCGCTCGACGTTCGCCTTGTACATGCTCTTGTAGTTGCAGAAGTTGCACTGGAAGACGGCGGCGCGCGGGTTCATGCGGCAGGTGAACTGCACGTGACGCTTCAGTAGCACCTTATGCTGGAAGCTCGCCCTGCAGTGAGGGCACACATACTGCTGCTGGGGTTGAGCTTTCGAAGTTGTGGCGGTGCTCGTGGGCCACTTCTTGTCGAGGTTGCCCAGGGCGCCGTGGAAGCTCGTGAGGTAGTCTAAAACAGAAAGGCAGTGGTGTTAGTGGAGCGAAGGTTGGGTGTCTAGTGGGTGGGTTGTTGTTGTTGTTGCTGGTTCTACGTTTATTTTTCATGTTTTTTTTTCTGTATAATAACTTTCTACGATTTTGGTGCTTTTTTCAGAGAAGTGTTAGTCATCTTCATAGGCGTGAGTGTCTATCGCGCGTTATAAGAGGAGGTTTTGCAGATGCCGCCGTTAGCTGGAAATCGAAATCACCGTTACTTAAAACAGAAAAAAAAAAAAATATAAAATGACACAACTGTTTCTTCATTTTGGAGTAGCTGTGAAAATGTTTACGTACAATATTAGTAAAGCGACTATACCTTGTTGTCAAATATTATAATTTTATTTTTATATGAGCGAATTTTTACTATACAATATATAACTATCCATTTTATTTAATATTCTATAATACAATAACTCTATTTTATAAAATAGTGTAAACTTTAAAAATAAATAATCGACCTTAATAAAAGTAAAAAGATCATCAATAGAATATCTTAAGTTAACAAAAAAATTCCTTTGTAAATAAAAGTTACGAATTATTAACTAGAATAAATAGTTTAATTGGTACCTTACTTCGCAATTACTACGAAAAGAAATAACTCAATATAGCCTCTACCCAATCGAAGCACAATAATAATACGCAGTTTCTTCATCTTACCACAATACGCTCTTAAAAAATAAGTCTTTTTTTTCTTTAGCAAAAATCTCTATGACTAGCTCTATCGCACAAAGTTACGTATAGCAACGGCTACCCCCCAACAGACACTCTCGTATAAATGTACAAAGCAGACTCTCCGGCTCGTCCCATCTCGTGGCAAAAGTCTTTTCTTTCTTCTTCATTCTTCTTGACAGCTCCTCAGTAGTAAAGTTGAGCCTTGTGCTCGCGCATTATGTGGTACTTGAGCAGCGTGTTGATCCTCGCGCGATGGCTGCAGAACGGACACGGATAGAGCGGCTGTATCTGGCAGAAATAATTCATGTGCTTCTTCAGGCTTCGCCAGTCGCTGTACTTTTTACAGCACTTGAGGCAGCACAGGTCGCGCTTGCAACAGCGCCAGACCTCCGGTGACAGCGTGCTGCAGAAGAGCGTAACTGAAACAGAGCCCGGAAGAAAAGACGTTCGGGTTAGTTTCATTATCTTTGGTTGCTTTCGCGGGAAGATTGGAGGATGTTATACGTGTCATGAATCGAAAGAGAACTTACAGAGGCGAGTATAACTGTTTTCGTACTCTTGTGAAGCGGGCATTCATTGTATTTCGTGGCTTTTTCGAGTGTCATTTCGGTAAAGAGAAAGTAAAAACAGATAATATTGAAATCGAATAAACGTGAGAATCGATGTTTAGAGAATGAAAAAGTGGAATGGAAGATGCCTTGAAAAAAAAAATATTTCGTAAAAGTAAAAATTGGATTTAATTGTAAAATTGTTTATAATTTTAATACATGATTATGTTCGATTCTAATTGTCTATTTATAACTAACTTACGGTGATAATTCAATTATATGTGTGAGTCTTCTGGCGTGAATATTGCGTTTTTAATGCAGGTCTTCAAATATTCTTCTAACTTTGGCGAAAAACGTGTTGGATAATAGTAGTTGAAAAAAAATAGACCGGTGTATTAGAAACTATTCAAGTCTTTAATATTTGTACTTGTGTAAAGTTACATAGAAGGTTGCGACATAAAAAAAATGTATAGTGACAGTCGTAAATACTAATCGACTGTTAATCTTCTAAATGGCAGAATCGTTATAAATAGGTTAGTATCAGCACATTTATCCGACGACAAAGCTAAGCTTGTTACACGCATTTACAAGGCACATACAATCATTAGTGACCAAATAAAAATTTGTGAAATCATCACTTGTACATAAAATGTTCACGATTATAACTTAAAATTGATTTTCTTGAGTAGAATTCTACAGAAAAGCATAGTTAATCCGTATTCTACTGTTACATCATTAAAAACAATAAGTACCACACAAGCGCATTTAGGTTCTAATTAGAACATTTGATGTCATGTTCGTTAGCTTACATATAGCAATCATCGTAAATCTAAAAAACAAAAATCTAAAAAAATCCTAATCACGTAATAGATAAACTATAAACCTAACTACAAATATCAATCATAAATTTAAGCACCGTATACGTTCGCTCTAATGTAAAAAAAAAAGAAGAAAGGAACGGAAAATCTCTCGCGTCCTCTTCACGTGTTCTTGTAGCGCCGGCAGGACTTCTGGGGAGGACGATAGATATTGTGGGACTGGAGCAGATGTCGGCGCAGGCTGACGTTCTGCGTGAAGCTCTTCTCGCAGAGATCGCAGGCGAAGTTCTTGCGGCCGCCGCACTCGAACTTGAGATGTTTCTTCAGGCTGTAGCGCGACTGATAGGTGCGCCCGCAGCTGTCGCAGCGATTGCCGTCGAGGAAGCGCTCGCCGCCCTCCACTAGCACGATGTGCCCTGCAAAATATGAAGAAAACCAAAAGGGACGCGTAAGAATGTGTCTTGAAAAGGCTCATATCCGTTCGTGGATGAGCGCGCGCGTGTTATGCGTGTGATTGTTGCTGTTATATAGAAGATGCGTTTAGGGAGCGAAAAAAAAGAGCGCAAAAAGAAAGTATAGGCGGATTGCAATCGATGGGGGAAAGTAAAAAAGATGCGGTGAACTTAAGTGTTCTCTTTGTTTCTTTTTTTTTCGACCGTCGATGAAAAGAGTAAGTCCGGAGAGCCCAATGATGAGATAAGGTGGTAGTAGATAGTGGCAGGGGTGAGTGAAAATACTAGAGTACTTGCAAGAGACAATTATTATCGACTAACGGAAATTAAAAGCGAAAATAAAAGAGCTACGAAATTTGGGATGAAACGTACAGTCCAGTTGCAGGTTGCAGGTTACTAGAATTAAAATTGTGAATAAAACGAGAGATTGGCAACGATTGTCATGGTTGAAAACATTATTATATCTATTTGTGTATTACGTACATGGTTTTGTAAGGCTGTATATACAACATTCACGTAACAATTTGTAGACACATAATTTCATCTTTATTGCAGAAATAAAGTTACATAATGACGCACAAATAAATAGTTTCTTATAAGGCAATGATAAATCTCGTTAATAAGTAAATCATTTTACAAAAAATATTCATTAGATGTATATTATATATTGAGATCAGAGCTAACTTATTGAAATTAAGTAAGAAAAAGCTAAGTACGTAATTAAAGTTCTGCTGTCACATTGCGATAATCCACAACGTTCAGTATATCCCGTCGTGTCACCTTTTGTACTGAAAAAAAAACTCTCTTTCACACTTTTCCAAATTTGCAATAACATTTTACATAACGTTACACTACATTCAACAATCAACCCCGAACGAATCCCAACGCAAACAACTGAGGTACGCGCAAAAGCTGTCGATTCGATTCTCCATGTATGAGGGTAGAAAGCCACCCAACCGCTTCCCGACCCCTCATCAGCTGTTCTCGGATCGATCTCCCCTTCGCAAAGTAAGTCACTGGGGCGGCGTGCCACTGTATTTCATCCCCCTCCGCGCCTCTCTCACGTCGACGTTGTGGTGAACCAACAGGTGTCTGTGCAGACTCGCATTCTGCGTGTACTTGTTAGGGCAGAGGTAGCACCAGAAGCGCCGTTGTCCGCCGCACTCGAACTTGACGTGACGCAGAAGATTGTGCTTCAGCGAGTAAACCTTGCCGCAACGCTGGCACTGCAGTTTCTCGCCCGTGGCGTCTTTACTGGCTGGCTGAGCTATCCTGCTGCTGGGCGGAGTCAGCGAGTAGTCGATCTCGTAGTATTCTGAAAAAGAAGAAGAGGGGCGGCTGGTTAGCAGAGGCTGCGACACGGGCGAGGACGTTTTGATGTTGTTGTTGCGATATTAGTTGCTGATTGGGTGGTGTAGAGCGGGTGTGAAGGATTAAGCTCTTATTTTTCTTCTGCTCGTTTAGAGGTTGCTTTATTGTCAAAAATAGTGAGGAACAGTGATTTTTTTGTTTGTTTTGTTTTAACATACATTACATTGAATTCATTTGAGTAACAATCAATTTCTTTTGTTTTTTCCTTCCTCTTCTCATGAACACAGCGATTCTTTATAATATGATAAATATTCTAAAACGTTTTATAAATAAATTCGAAGATAGATTTAGAGTTAAACGCTTGTTTCGAAAACGTCTTGCTTAACGAACACACTTCCCAAGTATGCTTATAATATAATATATAAAATAGGTAAAATTTCTATCAGTCTCATTTCAGTCTTCGTAAGAAACCATCGTCACGTGTAGATAACTCTCCGACGGATCCGTCAAGTTACAATTCATACTCGAGGCACAAGCTCGAGACGTCATCGTGGCGAATCTATTACCCTGCACGTTCGTCATTCGAAGATCCTCTTGGGCATCATATACCTGGGCGGCACATAGACGTCATGTCTCTGCATCATGTGCCGCCTGAGCGCGATATTCTGCGCGTACTTGGCCGGACAGATGGAGCAGTGATACTTGCGCTGACTTGGGCAGTCCTGTTTCGCGTGACGCGCGAGGCTCAGCTTACTGGCGAACGTTTTGCTGCAATTGGTGCACGCGTGCTGCTCGTTCTTCCCGCGGGTGATGACCACTTCGCGCTTCTTCACGGTGTTGCTCAGCTGGGACCAGCGCTTGCTGATGCGATAGTAGTCGTGCATCATCGATTGCACGCGTATCACCGTACGTGGACCTGCTGGGGCAGATGAGATGAGTTAGATCGGTGTGAAACGGGGAGGAGGTATAACGCACGTGTGGAACGTAGACGACGAGACGATGACGAACACTGTTACACTTACAATCACCAGTTGTTTACAGGGATAATGAGAAGGTGTGATTTGGTTGGCAGCTTGTCTTTATTTAAATTTGTGAACAATGAATTTCTTTTTATTGATCTTGAAAAAGTTTTGTAACGCTGGATATTGGTGGCTTGTGGCTGCGGGTGAGATCCATCTTTCTGAAAAGTTTATCGACATTTTGTTCTTCCCAAAACCTGTAAAAATAGATATTAATTACTATAGTGTAAACCATGGATGGTGATTGCAAAAATTATTATTACATTTAATAACAGGTTATTGGGTTACGATGAAAAAAATTCAATTTTCATATCAATTGTATATTTTTGGCATTATTTTACGCCTACACAACCATCATCTTCATTCTCATAATGATGCTTAAAGTTAATTTATTCTCTAGTTTACACCTAGAGTTATTAGCCTAAAACCCTTGCGGACATGTTTTATAAAAAAGATTTTGAATGTTCGTTGTAAGTACAAGATTATTGGGCATCAATTGCGGGAATTAATCACAATGCTAGGGATGATAAAATATAATCACAACACAATTTAAAATTACTTGGGTCTGTGGTATACGTAAAACAAACCCGAACAAATCACTATAAAAGTTTGTTACATTTTTAATCAATCTTTGTAAAAAAAATTTATGAACAATAATCATTTTATACTATACAAAGCTTAATGCATAACTTTATGATCCCTGTATCATAGATAAAGACTTACAGAATACCGTGCTCGAACACTAACAATACAAATACTTGATTCTAATGCTTTCAAGTTTCCTAAAACAAGGCAATTTATCATTTCAATTTCATAAAATTTAACGTAAAACATAAAGATATAAATTTTATATATATATATATATAAATTGTTCCCGATATATACGCTTTTGTAATTGGCTGGCTTACAACGAAGTGGATACGAAAATAAATCACTAAATAACATAAATGTATACTCTTATAAATGCACGTAAAAGCTTGATATTCACGTCACCACCGGCACTTTACAGCCGCCTCGAAACTCCCCTTTTACTAATTCGAGTGTCTCGCCCTGACATGCCGGTCGAGATTACTCTTCTGCGAGAACTTAGCCTCGCAGACCAGACAGCAGAACCTGCGTTCGACACCGCACTCGTAGTTCTGGTGTCGCCAGAGCGACGTGAAGAAGGCGTAGGACTTGTTGCACTTGTCGCAGACGTGATTCCTCTTGGACCTGGTCGCAACGGTGCTGCTGTTGCTGTTGGTACTCCTCCTCGGTAGCTGAAACTGGGCCTGCGGCCACTGCTCCTGATGCTGCTGATCATGATTGCCGTCGCACTCGTAGATGCGGTGGCGCACGAGGGACGCCCGATTGGCCAGCATTTTGCCGCAGTCGGCGCAGAGGTAGCGTCGCACGATCGTCGAGGTAGTCATCGTCGTCGTAGTTGTCGAATACGTGGAGCGCAGACGACGAGTGGCGATGTACGCCGACGGCGCTGAAACAAGAAGCAGAAATTCGATACGTTAGTAGGGGGATTGTCGAGTGAACACGGGGCCAGAGAGAATTTGGGTCGATTTTTTTTTCTTTCGTACGAATGGTAGGAAGAAGATTGTTAATGTAAGAGAATGCTGAGAGTAAGATGTTACCTGGAACAAGGGGACAGCCTTTCCATGAGATCCAAGGTGAAATGAGCAATATACACGATGCGTTTGAAGTCAAACATGGGATGAATAATGTGGATGATGTCGTGTGGCAGATCAAAGAGATGAATGTTTCTGGGAGAAATAAGCTGTGTGTATGTGTGTGTGTGTGTACGGAATTGCTTACGAGTTCTCGTAGTGTCATTGTTCCAAACAAAAGTGAAATGGGAAAATAAACATAACGCCAGACAGGAAACAGGTAAATCAAAATAAGGCTGGTACACGGACAATATTTGAAAAACAACATTTTAATTGGACTCATCATTGTATATACATGTATAAAAATGTTTGAACTCTAGATATTCACGATTGGCGAAAAATACTCTTATATCTATGAAGGATTCAGTTTGATAAATCAATCCAGTGTCACTCACTGCTCGCCGCAATATTTTTCTCATGTATGTAGGTTTTTGATTAAATGTGTTACATCATGATCAAAAAAATATATTCCATTTCATTTCTTCGAGTTATCTACAAAATAATACAGTGTCTTGTTTGGCTTATTTTCTCGTATCTCTATAGAGACAATACAAAGGTACTTATCTAAAACATAGATTAAATCCAGTAACGATAAATAGTCACACGTGGCTTAGGCTTATCATCGTATACAAATGTAGAGGAAGCTTTGGCAAACTATCATAGGTATACGTTAATTAACTTACTTCGATACATCATAATCCTATAGCGATTCCATTCACTGTACTTCAAACGCCTTTATCTTTAGCTTTCAACTTAAAGGTATCTTAAGGATTCTCAATCATGTCATGCGGCGAGGCATCCGTCTCTCCCCGCGGCGGCTCCCCGCTCACCACGCACCTCCTCGCGCAGCCAACACTCGGCGTTTTGTTTACGTTTTCATTTACTTCTTCCCCAAATGCCTGACAAGCGACCAAGATCCCTCTGCGTTTTTATCTTTGATTATTTTTCTATTAAAATAAAGATTTTTTAACTTTATTTCTGCTTTTTTTGTAAGGGATTTTTATGTTTAAAGACCATATAACCTTAATCTTCCGTAAGAACCTATGTTATAAACTCGTTTTACAAGAATTATTTTTTCTAAAAAATGCGCGATGAAAAATAGTGAAAAAATTCATGTAATCTTTTTTTAAATTAAAGAATAACATAACAATTCTAAATTGTTGGCTGCATTTTTGCAAAAGGTATGAATCCTTAAATTATGGCAAGAAAAATAGTTACACGATAAATACATTTCAATTCGCTTTTGGAATGACAGTGAAGTTAATTGTCACAATTATATATTTCAGTCTGCGAATTTTATCTTTCTCGGACTAGAAGTACATTTTCTCACGCTTTGTTACATTTTCCCTAACATTACAAGTCTACATACAAGAAATCTATGCCAGCTTCACGTAAGCTGTATACATCATCATCACCTTTACTCGACCATTAAGAACCTCTTAGGCCAAAAATAACTACAACACAGTTAACCCCGCCTCAGTAGTAAGCTACGAAAAGTGCAAAAACACCTGAGCACTGAGATAAGTAACCGTTGAACGGGATGCCCGACGACTGAATACATACATACCCTGCGACGATGCACTTCATCATCGACTCACCCTATGTACAAATCGTCATCGTCGTCGTCGTCATCGTCATCGTCATCATTATGTACAAATAGATGTCCCGGGAATCACCTAGTTCTGCCCGTAATCCTCGGCGAAGTCGGCAAATTCGCCCAGCTGCAGCGTCACATTGGGCTCGAGCAACTCATCCGCGACGTCCAGGAAGTGACGATGATCGGTCTGCTGACAGTAGGGTTTGATGGCGTGCTTATGACGCGCAAGCACGTGCTTCATCAGGCTATCCTTGTAGCGCGTGCGGTGGGTGCAGTAGGGACAGCCGAATTTCGGCTCAACGCCACACTCGAAGTCCCGATGGCGCTTCAGGTGGTGCTTGTGCTTGTATGCCTTGCCGCAGGTGACGCAAACGTTGGACCCGCTGCCGCCACCGTTGTGATAGGGCTTCATGTCTGGAACAGCGTTGTGGTAGAGCTTGATGTCTGCAACAACGTTGTGATAGGGCTTGATGTCTGCAACAGGAACGTTTAACGATGGGTAGGTTGATGCAATCGGGGATGTTGATGAGGAGATTTAACTTAGCTTTATTATACTGGTGGGAGAGTGTATGTGTTTGTATATGAAAAGAGTGTGTTTTGAGAGGGTTGTAAAGAACTGCGATTGGTAAGAAATTGTAGTTTATTGGATGTACCTCAGGTAAAATTAGTCGCTAAAATTTTACAGAGTTGGCAGTTGGTGTTTGGAAACAAATATAATGATAACAATGGTTAAACATCGAATTTGGACACAAGTTACATTTTAAAGGTGTGATTATATTCTAATGAGATCATCTAACAAGCTAGTTTTATGCTTAACTATACCCAACTTACATTTCGCGCAAATATCTAAGTACAACGACAATACTTTGTCGAAACGAATAATAAAAAATCTCACTAAAACCGTAACAAAAGTATGGAATCAAAAGAAGTCCTTAAAAAAAAATACTAATAAAATCGAAACTCTAAGCTTTGGGCTACCCATCAGCACCCCATCTCTTCCTCGCAGTCTTGGCAAGGGAAACCGCATATATATCACACAAGTGCCAAAAAGCCATTCCTCTCTAATAAGTCGTGACGAAGGATATCTTGTGTCTGGGTCCACCGCTCCTGGTGTTGCTCGCCGGCGCGGCTTCCTCATCACCATGCACAACGCCATGCAGCATGATGTGGTTCTTATAGGACGATCGGAACGGACAGTGCACGCACTGATAGGTCGGTTTGCGTCCGCACTCTTGTTTTATGTGACGCTTCAGGTTCTTCAGCTCGTAGTAGCGTCGGTCGCAGTTCTCGCAGGCGTACATGCCAAGGCCGCGCGAGCGACGCTGACGCGGATGCCGAATCTGCGGCGAGCGCTGGTGCTGGCCTGAAAAAAAAAGAGAGAACGCGTGTTAATAGAGAAAGATGGACGATTCTTGATTGTTGATTGTCGATTGTGGGGTGGTGTATAAAACGTACGATTTTTCGTTGTTGTTGTTGAGTGTGGCTGTGTTGTCGTTGTGGTACTGCTACCGGCGAATTGCGAGTGGACGGGGCGTGGCTCGAAAGTGGTTGCGGGGATAAATAACGATGGTCGAAGGAAACAAGAGTTACGAATTGTCGAAAGCAACGTAATATGAAATAAAAGAAAATTAAATAATACATATTTTCGTACAACGAGGATTAAAGTAAAGAGCAGAGCTGCAACAAAAAAAATTTCGAAAAAAAGAACATTTGCAAAAGAATGATAATACATGAAATTTCAGTGTGGTGAAGTTGTTGAAGAACAGTGTACACGTGTATTTTCAATAGATCATTTATTCGTATAAAATCGTTATTTGATATTTGGTATTTTTACAATTCGTTGACTATGTAATTTACATTATCATAGAATTATGGCAACGCCATCTAACAAAACATAATATTTTCGTAACTATAATTGCAGTATTTGTTCTACCATTCATATCACCATATTATGTACAGTGCAAAGCAACGCTATTCTCGCCATCCTATCTGTAACAAAATATACTTACACAGTCACGTGTTTAAATTATTAGTTAATCTTCACAGAGGATGCAGCAACATTTTCAGAGCGTCTGTTTCATTATTTTGTATTATTAATCTTAGCCGGTAAGCTTTTTTGTTACATGCTTGACTGTATTGTTCATAGTAACTCGTATACTTGTGCGGTATATTATTAGGCTAGTAGTCTTTAGAATCTAATTTGTCAGTAATCTGGTAACATTCAAACAATCACTTTGTGATTTAAAGAACAGAACAATGAACTCTATAAAAATAATACAACTGTTATTGTCATACTCGTATGTGTGGCATTACGAAGTTACTTTGGTACAGTAAATGCATTGCCAATAAGTTCATTATACAATTGCACTTGTTGACTATCAACTGTAATGCTCACACCCTGTTGTTCAGGACAATCAACGTTTTTAAAACCTTTTATTCACTGTACTAAAATACCAGTTGCGTCGACAAGGTACCGACCTCAACGTGAATTTTTAAATTTCTACCCTCAAATATAACCAATCGAATCACAAAAAACATGCTATAGTTCGATTTATACGTAAAATTACCCAAGACAAGTACAACACTTCCCTCAGTACATAGAATTCTACATACACATCAAACTATACTTTATATTTTACCACTCGTTCAGCAATACCCAAAGCTTCGAATCAACACAATCCCTCCCCATTATCCCATCCACTGCACGTCCCTTCCCTCCTTCACTGCTTCAGGAAATCCTCCATCCGTAGCCGCACCCGTGACACCAGGCTTCACGTCATCGGCTTGCCGCTGCTTCAGATGTCTGCCGTTAATATGCGTGTTGAGGCTAGATCGATGTTTGGTGCGATAAGGACAGAGCGGACACTGGAAGCGTGGCTCAACGCCACACTCGTGCTTCAGGTGGCGCACCAGGCTCGAGTGGTAGTTGTACTGCTTGCCGCAATTACCACAGGGATAGGTCAGCCGATGCTGCTGCTGCTGATAATGATGATGCTGATGCTGACCGTTATTGCTGCTACTGCTGCCGCTGATGCTGAGGAAGCTGCGACGTCGAGCGCCGCCTGGGAACACAGAGAAAAACGAGCGAAGAGTGGCTTGTGAGCATTTTTCATATAGAGCGGGAGAATACATTTCTGATGTTGTGAGCGTTCGAGATGACTATAAGGGTAGGGGTGTTGGTTTTCTTTTTTATAATAATTATAGTTGTAAAGCATGACGGCGAGGATGTAGGGTAGGCACGTTAATCGCAGTTTTGCATAAATATATGTACATGAGCGTAGACGCAACTCCTTCAGTTGGTTATATACGGATACTCCTATAGAAGAGTAAATCTCGTGGGTTGCAGAATAAATTTTGTTTTAAATATGACGTGGAAAGGTGTACGATTAAAACACGTGATATAAGAGTTTTATGAAAAAATTATTATATTAAGTTAAAAATCGGTTTATTCATCAAATTAATAATTAATATAACATTAATGTGGTTAAATCTATTACCAAATAGTTTACGATGCTCTACTTACATTTTGGCGAACGCATTTCGACCTGCACGATTTCGACTCATAATACTTAAAACGCTGTTGCAAGATATGTTGCTCACAATTTATAAAGCACTAGATTACTTATTCTTGTATAATATAAAACGTGTGTTCAATGTAAATGACCTTCAATTACAATATTCCATAAAGCGTACATAAAAAATGACAAAGCCTCAGACCTAAAGTACCGTCGGTAATCTTTAGCACATGTCTAGAACTTAATAATAGCATATAATTAAAGGGTGTAGGCTGATACGATGATCAAAAGTGCCCCCTGCGAATACCCACATAAGTGTAACTCGGCAGGAACATTTTAAATCTTATGGACAGTGAATCATGACAACAAAAGTGCCAAGAATATGCAAAAAACAGTTTTTATTTTTCAGGTTACGTTCTACTACTAAAAAAAATCAGGTTAATAAGTAAACACAAGATAATATATTTATTTCGTATTAATTAAAGTCTGAAATTTATATTTCAGGTTTCAAAATTTATGGAGATATTTCTTCTTTTATTACCTATAAGGTGGTACTGCTTACATGCGCATTGGCACGGGGGCACTTTTGATAATTTTTTTTTCATCCCGGTCTTAAAATATTTGTTATTCCTTCGTGAAACTTAATGTATCCAATTTTTGTAGACTGTTTACTTCCTTCTCAGCGGTTTTGGTGCCTGTTTTGGTAGCTGCAGAGAGTTACCTGGAAAACATATAATTTGTTAAGAATTTACACCCTTATCCTCATAAAAAATCATGATTTAAAAAAAAAATTGACAGTTACACTAAGAGATTACACTATGTATGCCTAAATCATAATTGAGCAAATCAACTAATCTCTCTTAGTGCATGAGAACAACCTACAGGTCCATATAACGAACAATCTGCAGCCTGTTCTCAATCTTATCCCTCGACAAAAAAATGTACCTAAACCTAAGAACCTAAAAAATTTCCAATGTGACACTTACGATGTTGAATAAACTCGGGATTGCGCTCCTCCATCACCTTGATGGATTTGAGTCTCTCGACGGATATGCCGTAGGCCTTGGCGGCGGTGGTGTACTTGACGCCCTGGTCGATGGCCTGCAACGCCATTCTTAAGTTGGCCGTCATGCGATAAGTGGGCTTGGAACCGGCGGTGGTCCGAGCTGGTCCAGGAAAGATGAGATCCTCCTCGACATCGACTACTGACGGACGCGGACCTCTGGCGACGTTCCGCGTACACCAACCCTCGAACGTGTCCAGGTTAGGCCGCGTCGCCGGGATCACGACCTTGTAGGCGATCTTCTCTGGGGCTGAAAGAATATTGGGGTTAGAGTGTGTTGACGCGAATGTTCAGTGTCGAGGGAAGTTTGAAAATATTCAAAGGTTTTTGAATTGATGTATTTTAGACAAGTAAGAAATATGTTTTGATACAGGACAATAAAGACTGAGGGCTATAATCATCTTTATGAGTCTATTCGAAATGAATTACAAGATGTAATCTCGAAAAGAAAAACTCGTTCAAATGAATTACAGTTCGTAGTAATTATTTTCGGATATCAGAAACCTTTATCCAAAGTCAGACAGTAGTAAACAAAAATAAAAATTATGCTTAAATATTTTCAATCAGCCCATACTCAATGTACAGTATTATCTATAAACTTACTTCTCTCAGCTATTTTAAAGATTTCCTTCGTGCCAACCGCGGGTTTGTCCTCGTCATCGTCTTCAAACGTCTCTAACATAAAGAATTTATTTCCCTCTTCATCCTCTTGAAGCTGCACATTGATACCAGCTTCGAGCTTGAGTTGTTGTCCCACGGCTGCTGGCTTCGGGAAAACGTGTTCCCTGTCCTTGTCGTCGACGATCTCTTTCTTAATGGTCACCGCGGCGACTTGGCCCTTGTCGTCTGTAATTTCTTTCTTAATTTCAACTTCGTCCTCGTCGGAAGCGAGATCAATGACTTCTGCAACAAACAGCGTTATCGTCTCGTTAGTCGTATATTTATCGGTGTGTGAAAGATAAAGTTGGTAAAATTGGGGGAGACTTTTATTACTACTTAGAATGTGCGATAGATCTGCAATGAAAATGGATAAAGTCACGTTAATGATAATAATAAATTTCGAAAAAGAAACGTATGAAAGTTCATTTATTACACTTAGCAATATAAAACATGGAAGATTCCCATGAAATTCATGTAACGTTACACATGCTACATACATAAATATGTACATCATTAAATTTCGCAATACTGATTGTGCCTTAAAAGTAACATGAATATATGACAGTAGAAAGATTAATCGACGAGCCCAAGTCGTTACGACTCTGTCTTCAACTTCTTCAAGATGCGTGACAGTGTTGTTTTGTCAAAGCCGCAGGCTACGGCGGCGCGACGCAGCGAGACGCCCGTGGACATCATAGCGATCGCGCGGTCCAGCTGCTCGCCGGACACCGGACGCCTGTGCCTGCCACGGCGCACCGGTAAGCCAGGAGAAAGCCAAACCGTTTTGTCGGGCACTAGTTTTGTTTTCGTTTCTGCGGGAATATACGTGTTCAAATGCGGACTCGGTGGGATTTCTTGTTGATGTGTCATCGGTGCGTACTCGTTGTAATACTGGTCAGTGTCAACGAACTTGTATTCTGGAACAAAAACTTTACGGGCTGACGTCAAATTGTGTGTACACGTGACGATAGGCGAGGTAAACATTTTATTTATGTGCGGATGTTTCTAACTACACGGGCTGAGTGAACGGATGAATAATGGATATACAAACATTGGGTTTCGTTCAATGCTTCAGAGTGGGGCTTCTTTATTTCACTGTTGTACTTGATTACAGCCAGAATGACAAAACGTTGCTGTACAATGTGTATGAATAAAAAAGTGATAACATATCACTCTAATTGCTATCTAAAAGTCACTTTTTAATATTAAAATTGCTAATAGCTCTTCATAATATCATTCAAGTAGGATAACTTTGTAAATTACAGATGAATACAACATTGGCATATTTTGAAAATATGATGATCTACACTTTACCATGATATTATAAAAGATATCCAAATCCAAACATTACACCGACATCAAACACACTCCAAACTTCACTTTCACTTGGCCCAGCTATCTTCCTTCCTACAACTACAACAACACCACGCTACCCAACATCCCAATCCTACGCAGTCGACAATATGTGTACTACTACTGGTCTATCGGCTCGAGTTTGACGGTGACGACGAAGCTGCCGGCCGCGTTGGCGCGCTGCTGCGATTTGATGCGCTGTAGCGTCGACTTGGTGATGCCGAAGCGCCCGGCCGCCTTTCGAAAGGACATGCCGGCGTTGAGAGCGGCCAGGGCGGCCCGCATCGTCTCCAGAGGCACGGGTGTCGAGCGCCTGCTCCGGTGTCGGGATACCGGCTGATGATGATAAGAGTCTGGAAGAAGAACGAGAATAAAAGCGCAACGCGCGGTCGCGTCAGGCTTTGCCTTGGATTTATGCACTTGGAGAGGTGGTGATAGATGAGTTGAGGGTGAGGGAGGCTAACGAAATCTCTCTACTTTTTGGTACAAAGGGTAACTCCGTGCATCCGGGTTAACGTATCGTTGGTTATGGAGGTCACTCTTGGTGGCGGTGGTGCTGTACAGGTGAACGCTGGTTTAGTTGGTACTCTTTTAATTGACATTTTTAAACTACGTCACTCCACTTCTATGTTTAGATATATTGTTTATAGCACTGTGTGACCTAAATCCGCACTTAAGTCACGGCTAGCTGTGACTTAAGTAGCCCATTATTACACTGTGAAATAATGAATTTACTTAAGTCACAGGCACGTAATTAACGCCAATTATCTACCAAAACTATTCAAAAATACGATTTTATATATAAGAATGAACAGGAAAAGAAGTAAAACTTCGTTAATAGTTGACAAACCACAAAGAATAAATAAAAATGATGATAATAAGGCTTGTCTATATTATAGGTTAGTTTCATCTGCTATGGGATAGCAGACCGCGCGCTTTTTAAATATTCAATATTAAACTGTATGGATTTTAGTTTTAAAAGTCTTTCTCTTTAATGATATAACGTATACAAATCTTTCACTTTCATAAACTTCAACTTATTGTTAAAGATACAAATCAAATTGCCAAGAATTTAGTTTTATGATTTTTTATGTATATATTCAATATTCTAGATTCAATAATAACCATATTCTATATCAGGTATTTTATTATTTAAATAACGTTTTTCCGCCCCACACTTCTTCCACCCCACTTCCAGCTATAAAATAGTATACGATACTCGTGACTTAAGTGGCTCATTATTACACGGCGTTTAGCGCCGTGTAATAATGGGCCACTTAAGTCACACGTATCGTAATATACTATTAAAGTATTTAGTATATGGCTTTTTTATGGTGATTATAAACATTTTTAGAGCTCCATAGCTACATAGTAAGTATATCTGTAGAATTTCTTGGTTTGACATTTACATCAATTGTAAAATCCAATGCTTATTTTATTGAATCCTGATGGTTTATATAATTTTTTCCTCGTTCACTTCAGATTCATGTTGTATTGATCATTCGAAAGTGTCAGTACCTGCAAAAGAAAATAAGTAGTCAGTAATGGTAAACATTAAATTATAGTATGATCGTATTGAAACTTAAATAAGTAGATTTATATATATATATTTTTTTTTTAATTAAAAAATTCATGAATTAACTTTTATAACTAAAGATATGATGATATAAAACAATAAGAAGAAATTAGCCTTACTATATAAAAAGTATAAAACTAAAAATAGTGCGTGGCTGTCAAATAAAAAAAAATATAATTACATCCTTACCTTATGAAATTAAAATATAAATATAGTAAAAAATAAAAACTATGAAGTTTAATCTTAAACATAACAAAACTGTAATTGGATGTGATTGATTATGAATTTACGAACCCCTTTTTATTTACATGTATTTATTGAAAAAACTCGTAAAGGGAAACAGCGTTACATAGACACTTACTTGCGTAGTACTCGGTTTTTTTGCACACAATTTTTTTTATGGTTATGGTTATGCTTAAGAGATTGGGACTCTTGTCGAGTCGACCATGCTATCGGTTACGTCGAACATGCGAGAATACATGAAAGAGGTGTACAAATTGTGCATTGCGCATATCGCATATAGGAATGCGAGCAGCAATTATCTGAGGGACAGGGGAACGCCTTTATGTTTGTCTTGCAAATACATTTTTTACAAAAAAATCATCTTAAATCAAAGCAGTTTTTGAAAATATTCTTGTCAAAAGTGTCAAAATATTTTTCCTTAAGCGATACTTGAACCTAACGTCATTTACTTCATCCCCAAAATTAATCAATATTTTAATTCAATGATTTTTATAAAAATACCAACATTTTGACATATTGACTTTGAATGAAAGATAAAGATAATAAAACCTGAAAAAGAAATTGAGAAAAAATATATTTCTTTTAATTGATTTTGATTAAGAGTAATTCTTTTATAATAAAAAGGTAGATTTGCAAGAACGAAGACGTTTATGCAAGAGGATTACATCAGTACAATACTACGCTGTTGATATGTGATCGGAGAATTTGAGAAATCTTCGCAAATCGAATTGAAGCACGACATGCGGTTCGTATTATATCCTGTAAATAAGTATAACATTATTGGTTATTGTTGTATTACGGCTATGTGTAAAATCAGAAGAAAAAACAAAACCTGGTTACATGCTGCAATGTATAGTCGTCACTGTAAATCAAACCCCCTCATTACTGGCTCATCCTAGTATTAAAATTACATAAAACTCAAGCCTTTTGCGCTTTTTTGATTTTGCCTTTGAATAAAGCGTCGCGTTTTAATTTCGATTTTGTCTCTTTCTCTCGTCTTTATTTTTTTCGCAGTACAATTTCGGTGGGCCACAAGATTCGCGAAAATCTATGCAAATATCTTTTTTTTTCGCTTCGCTCGTTCATGATATGCAAATATACGTCGAACAAGTTTCCTTTATTTTTTTTTCCTTATGTATACCTAAATATCGACGCTCTACCAAATATTCTGTCGAAATGTATATAATAGTGCAACTACAAAGAAGTATTGTTGTATCATTGTTTTTTGTTTTCATCGTCGAAAATTTCATTATTTTTCGCCTCACATTCTTCGGCAACGCTGTTACTTTATAATAATTTTTTTCTTCGTCATCTCATTTAACGGCTTCACTTTAACGGCTTTTTCATTAATCTCTTCTTTTTTTCTTATTTTCATTTTGCTTCTGAGGAACTTTTTTTTCATAGTCGCAAGAAACGCGAGAGTAACTTTCTTACGTCGTGCTTAAAGTGCACGGAAAAAAATTAATGTAAAATTTGCACCAAAAATTGGCGATAAATTGCTGATATCTTCATAAATTGTATAACATTTTGCGCCAACTAGAATCTTTCCCTTAGTTTAATATCCTTACAAAATATATTTTTCTATTTTCTAATGGTATCTGCTTTGTCATTGGTATTTTGACAATGAAATTTCAGGGGGGAGCTGGGAGAGATAACGAAAAAACAATAATGTGGATTTTCAATGCAACTTTCTCAATAATGTTTTTCCGCGTGTGATTGCAGCCGCAAAGTGACGACCAAAAAATATGCAATTTCTTTCACCTACAGCGCGGCAAATTTGCGCCCGAATTCCATCCTTTCCTTTCTTTTCATACTGCTCATCATAATCTCGTTATAGACGATTTTCACAGTGACTGCTCGCTTGCTTTTACGATACACTCAAAGAAATTTTTAAATCTACTTCAACGTTTTGATTCTGGCACTTTTCTTTCATCAACGCCGTTAGATATAGATTTTACATAGAACTTTATCTCAAGCTTGCCTCCTATAAAATTGTCATTTAATTATCTTTGGTGTTTAACATAACATCAATAATATTTAATGACTAAAATGTATATAATATGAAAGAGTAACTAATATTAAGTGTAAAAAAAAAACAACATGAATAGAATAGACTAGCTTAAAACTTCATCAACATGTTTCTTTGGTTATATATATTTAATTACGTATAAACATACTATTGTAAATAAGAATTATATATATATGTAAGATAATAAAAAGTATTGACAACTGATCCGAATATTTTTAATAAAATGATTTTATAATTTACAATAACCTATAGGAGGTTAAACACGATTAAAAATTTTTTCAAGTGTAAAGTCCGTCTTGGCATTAACTAGGTGATAAGCTTACGACCGTTTTACTATTGCAGTGCGTCGGTATAGTCATTCTAACGTACGCAAATACACTCATACTTATTACGTAGCGAGCGTTTCTCCGGTCTTTTCGTCAACTTTTATCAAATCTTGGAGAAACCTTAAGAACTAAGTCTTCGACTTGATCGGCACAGTTTTAAATAAATATCAGATTTTCCATCCGCATCTTTCTTATTGTATAATCTATCAGTACTCGGTACTCTTTGATTCTTCTGTTTTTCTTTTCACTCGATAAGAATTGCACCTTTCGACAGACATACGGTCGAGTATTGAAAAAAATTCTTTTACTCCCACATAAAAAATCGAAGAATATATTTCTTTTCAATAAAGTAAACGAATAAAGTTAATTTTAAATCTTATATAATCTATAAAGCTATATAAAAGCCATTTCGTAAAATCTGATAACAAAATATAAAAAACTGACATAAGAACTACGTTTTTGGTAAAACACAGTTATGTAAATGTTTAAAAGCTTAAAGACTAGTAAAATGCGCAATTAAACTCAGCCTCTTAGAATTTTTTTTAAAAGTCATCTTTTGTATCTTTTATAAAAAAGAATCTGAAAATATTAATTTTTTGGAGCAAAAATAAGGGTTTAATTTTATTATCATTATACCTTCGTTTATCGTTAATACTTAACGTAAATCACTTAATTTTTGAAAAATATCAAATAATTTGTATTTTCATGAAATTATAATTTACCGTCACTAATACTTCGTAAATAAGTCAAATATGAAATCTTTCTAATTTCTAAACCTAGCGTTACCCATTTTCAAATCAGAAGGTATTGATTTGAAACGATAATTACATTAAAAATTGACTAGCAAATCAGTCTTAGCATGTTGTGAAGGAAAGCATAGATGCACATTTCCAATTTGTATTTTTGCTCCGAAAAACCTATTACGAATCACAAACATAATTCTCTTAAAAATGCCTCGCAGTTACTACAGACAACTTATGAATAAAATACATCTCTAGATAAACCAATCTCAATATCTTATTGAAGTTCTTCTTAAATATCATCAGATTAAGCATAACGTAAGAGTAAAAATACACCTTTCAAAAACCGAAAGGTATAATTTAATTTTTATTCAATCGTGCCTACTTCAGACAGAATAAACTTTGTATAAAGAACTTCAATTACTTATAACTTTTATATTGTATATAAGAATTATAAGTGTAGATACGGTCAGTACCACTAGTATACCATCATTTTGAATCCGACAATTTATCCGGATCTACGAACTAATTTCAGCTGGTTCCATTCTTTTCTCGTTTCATCGTCACAATTTTTGCACTCGCCTCTTTTTCCTCCTCAAATAAGAATATACCAAATCCACCAGCTGCACTCAACACTTTCAAAAATTTCACTCATCATCATTGACCACTTCAAAATGAAATCCTTCATCTTAGTCTGATTTCTCAGTATGTGGAAAAATTTTGTCGAAGAAGACTCCACTTTGAAGTACCCAAAGGACATTCAAAACCATCGCCAAAAGTCTCGAACCCTCGTCTCACAATCATATAACCTCGTAGGGCAACTTTCACAAAGCGCCAGAAAAAGTTCCACGGTCCCGCGTGCCTCCTCCAATCCTTTAGAGCAGCACGGGATTGTTGGCGGCCGGGTTGCGCAGATGCTGCAGCAGAGCGAGGGCCGCCTCCGGCGCCGTGGCGCCGGTAGGCCTGTCCTATTTGATGTTGTGTACGGAGAGAAGATGCTTGATGAAGCTGGCCTCGATGCGCGAGCGGTAGGGGCAGTACTGGCAGGAGAAGTGAGTCTCGCAGGTGACCATGCCGCAGCCCATCTTGAGGTGCTTGCGCAGATTCGACGCCCAGGAATACATTTGACCGCAGCGCGGACAGATGTGCAGACGCGGCCTGACGATCGGGAACAGCGGCGCCTCTGGAAAAGCGAGCAAGGGGGGCGCAGATATTTCGTCCGCTGTTAGTTTGTTGCATGGTTGACAATACGGGGGGACGATATGACGGTGGCGGAGGATGTGAACAAAATAGCAGGTTGATGAGGATTTTATGGCAATGCGATCGTTCGTGATATCGAGTGTTCTGTTAAGGTGGCGCTTCAACGGATCATCTTGATTAAATAAACAACACACAGCAGCTCAAACGAAATGGCTGATGAGAAAAGGTCTGCTGAGCGTGGGTGCAGTATTACTTAATCGACGTCAATTGACGCATGCCGCACTGTCATTGTTGTGTAACTTGGATGCACAGTCAAATAAATGTTTCTACCCCCGTAGAGGTTGCCGGGTTAAAAAATAAAAATAAAAACATCGATTGACATGCGTTCATTCCATGCTCATGATGCAATATTTTATCTAGTGTTTTCCAAAATAATCAATAAATTATTATCAAGTTGTAGTATTTAAATAATTAAACAAACTTAAGTAAATTGAAAGGATTTCTTTAGGTAAAAAGTATTGATCTTTTGCTTTTTAAAATATTTTAATATGCTGTGTGATTAGGTTGGGTAATCTTTATTGAATAATTTATTTATAAACAAAATTTAAAAGATGTAACTTCTACGTTGGCAAGGTTCATTTGCTAGGCAATTGGCGAATTTTACGAATAAAGATATGCGGAAGGATCAGATGCGCATGTTCCACCTAAAAAAGCAAATAAATTAATTAGTGAATAGCACCAGAATATTTATAATGAAAATTGGACAGGGACTATGATGAATTCATGAATGATACATCTTGATAGTCTTTATTAACTTTTCACAATATCTTAATAATTTGCAATTAAATTGCGTTAAAAATGATTTTCTTGTAAATTATTATAATTTTGATTAATCAACTTAACTGCCAGTACGTAATTATAAAATATTTAAAATACTTTTTGGCTACTTCTTGAACATTAATAGCTACTCAAATAAATCTAAGTGCTATCAATGTTTACGTAATAAGTTCCAATCATCAAACGATCCCTTTTATTATCATAACAACGTAGTAGCTTTAACAATAAATTCATGAGCATTGCAAAACAATAATATTTTTCGTAATACTGCGAAAAACTGTCTTCATCAGACGTGATTCTGGCGAAGAACAAGTAAGGCACCAAAAATGATTATCAGAACGTAACATTGTGCATCCGCTTCATGTGTGAGCGCATGCTGTTCTTGTGTTTCGTTCGCCTCGGGCAATAAGGACAGAAAATATTGGGCTCTTTGCCACATTCGAGCCTTTGATGTGTCGTCAAGTTGCGATACCATCGGTAGACCTTACCGCACGCATTGCACTGAAAACGTCCAGGAGCTGAATTCGACCCATGCCATTGAATCCTCTGCAAGCCTGAAACAAGAAAATAATAGCGTGTCAGTGGAAAATTCCATTCATCGATGCGCTAAAATGTAAGCTGCTTTCAGGTTACCATTCACCATAAAGACGATACACATTGAGATTTGAACGTGTGAGGACTTTAATTGACAAACATTTCGATGATGGGAGTTTCAAGCGTGAAATCATTCTAAAATCATCTTTGCTTCGTATTTTAAAGTGATTTATTTAAAAAAAAGTGTATCATTTAATGGCCTTGTCGTACATGATTTTAAGGCTCAAACAAGTTGTGAGACGTCCAATCAACGCTTACGCATCACGAGATCTTGATGTGACATACAAGAATAAAGCGAAGAAATCAATATAATCAGAGAAATAAATTAGTCAGTCAGATTATCTGATTATATTGGCAGTACAACATGTTACCAAAAATACACAATTCATCTTAATAAACCATAATTTTAGTATTCCTAAATTTACACACTCATTTTTCAACTTGTTCGTCACTTCATTGATAAATATATTCAATAAATGAAAAACTTGTTTACAATACATTATTTCTAAAACACATTGTATAAACAATTCGCAATTTTCCATCATATAAACAATGTTTACATCGGTTTAAAGTCAACTATTTCTTTAAATATGATTCGTAAATGGAAGGCTTCATTTTACAGCACTGAGTATTTGAAATATACCTAATGTATCTTAAACTTACATTATACCTTTATTATTTCTTCAAGTATATTAAATCTCATTCTTCTTTTACAAGTCTCATAATATAAATACTCTGTTCTCTTTAATATAGTATAACTACTCGACTATTAAATTAAAGGCTGACTCTTTTTTAGGTGATATTGTTAATTGTAGAAAAAATTCTGATTAACAGTAGATCCTCGGTGATTCAACGGTATACATAGTACCTCCATAAATATTTACAAGTGCTTTACTAACAAGCACAGCGTATGCTCGTCGCTAATTAGCACCAATACGGGAGTGTAGAGTTATGCTAATCAATAAAAAAAAGCAGAATAAGTCCTGGTACAATCAATGCAAAATATGCATTTCTTAGGAACTATTACATTTTTTTCCTAACCTATGAAAATCCATCTAAATTATAAAAAATACTGCTTTTATTTCGAGTAAAATAACTTAAAAGTAAAAAAGACAGTAATTGATTGTGGTTATTTAATAATCTCAATACTTAAGACTAACAATAGATCCGGCAAGTGACCTATATACCTTTGTGCAAACTCGCTTTTAAAATCCATACCTTATCAGAAAAACAAAGGGTTTATGTATTGACTCCAGCATCAACCAATGACAGAATAAACATTAGGTATTCATGTCACATTTTGTAGGCTCAAGCACCAAAAATATATCCAAGTCACCTACTCAACATTATTCAGGTATGCTTCTTAGAACAATAATCTTTCGTAATACTTTCATCTTTCTAATTATTATGGTAACTAACAATGACGCGACAATCCATAAACTATAATAGTGCATTTTGTAAATGATGAAATATCACACAACATAACTTTCATTTCAATGGAATTATTTATATGTGAACAATGGAAAGGCTATATACTATCTGGTACAAAATTTTCACAATACTTAGAAGGCCGGTACACTAGCAATAAGATAGCGAGGGGATGCTAGAGCTAATTACCAATTCAATGTTCTAATTTACTAATAATAAAAGAGAAAAAAAAAATAATGGATGATTCAAAGAATCCATTTTCAGCATCCCCTACGACATTCATTTAAGGGGGTTCATCTGATTTTGAGTTTATTTGGGAAGTCTTTGAAACTTTCGTCACACGTACGTGACATCATTATCGATATCATATCTTTAGAAAAAAAGAGCCTAGCTTCACCGTTATCGAGATATTAAACAGCAAAGTTGAACATTTTAACATGGCGTATTATGGGACGCGTACGCGCTAAAGATCGTTACAGTCTATAACTTCGAAGATACATTTGGCGTTTGTTTAAAAAACTAATATGTTATTAACATCAATAATTAGAATAACATATTAAAAGTTCAGAGATCCTAGCTTTACCGTTTTTAAGATATTGTAGTTGAAAGTATGGAATTTTAGGTGTACGGCCGCGCGCGCGGTGGGGGTACACAGACGAGCACCGCTCTGTGTGCGCGCTCATAAACACGCGCTCTGACTACGGGAGTGGGGACACCATGCGAGTAAACCTGTGCGCGCGGTGCGGGGTGACATTGATTCTTGATACGTCCCTTGTCGGATGAATCCCCTTAATCAAACAGTCTATCAAATATTCGATCACCATATCACATAACAATCGTCATTGTCACAACGGGCTATCATTAGCCAATGTCTATCAGTCGCCATCCTCGGCAGTCTGACAGAACACATCTTTTCCGGGATGATTGGTGCGAATGTGTTGGTAGAGGTTGCCCTTCTGCTTCGTTCTGTGGGTGCAGTAGGGGCATTTGAACTTAGGATCCTTGCCGCACTCGTGGCGCGTGTGCCTCAGTAACGTTGCCCGATGCTGATAGCCTTTGCCGCAGGCCTCGCAATAGTACTGGAACACGCCAGTCTGCTGAGGCACTTGTTGCAGCTGATGAGGCTGTGGCGTTTGCTGCTGCTGCTGTTGCTGCTGATGACGTTGCTGCTTGGCTATCCACATGACCGCGAGGTTCTTCATCAGGGTCGGGTAGTGCGCCGCGCTGGAGTTTGTCAAGGACACTGGAACAAAATAAACAGAAGTTTTCGGTTAGTAAGGGCAGTTGATGCTGGTTACGAGATTGCAACTGCTTTGCGTAACCTGCATAAAAGTTGGAGTTGAAGTCTGAAGATAGGTCGTCTAAGAGCAATCGCAATCTTCGAAAAATAGTGTTTTATGCACCAAGAAAAAGGTCAGTTGTACAACTTTTTCCTGATGCATGTACTACTGCAAAAAAAACGTACTTGTTAAGAATAGAGAGACTGAGAGATACCAATTTCTACCTTTAACTCACTCGACCGCCAAAAAATAATATCGCTGTACAAGCGGATGCATGCTTTATCTAGAATACGTTGCAAGCGACTAGTTTTTTTTTCATTCTCATCGTCCCCTCTCGCAGTATACAGTGCTCCAACAAATAGTTTTACTGTAACTTTTGCGATTGCTGACTTTTGCATACACCTGTTACACCCAACCACAAAATCTGCACCAATAAAATACAAGAAAGTAAAATAAAACGTCGACGCTAAAATATGTTCTAGAAGAAAGTTGATTAAATGAATGACCATTTACACCTTTTGAGTAAACTTTATATCGTTTATTTGATAAATAAAAGTAAGGCAAAAATTATAAAAAGTGTACTGTAACTGTAAAAAAAATTACATTAGTTAACATTTTCATATGATATTCTTTATTGGGTAAGTTTTAAAATACAATCTTTTATAAAGTAATATTGACTACAGGTAGATAATTATCACAAAAACAAAATAAAAATGTAACACAAATATCCTTAAAACTATCAGAGTTGGTGTTATTGCATTGTCTTAAATATGAGATAACGTTAATCTTGTTCATTAATAATTAACACTTTAAAAAACATACTTCATCAGTTTTTGTTCTCGAGTCTTAAACCAAAATTCAGATAGTTTTTGGCCCGGAAAGTTTAGTTTCTCCAAAATGATTTCTTAACTATAGAATGAAACCAATTGCATGATAAGTACTGATTAGGAAAAAAATACTATATCAAGCTGCTTATTAATTTATGAAATATATAAATATACATTTATTTCTACATATTATTCCGAATAAATTATACTTTAAATAAATCACACAAAATTTTATGAGCAAAAGGTATAAAGTACTTATTTCACAGCACAATTTTACTTATATATAATCAAAGATCTGCAAACAAACAAAAAAAAAAGTAAAATTAGCGAAACAAAAATATTGACTCCACACATTTTGATACGTATATTTTAAGATCGTAAATATGACTTGAATATCTCCATCCTGCAATATGTACATAACAATCAGTGATATTGAAAAAAAAAATCGAAAAAATAAGTATCTTCGGGTTCCAAAGAGGAAACCATCCAACATAAAAATATCACAAATTTTTGTTTGTATAAATTAAATGAGTTTCCAAAATAAATAAACGTTTATATCTTGATAAGGACAATATCACAAATCATCAAATCAAGATATAACTGCTCCGAAAACACACCTTGCTACTGACAATTTCGTCTAGCAATGAATCAAGCAATAAAATAAAAAAAAAAAAAAAAAAAAAAAACAGAAAACTAACAAAATGAAATCCTAAAAAAAAATTATTCGCTTTTGTCCATTGGCTCGAGATTTACGACGAAGACCTTTTCCCCGGGATGCTTCTTGCGTATATGCGAGTAGATCTGCGAGGTCTGCTTGCTCCTGAGGTCGCAGTAGGGACACTTGTAGCGCGGCTCGAAGCCGCACTCGTACTTGAAGTGCCGATTGCGATTGCTCTTGAGCGTGAAGCCCCGATGGCACTTGGGACAGTAGTGTTCCTTCTCGCGCCACTGGGGCCCGCGGGCGAAGGAACGTTTGTTGGACGCGCCGATGCTGACTGCTGCGCTGGTGTTGCCACCGCCGCTGCTGCTGTTGCCTTCGACGAAGGTCATCAGGGCGCTCATCAGGGTATCTGCAAGCAGATGATGATTTTTGGGTGCTTTTTTAGCTGAGCAGGTTAAGGTCGCACGAGGTGTGTGGCGTTGAGTTTACTTTTTTTTTTGCTTGGCACGAGGATGCGGATATGTATACAGATATTTTTGGATATATATGTATGAACTTATACGTGAGAGTAGGATACTTTTTTTTGTTAGTGTTCACGAGAAAACGTGGCGGTGCAGCAAGTTGTCGTTTACGGAGTCTTTTGTGACGAATACGTCAATGGTGCCATTTTAAAGCTACTGTGGCGACCTTGGTATTCTCAACAGGATGAGACTCGTCATTGGTACTAGCAGTATTACTTACGATTTTTTGTTTGAGTTGACTGAAAATTGGATAAGTTCTTTGGGGGTAGTATTATTGAAAAAAAAAATGTAAATATACGCGCATGCAGCATGTGAAGATTCATAATTACGTAAAACAAAAAATATAACGTTGCAAAAATCAACTGAAATATAAAAATTTTAGTCTGGTTGATAATTAATGGTTTTTTTTTATTACTTACAGTGAGTAAATCAAACAATATAAAATTTTGTGAAAACATACATGCCAATCGGGTGAAGTTGCTTTGTCATCACGATTAAGAATTAGTAAATCTTGTTAATGTTCGTAGGGTTTAGTAAAATGGTAAGTATGTAAATTAACTGTAAAATAAAAAAGAAATTAATTAGAAGAATACATTTTATTTTAAATAATTGTAGTAAACTACTGTTGTCATATCAAATGCAATTTATTTGATTTTTTAGCTAGTAGAAAGACACATGGTTTCGATCAGCTGCGAGGAAAATCTTTGATAAGTACAAATTAGTTATCGAATATATCACATACGAAAGTTCATACAAGTTTTATAAATTATATAATTTCGTCACGAAGGTCAATTTATTGCAGGATCGTTACAATGTACTTTATCAAATTTATTTGGCCTTTTTGATCTTCATTGTGTTACGCATCAGTCTTCTGGGACTTATCAATATAAACTTTCAAAAGAATGCTTCTAAAATAAATCATAAACATTTCGTAAGTTAATTCAATTATACATAATATCAAATTTATAACAGTATATAAATATATGAAAACAACAATTATCTCATCGTACTTAATCTACGTAATATCACCCATTTCTTCAACATTCTCATAAAATACAAAACAAAAACCTAAATCTGAATCAACTCCCCCCACTTTTATCACCGCGATTAAAACGCGTCACTAAGTACAACGAACGAAAAAGAAGCAATTCGGAGAAACGAAATCATCCTCTTTCCATTACGATTACTCCTCGTACTTGAGATGCACGACGTAGACGCGCTGGCCGATATGTCTCGTTCTGATGTGAGACATGACGTTGGAAGTCTGCTTGCTGCGGAACTCGCAGTAGGGACACTGGAAGCGCGGTTGCTGGCCGCATTCGTATTTCAAGTGGCGCGTCATGTTGCCCTTGACGGTGAAGCTGCGCGAGCACTTGGGACAACCGAAGGGCTTATTTTGTTGCTGCTGTTGCTGCTGCTGGTGCTGTTGCTGTTGAGGCGCTGGCCCCACAATGGCTTTGACTGAACTGGGCGAGTGCTGTTGTTGCTGCTGTTGGTGTTGCTGTTGGACATAGAAGTCATCGGTGATAGTAGTAGTGGCCATGAGGCTGTTATTGGTCTGATCGTGGATTATAGGTTGTGGAGGCGGATGGATGATCTCTGGCTCAGGCTCGCTCGAACTGACGGCGATGGGGCTGACGGTCGACGTCGCCTGCTGCAGGACGAAGTTGAGGTCGAGCTGCGGCACGAAGAAACCTGAAAGAAGGAAGCGATTTCGGTGGTTAGTAATGGCTGAGTCATTGCCCGGTACCTGGAGTGGTACCCGCACCTGATGGTGTGGGTGTGGATTCGAATACGTGTGTACAAATACGGTAATGTTTGATTTTGATCCTATAGCTTTTGCGTGAAATGGCTCAATGGTAGAATGTAAATTGTAAAGATACATAGGTTATGGTAATGATCAATTTATTCTATTTGATAACATAATAACAGTGGTCTAAAGAGACCAGTTTTGGATTTTATTTAAATACAGTTTATAAAATTATAAGAAACTTTGATTTGTTGTAAAAAGAATTCATTATCATAAATAAAACGTTGCCCTAAGAAATTAATTCAAGATATATTATAAAATACTACATAAAGTACATTTTAAGTTTGGACTTCTGACAGTTTTTCCATCTCAGCTTAATATATAGACTGCTAGTGCATTTCACTCTTTGAATAACTGAAACATAAAACATGAAAGTTACAAAAAACCTTTCTTGCAGAGTAAAAAATATGATTCTGTCACCGTCTACCTAAATATGAACGAAGACACATGACATGAAATGACCAACAAAATTTTGGAACATCTTACTTTTATATTACCATCTCCAATTAGTAACACCACATATGAATAATAAATATTTATTAAACCTTATTTTCATTAATCAACTTTATTGCGCAAATACTTACAATATTTACATTGCAAAACATCACACAATTGTTTAAAGAAATGTTTAAACCGTCCTATTTACAATTATAAACCAGTAAATCGTATAAATTATCCGTGAGTCTTTGACTAGAAACTTGAATAAAATGTATGTTTGGCTATTTTGTGCATATAGATTACCACATTTTCAAAAAAATAAATTATTCATTGGCATAAAACTCATAATAAATAGCGATTCAAAATTAATTCTCAGCCTCCATTGTTTTTCTTACAACTAATTTCTTGATGAATTCTATTACAAAACTGTAGATACTCTAAATAAATTAACCCTGATTCTCTTTTATACTTAATTCAAAAAGAAATTAATTTTCATTTCACTCACTCTCTTACGTCTAAAATAGTTAATACATTATTTATCCCCCTGGGATGCTACAATTAATTTTTATAAAAATATGACCACTCAATCATAAATAAGTCAAAATTTTATCAACTTTCTCTAGAATTGAGATTCTATGTCGAAATTCATTGTTTACAAACCAATTCAAATATTTGCTTCTTGACATCTGTTGTCACAACTCATGAAAAGTATCTTTCCAAAAATAGGCTTCAATAGGTTTCACAAATCTTAGATTATCAACAAAGTATAGGCTTCCAACAATGCTGCGAGGAATTCTTACTTGGCAAATAACGCTACAAAAATAACTTGAAATTCCGAATCTCAAAAATTACATCTCCCATGTAATGTTACATGCTCAGTCGTTCCTCGGGTCACGTCTGACCAATTTCGCATTTGTCGCAATATCGATACAATACATCTCGCAGTTGGGATGAAAGGTGCGTATGTGAGTCCAAGCGTGGGTACGCTGCCGCAGGTGGATCTTGCAGTAGGGACACTCGAAGCGCTGGGGCGTGCCACACTCGTACTTCCAATGGCGAATCATGTGGCTGCGGTGCTTGTACGTGCGGTAACACCTGGGACACGGGTGTCGCGTAGACGTGGAACCGTAGTGGTCGGCGTTTACCCAGCTCTTGAAGGCAAGACCTGCAAAAGAAAAGAAGAAGATGGACCGGTTAGTCGAAGAAGGCAGAGATTGGCTCGTTGGTCAATGTCTGGTTGGTAATGGAAAACACACGGGTGAGATGAAATATCCGTCGACATTCAATGGTATTCTAAGATATCGGAGTATCGGAACATAAAGTTAAACTGGCTAGAGGACTTTTTTTTAAAAAGGTTAAACAATTGTTACGATATATTCTTCAGTATAGTACTTGCCTTTTAATCATGTGTGCATCCCTTGATTACAGTTTTTGAAAAATAGTTTAGATGCTGTAATTGATAGTGTAATAATGACTTATTTAATAATGAGGAACAATAAGTTTTCAAGTTTACAGTTCAGACACTAACATGCACTATTCAATACACACACACACACACACGCACGCACGCAGGCACACTTGAAAACTATACTTTCAGCCAAGAAGTGAGGAAGAAACGCATACTATTTCTCTTTTACATATATTTACACATTTTTAGTCCGTACATCCTGTAAATACTCAAAATAATACACGTCTATAATTTTCATCAATATCTTTACAGTATCGGGTTTTGCATCTTTCGTATTTACATTAATCTAGATAGTCGAAAGCAAGTCATAGAAAAATATCCTCTTAAGTCACTCGATCCTCCACATTTCCTGCTCCATGTCAGTGCTGCAGCGACAGGTCAATATAGCAGACAGTTTTGTTGGGATGCTTGCCTCGGATGTGTCGATAGATGTGGTCCTTGCGCTTGTTGCGGAACTGACAGTACGGACAGGCGAACTTGAGGGCGCCGACGTCCGCCAAGACTGGTTTGCCGTACTTAGCGCTGACTACGCAAGCCGGTGATACGACCTCCCAGTCTGCAATCAGAGGAAACAAAGGTTCGTGGTGTTACCAAGAGATCGTCGACAAAGCGTTAAGTGGTAGAGTTAGGAGATGATTGTGAGAATGCGATGTAATAGCGCTGACGAAGACTCGTCTATTGTCACGTGGCGAACTAAAGATGGGAAGGTGAAAATTATTAATATGCAGAGCATGAAATTTAGTAGAGTTAAGTAATTTTAGACTACAGAGCTCAGATAAGAAGATCGTTTTTTATTTTTGTGTAGATAAATAAAATAAAATAAGTATCTGTAGCCGTCATATTTGTACATTAACACTCTTATAAATCGTAGCGTCTTTCAGCCATATCTCTTATTATATGCTCTTTTATAAATCTAAGTACTGCAGAATTACAAAATAGTATTATAATCACATTTGTCATTAATTTAAAATTTATCAAAATACGAGACTACATACCTATTGACAACATTTTTGACCTTTACTATCTTATACATAATAAAATAAATGAGTATTTGTCACTATATTCAGATCTGAATATAAAATATAAATACATAAATTAAAATATACCATTTTTAAATTCTAACGCGATTTTCAGAACTTAAATACACAAATAGTATAGGGGCCATTGAAATGAAAAAACTTGTTTTTCATAAAAAAATGTCGAAACTATCCCACAATTCATCACCATTCAAAATTGAGTAGTTTCACTCAGTTCGACATTCTTAACACTGCACCTAATATCAGTTATTACATATCGTTCTCTTCCAAAGGCTTCATCGCACCACGTTACAACCGCTCTGCGACTTCCATTTATTCCGACTTGCATTACACCTGCCCAGCCAAATCGACTACGTAGACCTCGTCTTGGGGATGGGTACCCTTGATGTGCGCGTAAACGTGTGGCCGGTGCTTGGCCCGATACGGACAATGCGGACACTTGAACCTGGGCAGCTTGCCGCACTCGTAGGTGATGTGCCGATGTAGGCCACGATACCACTTGTAGAATTTACCGCAGCGCATACACTCGAAGTTGCCAGGGTCGCGGTGGATGGAGAACGAGGAGGAGGCAGAGGACTGACCCTGACACGCGTACGCTGAAACCAGAACAACAAGGGGGACAGGCGGTTAGTGAGATATTTGCGAGAATGACGACGACGAGCGCAACAGATATGATATAGTGTCAGGTGAGTGCTGGGGGGTTAAAATTTTTTTTTCGGTCCAGACGTACTTAGTTCTATTGTGTGAGACGCTGTTTGAAGTGGTAATTTGTGGACTAAGAAATCACAAATATATATGAGTATTGGGAATGTATCATGTAGGGTCAAACGAATAAAAGTATAGTATTTACATGGCTGAAATCAATAGTTTATTTGCATACTGGTCGGTATAATAAAAAAGGAAACGTGTACAGTAACCAATAGCATAGTGATGAAAATAATAAACGAACTTATTATACAATCGAATACCATACTTCATATTCTAGAGGGAAAAATCTACTAGTTGCTTACTTGATAAACTCTACTGTTTCCATTGAGGTGAGGGAAACATACGATTGCGAGTTCTTAGAAATCCCTCTTTCAAGGATACAAACTCTACTATTTCCAGATCCAACGCGTAAAGCATTGCCGTCTTTCTGAAGTCGTGTACTTGCCTGATGTGAGAGTTGATAGCGTGGATTGATTTGAATGTACAACTACAATAGAGGCACATAAAGCGCTCGAAACTGCTGCACCGCACGAGAAAGCCTGGACGACCGCCATTGAGCGCCTCACATTTTTTGCAACGCGTTACCTCTGGAAAAATACAATAATTTCGAGAGCTTTAATTAGAGTACGCATAGAAACATTAGTTGAAGAATTGACGTGACTTTCTTTAGACGATATTTCACAGGGACAGAGACGATTTACGACTGCGCAAAATACCATACAAGGTCCCATTGTTTCATTTCACCTTAATTAAATAACAGACCATTTCCTCGTCCAGTAGTTCGATATTCTTGACTTTTCCGGAATGTCTGGAAAAAGTAGAATATTTGGTTAGTGAAGTTGCATTCATGAGTTATAGTAATGGTAATGATGTATACGAAAATGAGTAAGTGCACGTGTATGAAATGTTTGTAAAATAAATTAAGGGAGGGAAATAATGACGATAATATATGTTTGAGAAAAGGACTAGGAATGAAAAATAATTTTTTGTTTTCTTAATACGTCAAAATTGAAAGTGTATATATATTTTCAATTTTACAGATTCCTTGACAAAAATATTTGATTTTATTGGTATAACAAATCGCCCAAAACATCAAATGAATTTTCATTAACATCATATAATTTTGCACTTTTCAATATGTCCATTCCAAAAATTCAAAATATGAATAGAACGTAGGAACTTATTCTTTCTTTTCTTTTCTTTTTCTTTTCTTTTTTCTTTTTAGTATTCGTCGATTCCAATTTCCTTAATACATATAATCATACAAAAAAACTTAAAATTACAATTGAAATTCCGAATTATGCCCTGATTACTTAAAAAATCTTTCATAAAATAAACAAAAAAAAAAACGTACAACCAGAGTACACTTTACAGGCAACAAACCTCATAGACTTCGTAGAAAAACACCGTTATTATTTGTTTTACAAACTAAACTGATACGGCGCATGTCAGTTTTAATAGTAAAATTAGTTACACACGTATTTATCACTAAAAAATGACAGAGATACAGACTTATCACGAATTCACAAGATACCCGAATGGACGATGCGTGAAATAGACCAGGGGCCGCCTCGAGTCTTCCATATGCAGTAATTACATAGTAAATAACACAATAAAGATTATCATTAAATTATTGACTAGTGTTAGTCATGAAGGGCGCGATTACAAGTCATCGAGTAGAATAAAATCTGTAGTTAAGTATACGTTAGACAGGTAAATCCATCCATCGCACTTGGCATTCTTTGGTAGAGTGCACCGAGAAAACAGCTTCCCGAATTCGAGCGAAGATCCAGCCAACCAAAGAAGCCGCCAAATCTCGGTAAAAATTACCGAGCCAAGTATCTCCGATCGAATTCGCGAAAGCGTCTCTCTCCTCTTCCAGCGACCACTACAACCTCATCGTCAAATCCAGCCCCCGGCGATGCCCTCTACTTCACCCACCGTCCTCCTCCTCCTCCCAGCCGATCCTCTCGCACCTCCCTCACGCGGGCGCACTGCGCTCGAGGTCGAGGGCAAAGACGGCGCTACTCTTATGCGCGGCCTTAATGTGCGTGTAGACATGCGGCCGCTGCTTGGCCATGTAGTCGCAGTGCGGACACTGGAAGCGCGGCAGCTTGCCGCACTCGTAGGTCCGATGACGGTAGAGGCCGCTGTACCACTTGTAGGCCTTGCCGCAGACCTTGCAACCGAACTTGCCGCGCTCGCGGTAGATCGAGCCCGGCCGGTCCAGCTCGTACTGATCTGCGCAGACAGAAAGCAGACGTCGGGTGGTTGGTTTCGATTTCTCATTTTTTTTTTCTTTTTTTGGGTTTGGTGGAGAGAAAAAGATAAAGAGAAAGAGCGATTGAAGAGGGAGGTGGGGATTAGGGAATATATCCCCGAGTATCGAGTGATATAATGGTGGTTTTGTGTTGCGAGATTATTGTTGGCCTTTGGTGCGATAATACGATGGATAAATCAAAATGTGCAAGAGTGGGGTGAAGAATAAAGTCTTTGGTGAAAACAAATGATAAAAATGTTTGCTTGGTGGGGTAGAGAGGGCTGATTATTCAAATAACAATGACAAACCAGTGATTTTCAAGCATATTTTCATTTTATAATTTTTCTCTCGTCGTATCTTGTCACATAAGTACGTTATAAATACAAAATACAACAGTATCGTTAAAAAAAAAAGGAAACGATCAAACACAGTAGTGTACATTAGTCTTTTTCGAACGATGACATCGAGTAGAAAAAAAAAAAAAAAATCAGAGAAAAATAGATTACAATATACTTCATTAGTCGGAACGATGCGTGCGACGCGCACCGATAATAATTAAGCAACGAGGCCGTGGTAAAAAAAAAGGGGGGGTTGGAGGAAACACAAAATACGCAAGCTTCCCACAATCGAAAAAAATAGAAAAAAAAAACACAATAATGATGATGAATTATTCACGCGCGTCGATCCAGTATTCATGGGCAGCACTTTTCAATCCTTCTTCGCGTTGTTGAGATGAACGAACGAGGGCTTCTCGAGCGGATGGACGCGCCTAATGTGCGCGTAGACGTTGTGCGCGTACCGCGAGACGTACTCGCAATGGGGGCACTTGTACGTGGGCGGCCGGCCGCATACGTGACGGAAGTGCTTGTACATGTTGGCCTTGTTCGTGTAGCGGTGGTTACAGCGCGGACAGTAGAAGTACGGACCCTCGTGCTCGCTGTTCACCGGGTACTGGTAGACTCGGCTCCCGATTGTGGGCAGCTTCCAGTGACCTGAAAGTATAGGGACCAGTGGTTAGATCGGCTTATTGCTGGGGGACACGGGGAGAAATGTTCCTTTCTTTGTGGGTAAATAGAATCGTTTTTTTTTTTTTTTTTTTTTTTTTTTTTTTTTTATTTGTAGTCCTGGATACTCGAGTCATGTTATATTAGTGCAAAAAATTTTAGAGGCATTTGCGTTATTATTATTTTTCGTTTAAATCGAATTCATATTTTTAATGTATTAACGGTAGCTTGCAGTATAAGACAGAAGACGGACAAATAATGTTTTTGAAAAATCAATTCTTAGTAGTCGTGCTTTACTTACCAAACTTTCACAGTATTATGTTAGGAAACTAGACGATGTTAAGAAATAGAGTTTTTATTTGCATTTTAAAGTGTACAGAAATCAAGATACATGAGAGTATAATAATATAAATAGACGTAACCTTATCATCAACGTCTTAATGCTTTAAATTTGACCTTAGAATACAGTTCATTTTAGTTCTACAAAATAAATCATAGGCTTTCAAATATTACTCCACAAAATATCCTTGTACATCAATCTACCCTAAATACAATCATTCTCAATATCATTCAAAAGTATGTTCAGGATTACATTGATACTTTAACCTTACTTTACTACATAGTAGCTGATTTGTACTATTTCTAATCTTTGATAAAGGAACTATCAAGAAACACGCTATATAAGAAAATGCAAAAAAAACCATAACGTCACAAAATAAAAAATCTCGTTTACAGCGTCGACAATAACAATACTGGCAGCAGCAAAAGAAAAATGCACCATTGTTTCTTTGAAAGAATGCAAATCAAAAGCACCTCAGCCCTCGTAAATTTCTTCGACTTCGTTCTGCAGATCGGGTCTCTTCACGTATCCCGTGCTCTTGCCGGGATGATTCTTGCGCACGTGGGAGTAGATGTTGTGGGTGTACCTGGATAGATACGTACAGTAGGGGCACTGATAGTGGGGTGGTTTGCCGCACTCGTGACGAAGGTGACGCATCATGTTCTTGCGCTCGCTGTAACCGTGGCCGCAGCGCGGACAGTAATGCTTCATCCGGGGGCTGCAAAACTGGTGCTTCGAGCTCGTCCTGCCTGCAAAACAAGTGGATGTGCGTCAGTGTGGAAGTTGCTTGATGTAGGAGGGAGGAGAGTATCAAGGGGATTTTAGCTGGTCGGAGATGGTTAGTACTGGACGAAAGGGGGAGGCTTGTTAGGGTATGTTTCTAGCTACTAAAGAATTGGCTCTGTACAGTCGAGTACAAAGTCTATAGGCAAAATAATAAAGTGGAAAGAGAAGTAAATGAAGTTCGTTGGAAATAATGATCACAGCGCTTGTCATTCAAAAACTTTATTATCTTATTGATTTACAGATATGTATTGCTATTGGTTTCCAATACACTTTGAATAGGTTGGTTCTTTATTATGATGATAACGATCGGGTCTCTCCCGGCCCGTTGAATACTTGAAAACGCAGTCCATCGATTTATATTTCCTCAATTCTGATAATTAATATACTTATGATACACATCCATATATGTATAACGGAATGAAGGAAGAGCCGAAGCAAGTAAACATCGATAAAAAAATTTTTATACCATTCTAGATACTCGTAAAGATCGACGTACACAACTAAAACTATTATTTATTATAGACAGAAATAAACGGACTAGAAGGCTTATCTAATACAGTCTTAGTACAGAAATAGAAGGAGGTTCTACTAAAATCTGCAGTAATTGTTGCAAAAATTATAGTTAACGCGCATTTCTCACTACAATCATACTCAAAACACAGCATCTTTCCATTCTACTCATCCACACTTTTGCGCATTCAGTCATTGTGCTTTGTTTGTGATAGAAATAATACATAATATTTTAAATATAACATAATACTTCTTAATAATAATACCTGTTAAATGTTTAAATTTTTAATAAAATTATACTTTTATAATAATACTTTGATTCATCATCGTCAATTCTGACTTTTTTTTAATATCTACGCTTCGAATACACCGTTTCAATGTCTATTACGATTCTCACTCGGACATAAATTAATGCACAATAGCGTTAAAAAGCAAAAGAATGTATTGTAATAATGAATATAAAGGAAGCAACCTTTTATGAAAAGCAAAATAACATTCCTGCTCTTCGGAAAATGTGATTACATTGTCACAAAAAAAAAACTATCCCTATTCTCATTTTTCCGTATATTATATACAAAAAAATGACCTATTCCCGCCTTCACCGGTAACAGTTCTTGGCCAAGCATTCACACCCTCACTATCACGAGTTACCGTTCAGTGACGGACGTGAACAGCTTGATCGCGTGCGGCACTTTGCCGTCGTGCCTCGACCTCACATGCCTGTAGATATTCGAGGAGCATGACGCCAAGGCGTCGCAGTAGGGACACTTGTACCGATGTCCCTTGCCGCAGAAGTAGCGTAGATGTCGGGTGATGGTCGTCTTCTGGCTGAAACGTCGGCCGCAGCGCAGACACTCGTAGCCCTTGGGCTCGTCCGGATGGATCTTGTAGGCGGGGGCGTGGCGACCGGTATTCGGCTCCTTGACGTAGTACGACGACAACGAGGACGAGGACCAGCTTTTGCCTGGAAAACAAAGAAGCGCAAAATTGCGAGATCGTGAGTTTCAGCTATTTTTGCTACGGTTCGCGGGGGCTTCTCGAGGTATGTAAGGAGAGATAGAGGTAGAGAGATAGAGATAGATAGATAGAGAGATAGAGAGACAGAGAGAGAGTGAGAGACTGAGAGAGAGTTAGAGACAGAGAGAGAGAGA
Organism: Torymus aiolomorphi; assembly: GCA_036365515.1. Classification (NCBI taxonomy): domain Eukaryota; kingdom Metazoa; phylum Arthropoda; class Insecta; order Hymenoptera; family Torymidae; genus Torymus; species Torymus aiolomorphi. The sequence continues at coordinate 169,282,715 of CM070876.1, forward strand.
GAGAGCACGACTGCTATGAGAGGGCGCAACACATATATCTATAGGGAACTGTATGGTGTGGTATACATTGAACTGGCTGTCCTGTTGGGGTTCTACGATTGTTCGATGGTATGGTGTACCTGGGGCTTGCTTACGTGAGCGTGGTTGTGGATTTTTTTGTAGGGGACACATTGGCAGGTTACTAATGACAACAGCTTGTATAAAAAAAATAAATAAATGAATAGGTAACTATTTAAAAAGTAACAAATATCGTTCACTTTATTACGTATGTTTACATCATTGCTCATAATAAATACAACAAACGTTTTGGATACAAAACAATTAGAACACTTCAAGTCTCATATACCTCGGTGAAAGGAACTCCGAATAAAGTCTATTGAAAGGCTGTGTTAAAAAGTCCGGCTGGTGGGACGTTTTTCTTCCTATTCTTTCCATTCTCCATTTCACCTGATCCTGAACAAAATCTCAACTATAAGTACGCACGCAAGAGCGACGTTGGCTCAGTGGTTAGCATGCCAGTCACGGAAACAACGTCGTTCCAGGAGTCGTGGGTTCGATTCCCGGTGAAATCACTCGGATTTTTTTCGAACTGTTTTTCAGCGGGAAAAGTACCAAGCCACCGGCGGCTTTAAGGCGGGTTTTCCCCGGGATTTCCCTTCAGTAGAATCCCGGGTTTTCCCTCGCCTTTCAGGCGCAAGCCTGGGCGAATGCGAAGCATTGTTAGGGAAATAGGGAAGGTCGATAAGGTAGGTAGGCCGATCCGATGCACTAGGCAGGGAACGCCGGCCTTACCGGCGGGGAGCTGGTCCTGAAATATGGACCTTCTCCGGAGAGGCTTACCCTGGAAGACGGACCCAATACCCCCTCCCCGGGGGCAGAGAGTGTTGGCTTAACCAACACGGTGCGAGACTGAAATATGTCCTCACTGGAAATATCTTCCAGGAGGGTTATAAAAATAGATAGGATAATGAGAGGAAAAATAGGGAGGTTATAGGATTGGGCACTACTTCTACACCAAGGTGGTGGAAGGCCCCCGACAGTTAGGCCAATAGGCTGCGGCGGTAATGAGAAAAAAAAAGTACGCACGCGAACAAAGAGGAATCGTCCCACCAAGCAGACTGTCCTAATCTAATGTCAGCTGCAACGCAATGATTTCCCGAAAGTCAACGACATCTCAGTCGCGCTCGTCTCAGCGTCAAAACATCTTGGTGACTTTGACGGGCAAGCCCGGATGCCACCTGCGTATGTGCCTGTGTATGTTGGACGATGACTTGTCGCGTTTGCTACAGTAAGAGCAGCCGTAACGCGGCGGATGCGGGGTGCAGCGGTGACGGTTGAGGTCGTAGAATCGGCTGAAGCCGATCGCGCAGGTTTGGCAGAAGTAGCGAGGAGGCGCCGCTTGTTGTGGCTGCGTCTGTTGCTGGGATATAACCGACGGCTCCTGGCTCAGCGGATCTGCAAGAAGCGAGAGAATTGGTTAGTTGGTGGAGTGTGTTACGGTGTGGAGGTGGGGGAGAGAGAGAGAGAGAGAGAGAGAGAGAGAGAGAGAAAGAGAGAGAGAGAGAGAGATAAAGAGTGCGTGCATGATGAGTCGAAGCTGACGTTCTTATGGTGGTGTGGGCGGGGTTGGAGGGAAGTTGATATGAAGAACTAAAGAGTACGGAGATAATGGTTTATTTGATCCTTGTAGTCTGTACAATCGCAGTTGATTTTTAGTGTGTTTTTTTTTTATTTTTTCATAATTTGTTTGTGGAGTATCACCAGGATAAAGTTTCTTTTGATGTACTGTAGGAACTCTGTTCGTTTATTTTGTAACAACAATGGAGCATTTTGGTTCTTCTCACTTCTAGAGTCTCGAAAAAGTTTTAAATTTACATTTCGCATCACATATTTACATTTTGTACAATAGTCATGTATCTTGCATTCCTATCGAGAGCGTGCTTACAAATAAATCTTAAAATCTTATGCCTACTTTATTGCCCTATACGAAAAAATAAAAAAGAAATAAAATAAAATAAACGTTACCTTAGAATATTCCAACGGATAAACGGCTAATCAATTAAAAGATCTCGATTTCATACAAAAATTTTCAGTCATTCGTATAATTAATTGCGCTTTGGGTTTCAAAATGCAAAAAAACGTCTAAATAAATCATGTTCTTCATTACACGAAATTAAATAAAATGTCTTCATTTCTTTGGGTTTGATCTCTTACTTTTGTATTAAAGGACTCATATTTACGGTTATAAAAAAAAAAATTATTTGCAACAAAACATCGCTACCTTAAAGCATCCTAACATAGACACACACGCACGCGTTTGGCACAACATAGAACTAAAAAAAAAAAAAACTAAAATGTCTCAACCACCTATAGCGCTATAACTGGAAGACTATTAAACTATTCTGCAAACCTTTCAAATCAATCACAAAAACCATCTTAAACAAAAAAGAGGCAACCGATAACAATCCGAAAAAGCCCTCCAGAGACGACCTAACAGGCACCAATCGCCTTGCTTCTTCTTCTTCATCGTCACCTTCGAGTCTCATCAGTTCTTGTGCACCTGGACGGGCAGCCCGTTGTGCTTCATGCGCACGTGCTTGTAGATGTTGGACGAGCACTTGTCGCGCTTGCCGCAGTAGGGGCACTTAAAACGCGGCTCCTTGCCGCAGTCGTACTTCATGTGAGTCATCAGGGTTTTCTTGTACGCGTAGCCAGCGTTGCAGCGTGGGCAGTGATAGGTGGTGGGCTTACCACCCGGCCACATCGTGGCGCCCTCCTCATCACCAGTGATCTGCGGCGAGTCGAGGACATTGAGGAAGCTTGTACGGTACGTCGACGGCGACTGGTAGTGACCTGCGAACAGGGAGGACAGATGCCGTCGTTAATTCGAGAGTGCGAGGTACACTCGCACAGGTGGATGAAAAGGTGGGCGAAGAGTGCAGCGGGAATGAAGCGAAGAGTAACAATCGAAAGACTTTGAGAAAACGTCGTATAAGTAGGTGGAAATGAATATAGCTTACCAGAAGAGCGGTGTTGATATTGTGAGCTCGACGTTTATGGTCTGGTCTGAACGAGCGACGGAGTCTAGGAAGTGGCTGATAGTAGTGAGTGAATAGAGGCTGTTGAGAGGGCTGATTATTCAAATAACAATGACAAGCCAGTGATTTTCAAACATATTTTCATTTTATAATTTTTCTCTCATCGTGTCGTGACACAAATATGTTATAAATATAAAATACAAGATTATCGTTAAAAAAAAGGGAAAATATCAATCAAACACAGTGTACATTGGTCTTTGTCGGCGATGACGTCGAATAGAACAAAAAACCAGATAAAAATAAATTAAAATACTTCATTAGTTAAAACGACGCGTGCGTATCGTACTTGGCGCGCTTGCCGCATGGGGCTTGGAACGCGGCTGCTCCTTGCCGCAGCCGTACTTAATATGGGTCTCCAGGGTTTTCTTGTAAGTGTAGCCAGCGTTGCAGTTTGGACAGTGGTAGGGCATGGGCTTGCTACCCGGCAGGACCTGCGGCGGGACCTGTGGCGGGACCTGCGGTGGGACCTGCGGCGAGTCGAGGACGTTGAGGAAACTCGTGCGGTACGTCGGCGGCGACTGGTAGTAACCTGCGGACAGCGAGAACAGATGCCGTTGGTTAGTTCGAGAGTGCGAGGCAGGTGGATAAAAAGGTGGACGAAGAGTGCAGCGGAAGTGAAGCGAAGAGTAAGAATCAAGAGACTTTGAGAAAAACTCGTAAGTAGGAAGAAGGGGGAATAGCTTACCAAAAGATGTGCGTTGATATCGTGAGCTCGATTATTATGGTCGGGTCGGAACGAGCGACGGAGTCTAGGAAATGGCTGGTAGTAGTGAATAGAGGCTGTTGTCGTTTTGAGATTGTGGTATCGTTTATTTATTTCTTCATTTATTTTTTCATTTATTTGTGTAAATAAACAGTATGGTTACTAAGATAAGGACTCAGGCACTTATTACAAAACCTCGCTTTCGTTAAATATACATCTAAATAAACTACAACTTAGGCTTAAATTGATAACATTACTCGAAGCTCAGTAATACTAAGAGATCACACAAAATTAATATATACATATATATACGTATAGTTTCAAAATACCGCAATGAGGAACTAAACAGATAAATAATTTTCTTTCTTTCGATATATAAATATATAAAACCTTTGTATAAAATAACACAAAAATATAAATATCTTCTCGCGATGAGGCGATTCGAAGATTCGAATTTGATACTTGGGTAAAATAAAAAGTTTAAACTTCACCAAAAATGTACATCTTCGTTACAGTTACTTACAATTTCCTCCGCTTTTGTCGCGAACTGGCGAAAATCTTCTCAATTCTACAAAAGACGCACATTTTCACTCCCACTCACGCCATTCTCTTATCCCCTCCCCCTCAAAAGAAGACATTCTGAACCCTGGTGCCCTGTTGCTTGTGTATCCTACGTACGTGCTTGTACATGTTGGAAGTATATTTGGACGAGTAGCTGCAATAATTGCATCTGTACTTGTGCTCATGGGTCCCGTCACCGCTGCTCAAGGTGGCAACGGCGAAGGGCACATGCTGTTCCTGTCGGCCGCCAGGCGTTTCGTGGGCCCGCACGTGGAAGCTAAGGGCGCGCGAATTGGTGAACGCACGGCCACATACCGAGCAATCGTACTGCACCTGTTGTTGCTGCTGCTGCTGCTGTTGATGATGGTGTTGATGATAATCCGATGATGCGTACGTGGTCAGTGCTGGACAGAAAATGGTCAAGAGTGCGATTAGTCGGTGGATAAGTTTAGGACGGTGAGAAGACGCGGTAGTGATGGCTTTGGATGGTTAGTTACGGTCGTAGCGATAGAGGAAAGAGAATTGCGCCTGTCGATGCGGTGATGGTGGTGAAACAATGGACTTTAGTGAATGGAGATGTACGATAGAATGAAAAAATAATCGGAAGCCAACGAAAAAATGGTCACGGTGGTTATAATGACTAAGGATTTGCTATAGTGTAGATTGTATGATGTATATATATATATATATATGAAAATGATTTTAGCATTTATTCGTCGATTCTGATGTAACTTACAGAAAAAAGGTACCAATATCAACAGTGATAAACCACAACTTACATTACCTGCAATACAAACAAACAAGTATATGATTAAATTTTTTTATAGTGTGTTATTAATGGTGCACAGGAGTGGCATGTTCTTGTTTGTGCACATAAGGATTGTGCACATATTTATTGTGCACAGATAGCATTGGTACAGATCTATATATATAGATATATACCAATGTTAAAGTGTGCACAATTAATATGTGCACAATCAGTATGTGCATAAACAAGAACACGTCACAGGAGTTCAGGCAATAATCAACATTTTTATAAATAAAATAATATTTATTTTTCTTTTGATTTTGTCGCACGTAAAAAATAAGGTACATTGCGAATATTTCGGTTAGTGGAATAAATAATTATGATTACGGCAGTTATTTCCACATTATTGCGTTGTATAACAATTGCATAAACTCTCTTTTCACGCAGAAAATATTCAAGCACACCTTTTCAATACACAACAGAAATTATACGAGATTCGCGTCAGTAGTAGCACCAGTCCTACTACCAAAAAATCTCCGAGATAAATGAAACGTTAAAACATCCACACACTCGTCCCACATGAGATCAGTTTTTCATTCCTAACCACAGAAACTAAACCTATCCAAATTCAAAATAAAAAAGAAAATAAGAGAAAGAATGACTATCGACTTAATCTCAAATACTGTACGCAACATCGCGCGTACCAGCCTCAATACCTCTTGGTAACCCCAACGGTCTGCCCTGGATGCTTCACCCTCACGTGATTGTAAATTGCGTGCGTCCACTTGCTCACGTGGCCGCAGTAAGGGCACTCGTAGCGCGGCGGCGCGTCCACGCACTCGTACTTGTAGTGTCGGTACATGGAGTAGCTCTGCGAGAACGAACGCTCGCCCTGGCACTTGGGACAGTGGAACTTTCCGGTGGTCGGATTGTAAGCCGCCTCGATGAGTTTCCGTGCGGCTCGACGTTCCACCTCCTTTTGCCAGTCGGTTCGCTGCTTTGGTGACAGCTGCTGTTGGGCGGCGGTGCTGTTGCTGCTGCTGCCACCGCTGTTGTCAAGTGGATCTACGGCAGAGAAAGAAAACAAGAGATGGGTGGTTAGTCCAGGTGGATGATAGTCAGGGGCTGGATCATGCTTTGGGGGGTAGAGCGATTTCGCTATGGGAGATATCTTATTTTGTGGCGTACCTAGTCTTCTTGGAGGTCTTTCGGCAGCACTGAAATTGGTAAAATTAATTGAAGAAATAGGGTGTTGCGTAATAACTTGTTGGGAAAAAAAATGTTGCTCGATGGGGGGGGGGGGGGATATAAGTAATGTTAATCACGGGTTATATCAATCATTAGTGTGAATTGATGGGAATCACCGATTTATTAGATAAATTGTACATGGTAAATAGTGTATTAGATACATATTGTATGTCATACTCGTCATTAATAGCTCATAACATTACGAATAATAGAGATTCTGAATAATGAAAAAATGCCAACAGATTCATATAGAATTAACTCACTTTTACTTATCAATTATACTCAAATCTCACATAGATCGATATCACTTGGTTAAGAAATGTCCGCACAACATCACAGTCCGAAATCCCAAAACGAATGTCTCGAAAGCACTAAACAAATTGAAAGATTTAAAGCATAACGTAAGTATTTCTCATAACAATCCTCGATTCCGAATTATCACAAACTTATTTTGACGTAATCACAGTTCGACAAGAATGAAAAAACATAACCCTCCCACCGTCCCTCTACATCGGATAATCGATGCAGTAGACGTCGCGGCCTTCGTGCTGCTTCCTCACGTGTGCATAGACGCTGTGCGCGTACTTGGAGGTGTACGCGCAGTAGGGACAGCCGTAGAGCTTGAGGTCGAGGACCTCCTTCCGCTCGCCACCGAGGCACATGCCACTTGAGACCCGGGAGTAGCTGCCCCGAGGTCTGCCCCGAGTGGGTAGTCGCTGAATACGCTGAATCTGCTGGGGTAGGATCGGATGGGGCAGCGAATGCTGGAAGAGTTGGACGATCTTCTGGATCTTCAAAGATGGCAGCGAGCTGTCAGTACCTTTGATAATGGTCACCTCGTCAGCTGTGTCGAGAATCAGAAAGACAGAGAGACTGAGTTAGTGGCGGGTGTGCGGGGGAGGTGGAGAACGACTGAACCCGAAGGGTTTAACGGATAGAAGAGATAAAAATGCGAGGTGTTAACTGTGCGCGTGTATGTATGTGTCTAGAGGGCGTTGAAGAGATTGATTAGTTCTTTTTCAGGAGGTGCAAGAGTTTATTGGCAGAGATAGATGTTTATTGGAATGGTTGGTTTATACAGATTCTCGTAAACAAGGCATATAGTATCTTTTCATCGCATAACGGTAACAGCGGTTTAGATATATCGTAAACGTTACAAACGGTTAGTATAAGGTGTAGCTGTTCAAGTCTTTCAATAGATTGACTAGTTGCGATTACTCGCACGGTATCACTCGATTATTACATTAATAAAGTTTTGTAAATTTTTAATAATTTTCAATAGAAACGGTACATTAGAAGTATTTTTCTTCATAGTATATATTGTTTTTTTTTCTTTCTTGTAACTTTAAATTCAACATTCTCTTATAATAGATTGATCTATATTATGCCATAGCGAAATGTTCCCAGTTAATTATGTTTTTCTCTATATAAATTCATTGCACTTAGGTGCATTATGTTTAGTTTAGCGCATTGCATTCATCAATATATATATATATATATATATATATATATATATATATATATATATATATATATATATATATATATATATATATATATATATATATATATATATATATATATATATATATATATATATATATATATATATATATATATATATATATATATATATATATATATATATATATATCCGAGCTTTAACATACATTGGGTAAATAATAGAAATTGACAGCATGATAATGGTGATATCGTTACCAACAGTAAAAGCAATAAATCGTACCTCTGAAGAGATTAAATTTTAAATTTTAATGTTTTTATTTTTTATGAACACATCACAAACTTATCACAAAATATAAAAAGTGCAACAAAACTTTATCTAGTTTAAATTTATCTCAAGGTATCAGTATGTTACTACAATTAAACTACTAGTAAATGAAGCAACTAAGTAGAGGCATGTTTATTGAACCTTTAAAATGAAAAAAAAAATATATATACCAAAAATAATAAAGTTTTCGTAAGCTAGAATCATGTTCTTCTATCACAACAAAGTGACTAGAATATCATACATTTTATAGTCCAACACTTCTATGAACTATAACTTAACCTTCCGACTATTGTCGCAACAATCCTCGTTGAACCTGCACGGTGAACTTCAAAAAAGTACACGTCTAATCAGGTACGTACTACACAAAGTATCACGTATCACAGCGACTTCCAAAGCCACTCCACAAGCACTTCCATACAACCATATTCACTCACTCATACACGCAGATACACGTACACAGCCTCAAATTAGCACCCGAGAATTGCCCTAATGATCCCCCTCCCCCCATATTCACAGTCTGATAACAACAGCCCTGACACATTCGTTCGGGTGCACCGTCTCGATGTGACGGTAGATACTCTTCGCCTGTTTCTGATGCAGTCTGCAGTAGGGGCACTTGTAGCTCGACGTTCGCCGACGTCTATAGAGAAGCCGGCCACGTATCGTCTCGCGACGCTTGCAGCCGTTGGCGCGGTGGGCCTTACCATTGGCCGTGCAAGGGTAATCGTCGTCCTGGTAGCAGTTGATCAGCGGCCGGGTGACGCGAACCAGCTGCAGTGCGCGCAGTATCTCCTCATCTGGAACAGAAAAAACGGCAGAGTGTTAGTGGAAGGAAGACAAGTCGAGATGTGTAAAGGTGGAAGCACGATGAGTTCAGTTCACAGTGTGTTCACATGCGTTCGGAAGCCTGGGAATGATACATACGAGGCTACTTTGTGACGTTTTCTTAGGTATAGACTTTGGTTCTGGCTGTAAAGATATTTGCGACAAACATAAAGGGAAATGAAGAGACGTGAATGTGGAAGACAGATTTAATGACCATGGTGGGATCGTGATGTGAATGTACAAGGATTTTATTTAGCAACGGTTTAAATTATACTTTTATTGACAAGGTATTACAGCGAAATCTGCGTAATAATCAGCGCATCATAAAGTCTTAGCAAAAATACTTATATTCAAACTCATTTTGATATTCGGTTTATAATAGAACGATCACTGTGCTTTTAATCGCGCTCTCGATTACGCGATTGCGAGATTTTACAAATACTTTCGTTACTTAAGACTAAATTTTCGTCGAGGACTTATAGTTATTAAATTCTAGTCTCGTAGTCACAGCATTTTATAGCTTTGAAGCGTATATAAATAGGACCTATATTTACAATACTTTTCTTCGATGATTAATCTTCGTACAAGTCCACTCAAAAATACTTTTTAAGCGTACATCCAAAATAGCATGTAGATATTTATCATTTCTCATCATTCGAAAGATAAACGATAATTTGAAGAAGCCATTATCGCTGAAATCGAGCAACGAACAATCAAAGCAAATAAAACTAACGCTATTGCTTATTATTTATCTATAGTTTTTTCCGTAATAAAATGTGCGTAAGTACATATTTACATTAAGAAAACTTCTCAATAATACTCCTTTATCCTATAAAAAAATCCTAACTAAATCTTGTAATCACATAATCTTTCAAGAAAACATTGCTTGAGCTCAAACTAGCTCTTACAGCCTTAACCTCCCGTGCACTAGTTTTCCTAACTGGTATCTGATGCTATTATGACGAGATATCTCGTAATAGTGCGCAGGGGAGTTATAACACTTAAATCCTCAAAATAAACTTTCCTAGGACAACATAATCAAAAAACACTTAAAATTAAAAAACGTAGCTCTAGGACCCTGTTTAGCGCGTGTAAAAAGTATCAGCATCTCCCAATTATCGAAAAGTACGACCACATCGGCCTAGAACAGCGTGTTACAGACAACGGGTCTCGCGGGATGTATGTGCCTGATGTGATCCTGCACGTTGAACTTCTTCTTGCTGAGCTTGCCGCAGTAGGGGCACTCGAAGCGCGGCGGCTTCCCGCAGTCGTACTTGTGGTGGGCCGTCACCGCGCTCTTCGTCGTGTAGCATTTGCCGCAGCGCGGACACGGATACCGACCGTGGCGGGACCTCAAGCCGTGCGTCGACTCCTTCGTCATCGTCGTCGTCAGCGCCTCGGGCTCGATCCAATCGGGAGCTAGGAGCTCGAGGTAGGCTGGAAAATAAGCGAGAGAGGTCGAAGGTTAGAGAGAAAGAGAGAGAGAGAGAGGTGAGGTTGAAGAGTGCGTGGTGAGAGCGTATAATGTGGTATATATTTGACAAGTGTGGAATGTGCGAGCTGACGAAGACAAGAATTGAGGTGGGATATTTGTAAGGGGGATTGATGAAAAATTCGTTTATTGAAATATTGCACCTTTTTTTATTAGCGTAATAAAAAGTGTACAGAGTTGAAGTTTCGTCGAGTCAAGACAAGAAATTTCATTTCAAACTGAAAAGAAGTTGTTAATGTCTTAAAAATACTTATAGAAACGGCTTAATGTATAAATAATATATGTTTACTAAATAACCTACATTCAATGTAAAAAAGGATCTATAAATCTGTATAATATAGATAGATAAATTTGATCTACAAACAGTTAAGGTGATGTGATACCCAGACTATTACTCAATTCTGGGTTCCTGTTTTTCTCCTTCAATTTTAAACTTTTTGAAAAAAAAACTCTCTGACACGTTTTAAGTTTAATAAAGAACTACAACGTATCAAAGAGTTTTTTTCTTAAAAATAAAAATTTAATGAGAAAAACGGGAACCCAATTTTGAGTAATAGCGTGGGTATCGCATAATCACCTTAATTTAATATTAATGACTACAAGTAATATGCCACACAATATTCAACACACGAATAAATAAAGTATCAGTCTTCGGAGTAAAAAAAAACCCTAACAACTGCCAGCAACGGTCCTCGAACGTCCTTAAAATTGCAAACTCCCGGCACGTTCTTTCTCCGTCACTTCTTTCTCGGGCTCAATGTATGCAGTTGGTGCTCTTGTTGAACCTCCTCTTGACCGTCTTGCCCCTGATGACGTCGATGCAGGCGGCCTCGCAGCCGGGATGCATGCGCCTGACGTGCTGATAGACACTGGTCGTCTGCTTGGTGCGGTACTCGCAGTACGGGCAGCCGAAGCGCGGCTGCTGATTGCACTCGTAGCGCGTGTGACGATACAGGCTGGTGTACACGCTGAAGGTGCGACTGCAAGTGTCGCAGCGGAACTGCTTGCCGTCGTCGGAGGATTGCGGCTGCTGCTCGGCGGCTGGTGGCGGCGAGGACGCCGTGTTTTCATAGTGCCCGATCGTGCTGGAGATCACCGGCAGTATCTCGAGGTCGGACTCGTCGATGGGCTCGGACTTGACGGTTACCCAGACTGAAAGAGAAAAGAAAAAATTTCGACGGTTAGCGGAGTGTGTGGAGAAAGCGAGGGTTTTCAGTCAGAGCGGTTTCTTACTTGCGGTTAGCTTTGGCGTGGATGCGCTGTTGGTTTTTCAGCGGCTTGAGTAAGTTTCCAATGTTACAAAAAAAAAAAATTATACAAAATAAAGAAAATCACACGTGGTGTATTACAGGAATATATATATTAAGTAAAACTCGTATGAGATAAAAAAAGATTTTATTTTCAGATCGATAAATTTTGGTACTCTCTTTTTGATACGTTGACTTTCGACCTCTACATTATTTTGATTTACATCAGATAATGGTTACAGTAAAACTTCGTAATTTCGCAGCGTGCTTTGAATCGATAATACTGATTACAGTTACTTATATACATAACTATAATTAAAATAATGTAGCTTTTCTGAAATTAAATAATGTTATATAAATATTATAATACAATATATGATTTGTCACATCACTTAAATATACTTCTTTTTAAATAAATTCTGAAAAAAAAAAAAAAAAACATATAAATAGCCACTTTAATAGCCACGATTAAAATCGCAAATCAGATCTTTGGTTCCCCTCCAAAGCACCTAGCCCTCTTACAACACGAATAATACTCTCGCAATTCTGCCCAGATCGTCTCTTCCAGTCTACGCTTAAAATTCCGCATATTAAATATGTCCGGCGCTCTCCCTGGCGCGCTTGATCCTCCTCCTCGGCGGGGAATCGTCCGCAGCGTGGAGCCCGCCACCGTCGCCATGCCTCCGCCTCATGTGGCCGTCAAGATTGGTCTTGCGATGGTTGCGATACGCGCAGTAGGGACACTTCAGTCTGCCCCGCTTGCCGCACTCGTGCTTCGCGTGTCGGCGCATGTCGTACTCGCGCTTGTAGACGCGCGGGCACTGCCAGCACCTGAAGCCGCCCTTAGGGTTGGCTGATGGATTGTTCGCAGGGCGGAGAGATGACGGCAGTGGCTGAAGTAGCTCGTCGATCTGCACGACGCGAAAGTTGCCGTAGTCTGGAAGAAAAACAGGCAGAAGGTTATTGGGTTCAGTTGCGAACGAACGGTGAGTTTGGTGGCGAGTGGCGATTATTTACACACAGAGATATAGTAGTAGAGGATGGGGGCACGCGAGGGAGGCTCTAAATAGTTGAGACGAAGTCTGAAATATTTAGTGAGAGAGAGAGATTTATGATGGCACTGTGGGTTATGATCAATTTTTGCTTCCTCCTAGTTTTCTTTTTAGAAGAGAATGAAACAAGGGGGAAAGGAAAAGTTTTTATTACGTTAGAATCAACATTTTATTAAATCATTGATTATCTTTTTAGGCTTTGAAGGTACACAGGTTCGTCTTGAATCATTATATTGCACAATAATTCGATGATTATGATACACGGTTATTCACATGGTAACTTGTACCAATCACTTATATGAACTATAATTTTGCCATAAACCGTTCTTAATAAAAGTCAACGCAAATGGTGCATGTGTTGTAATGCAAGTTATTTGTACTTTATCAAACTAGCTTCAATGCTATAAAAAAGAATTCGTCCCTACACATTTGATTAAGCACACTTAACATAAATTTAATTAATAACAACATCTCGCAATAACTCAAGAACTCTGATAGGATACGATGGTAGAAAATAAAGATACTCTTTTCACCATACTAAAAAACAAATAAATTATTCTACTAAACTCCAATAAAAAAAAACAAAAGCTTTCCCTAAAACGACAATTAAGAAAGGAATACGATAATCCAGCGCTCAATGTTTGTTCGGCGTAATCTCCTTATTATCCCTCATATCAATGCAATAACACACGTAACCAGCATGCAATTTCCGCACGTGTTTGTACACTCTGGACGTTTGCTTCGTCAAAAAGTCACAGTAGGGACACTTGAACCTCGGATCCTTGCCACACTCGAACTTCAGATGCCTCCAGAGGCTGCAGTACTGCAGAAACTGCCGCGGACACTTGGCGCACGGAAACTTCTTTACCGTAGCGTTCGCAGCGGTGGTCTTCGAGGATGACTTCGTCCTCGTCGTCGTCGTCGGCATCGTCGCTATCGTCGGGATGACAAAGGGGTCGTACGAGGAAAATGGCTGCTGGATGATTTCGCTCAGCTCGTCTTGGTTCAGCACGCGCAGACCGCTACCGAAGTGATGCCAGACTGCAAACACAAAGCAAAAGTTTCCCAGGTGTTAGTGCGGATATGACAAAGAAGAGGCGTGGTTTAATGTGGTGGTATTTTTTTTTTGCATCGATGGTAATAAAGAAGATTTTTTTTATTAAGTTTTATGTTTATTTATTAGTTAAAGTTGATGTTACAGATGAATAGGTGGTGGTGATGGGATGAGACCTCCGTAATTAGTTGTTGGCCTATGGCATGCAGGAAATATCGTGATTCGTATTCGTGTGCGTGTATGTCTTGTGTGAGGTACAACCGTAGCGTGATGAAAAACATGGCGAATACAATAACATTATTATAAATAAACTAAGAGTGAAACAATTTCGTTTTATCAAATGGAAAATATACACCATTATCTGCCAATTGTTTATAGCAACGATATTAGTACTAGATTCGAATTTTACAAGTATTGCTTATATAAGTACATAACAAATTGTTACAAAATTTAAATAAAGAACTGCTTACAAAAATATTAAAAATTATTATAAGTTTTAATAAAGAATTTAGAAAAACTACCTTCAGTACCATTGTACATAATTTATACATAAAATTTAACATGATCTCTACTATCGCGTTTATGCACATCACGCATGTGTTTGTATACGGCAAATACGTATTTGCTACAATATTTGCATTTCTTGCATCCATAAACGATACCGCGAAAGTACTTAACGTCCCACTTTCCAACTTTCTTATTAGGATGCTGGACTGAAGGAAGTAGCTGTGTAGTGATATTTTTATTCGATTTTTCAATTTTCGGATTGTTTCTTATCACAGCTTCTTGATAACTCTGTGACACAACTCGGGAAATTCGAAGCTGATCGACGTTGCGGCTTCCATGAGCTGTCGGTGGATCGTTTAGAATAATCGATTTTGGTTTGGAAGATTGATTGATTTCTAGTTCGAAGTTCCGAACTCGAATATTACCTCCGGCTCCGTCCGATGTAGATTGAGAGGATTCGAACATTTGTGTCGCAGCGAATTCTTCGCTCGAAACGAACTCTTCTTTTATGCAAGGCAAATCGACGAAACTGAGATCTATAAAAAGTAAAAACAATTGTGTAAAATTAAATGAAACTTGTAAAAGGAATGATAAAGATGAGTTAATTGTTTATGAAAAATGTATTAGTTCCAAAACTGCTGGTATTTACATATACTATTTTTTTTAATACGTCTGTAAAACGAGACATAAGTTCATGAGGTTTGAAGAGAAAAAAACTTGAATATATTTTTAAATAGAAGCTCGTTGTGATAAGCTTTATTTATTTTAAATATGTATTTACACGACTGTTATTACATTTTTTATATATATTACATTTTCTATCGAAAGAGTATCAGTAATTTTTAGTCTATTTATTTGTATTAAAAACATATGGATGGTGAATCGTAGATCCTTATAGCTGAATATCTATTAATCTGAGATCTAATATACTTAATAATCGACCGCTAGATATTTACATTTCTAAATGGCAAGTCATTTTATTACTTTATTAATTACATAAGAAAAAGAAAAGTGATCTTATACTTGCGGTCCCACTAGACAATATCTGTATATTTTGACGCGCTGAACCCAAATATTATTTAAATCGTACCCTATCTATCTCTACTCAAAAGATTTTTAGATACCATCATTACAAGGTCAACAAATTTGTTTAATCACTTGGTCAATGTTTTCTTTTTTTTATAGAATACTAGTTATGCACTAGAGTATTAATTTTGTATTATCTGAATCAAAATCTTTCGTCAATACATCTCTAAGATATTAAAGAATGGGATATGAGTATGAAAGATCATTTTTACTTTTTTCTTTGCCCGTGTTTAACAGGTTCGTTACTGACAATGTATAAGGTTTTTCTACTCCCCCATCCTACGCAATAAACTTGTTAATGATGATGTATACATCAATATCAATGTGAAATATTATTTTAAATCTTGGGATATTTCGTTGAATATAATATATCTTAAAATCCTACAGAATGAGAAAATCATGATTTAAAAAAGTTTCATTTAAGTGTCGAACCGTTCGATGTGATAAAGTACGGAAAAGCGCAAAGCGGCATGAGTCGTATTTGACTCATGCCGCCCCAGCGGAAAAAAATTCATGAGTCGTATTTGACTCATGCCGTAGCGAACCTGTTAATTTTAGAACCAAACAGAACCAAGGCCACGTAATTACTGACAAATAAACTTGGGTGGATTAACATGAATGAGTATAAAATATACTTCATGTTCTTACCCAGTTTTATTTTTTTTTAATCGTTTTTCCATTTCTTTTTCAGTTTTAAGTTCTTTACCATGTACCGAGAATACAATTTATCATTGGTGCTCGCGTGTCTTTTTCTTATGATACTAATAAATACATTTAGTAATAAACTTCATATAAAAAATCAATAAAAAAAAATTTTAAAAACTGATGCATTATGAAAAAAAAACACTAGACGGCGGACCCACAGCTAGACTACGGCGCAATTCACTCTCTCACCCTCCGACGATCCCCTTTCTCACATCGCGGAAAAATTGTCAAAGTACTGCATGGGCTTGTCGCGGTGATGCCTGCGCACGTGCTCGCCGATGACCCAGGGTCTCTTGCACTTGTAGAGGCAGTAGGCGCACTCGAACCTCGGCTCCTGGCTGCACTCGTACTTCTGGTGCTGGGCGAGGCCGTGTTTTGTGGAGAAGCGCCGGGGGCACACGAGGCAGGGGAACCTTTTCACCCGCGTCGGCGACTCCATGTCTATTAGCTTGACGTTCTTACGCTCGACGGTGCTGGGCAGCAGATTGGCCCTCCGGCTGCTGCTGCTGCTGGCGTTACTGCCACGACTGCGCGGCCGTAGCTCGCGAGCGTATCGCAACAGATCTCGGGCTGCTGGTTTCTCGTCGCGTTTGCTCAGATCGGTCGACTCGAGATCGGGCTCGGTCTTGGGATTGAGCTCGAGGCAGGCGATGAATTCTTTTTTCACGCGCATCAGCTCGCTCGTGCGCCAATCTTGAACAGAAAAATTACGGTTTTGGTTATTTTAGGGTGGCAAAGAGTTGGCGTCAGGGTTAATCAACGATTGGGTAGGGGACTATAAGCGCTTAGTAATGTGGAAATGATTCAATAAGTGCTAGAGTAACGAATTTTATTTTATTTTAAAGAGTATCGGAAATGTTACAACGAAGTAGATTTTGATTGTACATTCTTTTGTACGTGGTTATGCGTACGTGATACATTTGTAACTGTTCTTAAACCATTGATAATACTTTTTCAAATACAAAGTTTTCTTCCCCTAAGGGGATGTGCAACCCTAATTTCAATATTTTTTTAAATCAACATTCAAACATTTATTTGAAAAAAGAGGGCTGTCAAGCGCTCCGTACACGCAAACACTATATGCAGATTTTTTCTGGATAATTCTATTGATATTTGCGTGAGTTATGCTCGTTTGAAAAATAACGTCGGTACTCACATCCGCCTAAGGAGATTCATAACAGAAAAAAATGATACGAGTTGTGATCATTTTCATATATCTTGTTAACCCCTAACAATCTCTGCCATGAAACATTGAAAATCCTATAAGACGTATTATTCAGGTAGCTAAGGGGTTAAACTGTTTGGCACTTCTTAATACATAAAAACTACTATGAAGTTAGTTGTTAATATATATATTCAATAATTAATAGCAATACCGGACTATTAATATTTCAAAATCATCAAAATAATATTCAACTAAAAACTATCTATGTTTACTAACTTGAACATCAGACTTGTACTTAAGTACTCCTATTTAAAATACGACTGGCGAGAGCCTAAAAAACATCATGATCTCATGCAACCTAATACAAGCAAAATGCATCTAGAAAAGCCTAACGAGATTTGTTAAAACGTCAAAAAAAAAAAAAAAATCATACGGCTGGCGACGGATCGAGCGTTCCCTGGAAAGGCTTGTTCGTTACGAGGTCTATGCAGAAGACCCGGCAGGTCTGGTGCACAACCCGGATGTGCCGATAAATGCTGGACGTCCAAATGCTCTTGTATCGGCAGTAGGGACATTTGAAGCGCTTACCCTGGCCACATTGGTACTTGTCGTGTTTCCAGAGGTCCCGCTTGCACGAGAATTCTTTCGAACACTTGACGCACAGGAAGCGCATATGACTCTTCTTCAGCAGCAAGAGTTCGGGAGTCGACTTGGATACAGTGGTGCTCTTTTTCATCTTGGTAACCACGTGGTGGGACATCAGCAGATCCCACTTTTGAAGATAGCCTAACGAGTTTTGTAGATCTACCTTATCGAAACCTTGAAAGTCGCCGTCGACGGTGAAGCATGAAACTGAAAAAGAACCAGAGAAATGGGGACTTCAGATAGAATTTTGCCAAACGCTTTCGGTGGGCTTAGATATAACTTGATAACGGAATGTTGTCGATTAGGTTAAAATTTACGCACCCAGAGGTCAAAAACACTGTTTTAAACCATGTGGGAACAAAGCTATTCAAAACATGCTAAGGGTCAGATGATACCAAAGCATACAACGGTGTTTTCATTTAATCTGCATGGAAAAGGAGAGGATTAACACACTTGGGTTTGAGGTAATATTTGTTTATAGTATATTGTTATACTATGTAAAAGAACAAGATTTTATATTTCAGTGACTATACATTTTATTTTATTGCAAATGTTCCAGGCCAAAATAAATTAAAGTTGATCCTCTGCTTTTTTTACTTTTCCATCGCTATCGGTTTTGTCAGCAATATTGTGATTAAACTCAGATATGTCAATGCACTCCTAATCTGCAAAAGAAGTCAAAGTGTGAATACGAGATATAAATTATTTATAAATTAAAGAAAGCGAAATATCCTTTATAATTTTATCGACAACCAAAATCTGTACAGGAAAATATTTGACAATTTTTTAATAAGATTACTTACGAACAACGAAAGCTGAGAATATTGAAACAAGAAAATATGTCTATTTTAACTAGAGACATACGTTAAAAATAAATAAAGTAATTTTAAAAAGCAAAAAAAGAACCCTATGAATAATTATTATTCTAAAGTAAAACAGAGGGCGAAAAGTTATTAAAACAAATTAACGTTTAAAATTTTTTAAATAATAATAGTAGTTATCAGGATGTAGTAAATAAAGCTATTATAGGTATAAAAAGTGCATAGGAAAAAAATTAATTTAAACAATGCTGGCGGTTTATTATGAATAAAAATTTTTCTTTATTTACCATGAACATGATGAGATAATCTTTAAGTGATGTATATATTGTGCTATGATGAAGTGAAGACATAAACTAATATTTACACATCCCCTTAGCTAATATTTATAAAATTTTTTAAATAATAATATTACATACAATCGTTAAAATTTGCAAATCAATAGAGACGTTAATTTCTAATACATAAAAATGCACCAACTTATTTAGGAAAGTTTCCTTTTAATAAATTTGTTACGTGTATATATAATATGTATAATTATTACTGATTTTATGGGCTACGATAAAGATGACATTATCACTGTTAAGCAATGAGCTACTCAGCAAATTATATTATTCGAAGCTAATTAAGAAAAATGTATCACTTGTGACAGTAATATAGGAAATGGGTGGAAAACCGAGACATACATCTACAACATTTAGCCATTACATCTAATTCAATAATTTGTCAACCCATTCATTCCCATTACATTTGACACGCTGATATTATAAGTACAATATCTACTCTTTACATGCCTTAACGACATTTCACCTTATGTTTCTTACGAGGTCTTAAAATCAACCTTATCGACAAAACTTAACGTTTAGGAAAGATATTCCAGTCTAAATTGTTTAAATTGATAATTAGGATTAAGAACCTGGCGAATAAATGGGTCAAACAATCACATTTACGATGACGCTACTTGTAGCTTCTTCGTACTTGGATTATAAACTTTCTTAAAATTTGTGGAAATATCACATCTTCCATTAACTTTGTCACCGAAACACCCTAGAAACAACGCCGAAGTACGAAAAAACAAAGAACGCCAACACTTCTCCGGCCTACGGTTTTCTTTTTCTTTCTTTTTTTTTCTTTTATTCCCACTTCCTCAGACTTTAAACAGCCTGCAAACATGAAGAAAATTCGCTACGCGTTACCTCTCATCTTCCAAAAGCTTTCGAAAGATACAATAACGGAAAAACAGGTTTGGAAAACGGACAAATAAAAGTTCACCGATTCCCCCCCCCCGAACACTTTCACGTCTCGTTGGCGAGTAAACGCACGATATCACACATACGTACACTCGTACATATAGGCAGACAGACATACACATCCGATGACGCGTCTACAAACGCTTATTTCTCAGTCTTGTCATGAGAATCTCCTCCCGGAAGTAGTGGGTATCGGGCTTCTTGGTGAGCTGGAAGCTCCGGATAATCGGCGACTTTGACGTCTCCCTATTGACTGCTTCGGTCTTCCTCGGCCGACCTCGTTTCCGTTTCACTAGTCCGTTGACGCTGTTCATCTTGTCGGCGAGGGGATAGATCTCAAGGACCTCGCGGATCTTGCGCGGTCGGCCGCGCTTCCTCTTAAGATAGAAGCTCACATCCTCGACTTTGGTCGGTTTCAGCAGCACCGGTTTCTGGTCCTCCTCGCTGTTGTCGCCAAGCAGCTCCTTGAATATCTGGGGATTGGCCACGTAGCCCTGCTGAGCCTCGGTCTCCTTCTCCTCCAGAACCGTGGCGACGGCGTTGCTGGGCCTGGGCGGTTCCGCGGATTGAACCGGGACCTCGAACTTCCTCACGTTGTTGCGCTTCAGAATGGCCACGGGATTGCGCAGGATGTTGTTGTTGTCGCGATGGAGCAGTTCCATCTCCTGCAGGGAGATGCTCGTCACGTCCAGGACTTTGATGGACGACAGCTGCTGAGGATCTTTCGGCTCAACCTTCAGCTTGCATAGCTCCGACGAGTCCGAGTCGACATGGTAGTCAAGCAAACTTGCGGGCTCCTCCTTTACCAAGATAGAGTCCCGTGTCTCTGTAACTGAAACAGATGAAACGAATTGTTGGTAAGCTCGCTGCGATGGCTGTTTTTCGATGTACCATTAAACACTTAAATGTAAACGTTTCACGATTCGAAGAAATGAAAGAAAAGTGTTGTTATAAAGGAAAGAGAATGTTGTTATAAGCAATAAGAATCTAAGTATGTTATAAACTCTTAAAAATTTAATTGTTCCTCAAATCAGAATATACATTGGCGTTCGCATATCTCAAAAGCATTATACACGTTAATATCTTACGCGCTAATATCTTCACACAGTGCTAATAATAATCAAAATAATAACAAATGTTTACTCGTACGAAGGTCAGTATTTCAAGGATTCACGTGAAATCTTTT
This sequence comes from Torymus aiolomorphi, assembly GCA_036365515.1. Taxonomy (NCBI): domain Eukaryota; kingdom Metazoa; phylum Arthropoda; class Insecta; order Hymenoptera; family Torymidae; genus Torymus; species Torymus aiolomorphi. Next base: position 169,303,894 of record CM070876.1, read on the forward strand.
GACTAACGTGATTTATAATGTACTATTCACATACTTTTTTATAAAAAATAACAATACAACTATAATACAATAGTTAACGTCTCATAAGAATAACTTATGAACGAAAATATCTTACGAAGTAAATCATACATCGATAATTGTTCGAAGTCTATTAGAAAGACTTGTCTTAGTATAACCATACATTTTATTATTTTTACAAAATTAAAGACAATCTTCATGAATCTTTACATCACATCAGTTCCACCTATAATACACCCGACCAGTTTCCCCATTCAAAATCGATTGGGACTGGTGATATATCGAACCTCCTCCCCCTCGTGCTTCGAGCGCACGTGCTTATAAACGTTGTTCATCCACTTGCTGCGGTGCTCGCAGTAGGGACACTGGAAGCGCGGCTTCTGTCCGCACTCGTACTTGATGTGCTGCACCAGGCCCTTCTCGTAAGTGAAGCCGCTGGAGCAGTTCGGACATGGGAAGTTCTTCGGTTCGCCGCTCGCCGTCGTGCGTCTGTTGCGTTGACGCTTGCGCGAGTTGCTAGAAGCTCCACTGTTGCTGCTGGCGGAATTGTTGGGCTGTTCTTGGGCGAAGAGCTCGATGGCTACGGTGCTGGGGACTACGTCGTCGTCGATGACGGTGGTAAGGGCTGTTTCCTGGAGGGCGGCTACGGCCTCGAAGCACTCATCCGAGGTCACGGCTTTGACGTATTGGAGGCAGCTTTCCCAATCTGCGAACACAAAGGGAACGGTTGGCGTGGTTAGTACGAGACTGAACAGTCGGTCCGAATGAGAGCGAAGGCGGAAACTTTTTGTTTTCAAGCAGTTTTTTTTTTTTTTTTTCAATTTGAGTAATTGAACAACGGGAAGGAATTTGTTGTGATCTATTTTTATTTTTATCAAAATATGTGTTATACAACTGCGCTTAACAACAATGTAATTCTTGGTATATGATCTTTTAGAAATAAAATTCTGATTGGCTCATAATTTGTTCTGGAAGTAATTTCTTCATAGATTCGAACATAAAAATGATTTTTAACATAATATTAAATTAAACTAAAGTCTTTTAATTTACTAGACAAATAATACTGCCTAAAAATACCATAATGAGCATTGAAATAAGAAACTAATGTTATTTTCCATATCATAATTAAATAATCGCTTTATACCATGTGGAATAAATCAAAAGATAAATTGACAGAACAAAGTAAACAAAATATTTTTAAATCATAAACTGAACAAAAGAAAAGGTAATTTTCACTTTAAAGAAACTTAGGTTTCGCTATGTTTTTCTTGCATTGAAACTTCGTAGAGTTCTTCATCGTCGAGAAAGTAAATGACATTATCCGTCGCCAACGTCCGTGATACCTGCAAAGGAGGAGTGTTACTCCTATCAGATACTTCCAGATCTTGTTTTACAATTTTCGTATGAATAGAAGTAAGTGGAGCTGGAATGGACGTACGTTTTTCGCAACTGTGTACAACAATAATACCTAATAACAAATGTTGTCGGTTTTCTTCAATACCTGGACCATCCAGTGGCAATAGAGCTGATGGCAATTCTCTGCTACTTGGAAGGGGCATTATATAAAAATCTTTAATCTGAGACGAAATAGTACCTAAAACACCTAATCTATCACGACTGTTTAAATAGTTGTATAACATAATGTATAGAAATTTTTCCTCATTATTTGATGCCGTTAATTTAATGATCAGGATTTCGTTCATCGTCTTTTTCTTTATTTTATCGATATAGTCCCACACTGTGTCAGGCTTTACTCTACCAACAATATCGAAGGTATCAGGTAGACTCTCCATAAGTTCTTTGGAACTACCGCTCACATTCTGTGCGGTAACAGAAAATTTAGGACCGTCAGGCGTGTAAATACAACCCCGCCATACAGTCATTACGCCCTTTGGCCCCTCATTAACTTCAGATTCAAGAACTGGCTCTTTGACAAGTCCTTCACTAATATCAGGTGTTTTTATGTTAACCCTTGAACTAAGATGCAAGCGAAAAATGTGTCTGGACAGATGAGATTTCCACTTGGTCTTGTACGCACAGTAATCGCAACTGAAGGTCTTCTCAGCGGTGCACTCGTACACGTGATGTCTCTTCAACCTATGATGTGTCAGAAACATGCTTGGGCACTTGGAGCATTTGTACTCCTTATCTTTTTTCTCGTGCCTGACTTTGAAATTTGAGGTCTTTGATTGGTTCTTGAAACGATCGATGCAATGGATTTTGTTACCTACGTGCTGACGTTTTACGTGAGCGTAGATCTCGTAGGCAAAGAACTTGGTATAGTCGCAATAGGGACAGGAGAACTTATAGATCTTATTGCACGTATGCTTAATGTGCTTTCGCAGAATCTTTTTGGTCTTGAATTGGAAGTTGCAATCGTTACACGTGTACTGCGCTTTTTTGGTAATGCATGTTGTACTTTTTATGCAATTCTTTTTTCCTACATTTAGCCAGTCTAGAAGTCCGCGATTCTCTCGTGTTTCTATCATAGCTAAACTTTTCTTGGTCTCTTCTGATGAAGCATCGTCACTAGCTTCAGTATCTTCTTTAATTTTAGATGGCGTTGGTGGTTTTTCAGTCTGGAAGAGACGTGTGTGAACGTCTTCGTCACTTGAAAAACAAAGAACGTCTATTTCACAGTCCTGCTCTTCTTTTTGAATACGCAAGCATTGACCTGCATCAAATTTAAATACTTCCTCCTTTTCCACGCTGATGTCCACCGCTGCTTCAATAATGCCGTAAATATCCTTATAATCTATGTTCTTCTTTATTCCTATTACTGCAAATCAAAGAAAAAAAATAGTAAATGCTTTGTTGTGGGAGAAACTTTATGGACGATACAATATTAATACTTTCTTTTGTAATAAGCACGTACGACTTGTTGCTAGAGATAGGCATACATAGATGGTAATGTTTTACCGCAAAGTTTCATCTATCTACTTACTAACACAGGACAATAAACCGTCACATGACATTAATTTGATAATAAATAAATACTAAAATTTACAATAGATGATATTTATTCTTACATTTTTACAAGTAATTAAATTTACATACAAATACGCTTTCAAAGAAAATATACGACAATATATTCGCATGTAGATATACAATCCAAATGTAGACTAACCAATAATTCGGAGATCATTTAGAAAAAATTACATTACAAATTACAAAATATTCGTTTTATAAATACATCTCAATAAATATCAATCGCATCACAAGCCATCTAGAAATCCTTCTTTCTACGGCAACTCGAGCCATCATCCAATCATGCCGTTATCATCGTTATAACACCTGTGCCATTTGGCCATGTGAACCTTCAGACTGCTTATCGTCGAGTACGTCGAGTTCGGGCAGATCAGGCAAACGAAGGTCTTGCAGCACTCGTGCTTCTTATGCCACTTCAATCTCCTGTCCAGTCCGTAAGCCGCGGGACAGGCATTGCAGCGATACGGACCGATTCTCCTCGAGTGACTGGAATGGCTGCCCTTGGCGACGCTATCAATGGTAGCGCTACAGTAGACCTCGCGACCCTGGTGCACGGTTTGCAGATGATCTAGCACCTCGTACGAGTGCTTCTTGTTGACGAACTCGCAATAGGGGCATCGAAAATCGCTCAGCTGGCAGCATAGTATCATGTGCTGACGGAGAAGGGCCAAGATGCTGAAGGTATGCCGGCAGCGTGGACATTGGTTGCGATGGCCCTCAAGTAGTGTATCATCACCGTCTGCGAACAAAAAGGTAAGGTTGGTCGTCGTTAGAGTGTACAACTGTGTGTCAATATGGGGTGAGAGAGGGGAGAGTTAATTTAAAGACGTTAATTGAGATTGAACACGGTCGGATGCAGCTTTGATGAGGGGCTCCGATGATGGTATTGGAGTGAAATTGAGATTGTGAATCGAAGTGGTAAGCTGCACGGTTATGCGAATAATATTATAGTGGTGACACAGAAAGATTATGCTGCAAATGACCGTCTGAAATTATAACGTTTATAGTATATTATATTGCTTACTGTACGGGACATTTATGAGGAATTAAAAGAAGAAAAAACTAAAGGGTAAGTAAAAATTACTGTATTTAATAAAGGATGAGATCGACACACTTTATTAGACGGAATGTAGACATAAACATACATATAGTAAATAATACATTACTTTATAAATTATGTACATTAATTGCGCGCCAAAGTAAATAATATTTACTAGTAATAATACATTATACTGTATGAAAAATAAAATTCATTAAAATTAGCGAAGAACTCGTAGATAAGTAAACTGGAATATATAAATATATAAATCTATTCGTATATATTAAAACACAATTTTACTTCTCGCTTAGTTTATTAAAATTAGCTTTGATTTAGACACTCGAGTAATTGATTCATTTCACACAAGTCTCTTGGTCGTGGACTTAAAATAATACTGTTCAAAGCTTTTAATCGTTAATGCGCGAACCGTCGAACCAATCGACAAAATAAATTTCGCTGCTCTTGTGGACATTGCGAATGTGCCTCTTTATCTCATTCTTGTACCTTTTGGGTCCAAACTTACAGTACGGACACGTGATCCTTGCGTAGTCGCAGTAATTGAGGTTCATGTGGCGCCGGTACTTGACCTCCATCTGGAAACGCTTTTTGCACTTGTCGCACGTGTAAAGGGTCCTTCCCTTTGAGCTTCGCGTTGTCATCTTGTTTGTCGCCATCCTTGTCGTCATCTTTGTCGTCATTGTCGTCGTAGTTGTCGAACTAGACTTGTTGCTCACGCCCGTCGGTTTGATCGTCTGAACTAAGATGAGTGGCTGTTTGATTTGAAGAGGGTCTTCCTGATCCTCGGCCGGTAGATCGTTTAAACTGTCCAGAATATTCAGCTCGAAGTTCACCTCCTCCTTGATACGCGAGAATGCCGCCTCTGTAGAGAAAGGTTTCGAAATATTAGTTCGCGATGTGTGTATAGACTCGGAAGCTGAGCAATCTGTTGTTGAGGAATGGAAGTACGGATTTTAAGGAGTGACAAATACAAATAAAATTTTTTTATTTTTTTAATAGTAACGAATGAGACTACGAATTCCATGCATTAGAATGATACCATTAGATCGTTATAAACAGCGAATCAACACATATGCGTATAATGTTAGTGTGAGTAAGAGAGTTATGGTTATTAGAAAGTTATAAAAATAAAGATTTTTATACCCGTAATACCAAAAGCAAAAGAAAAATTATCAGTTTAATTGTTTTTTCTTAGGCCGCAGGGATTTTCTAGTCTGACTCTCCACCGGTCGACTCGGTTTTACTTTATTGTTAGGCTTTTATTTATCATTTACCGAGGATACCTCAAAGTCGTTCTCCACGTCGATTTCGAAGTCGCTTCCTCCTTCGTTATTTTTATCAACACTGAAACTGTAATAGAAGAACAAATGATTAAGGCTTTCATTATGCAGTAGGTGCAAGCGCCCGTAAAAACCTGCCAATATACATGACATATTCTTCGATGCAGATTGCGATGTGTAAGATACCTGATGCTTTGTTAATGTTATGGTGCTCGTTCGTCAGAGATTTGCTTGAAGCTCTAAAAGACTCAATGTTATGTATTTGATGTTTATTTAAGATTTGGGTTATTTGCAGTTCATTTATGTTATAAAGCGAATGAATAGGATTAGAGAGATAACGGTAAACTTTATTTAATCAAAAAGTTTACAAAATTTTTCTTACAAAATTTATACCTATAAAATATATTATAAAGCTTTAAAAGCTCAACTACTAAGTAGAATAATACCCTTTAATAAAGTAAATCATATTTTATATTAAAATATTAAATCTGTAATAACAAAAATAAAGATTCTTTGTGGCGATTACAATGCAATCATTTTTCTTAAATAAACGACTTTTTGTACTAGAAATGAATATAAGTTTTTTTCCATATAAATATTAACCTCGAAATATGGTAGGAGCTTCCTAAGACGCTAAAAGAGACCTCAGCTTTCTTATTTTAGTCAGTGAGACAAGGCTGTAAAAAAATTAAGTATTAAATACTTTAAAAGATATTTAATTCGGTCAACTATTTAAAACATTTTTAATAGAATCTCATTGGGAATAGCAATCTTCAAACATCTGATTAAGGCAAAATCTTATCTATTAATACTTTATTTGTACTAATTTACGTAGCTTTTAAGCCTGCACAAAATCAATGTTGTCAAATGTTATCGAAAGACGTTTACATATTATACATATACTGAGCAGTCTTTCCTCACAATAATTAAAGCTTCGAAAACAAAAAACAATGATTTATCAAAATTATAAAAAATTTACTACTAGTCATTAAAACTTAGTCAATTGTAAGTATTCTCTAGTATCTACTAAAAAATAATTATAAAACGTCCTCAACGATGCTTCTTCACATGCACCTGCATCCGGTCCCTTTTTGTCGTATTGTACGGGCACCAGACGCACGTGTACCTCATACAACAGTGATGATTCTTAAGATTTTTCGCCCTGAGCGAGGCACTCGGGCATTTCGAGCAAAACAACAGCTTTACTTTGGACTTAGCCGACCGCAGCTGCCTCGAGCGTTCCGTGTAACGAGGACAATACGTAACCGTAGCTCTACTGTAAATCAAATAGTCACTGTGCGTCGAGCATACGTGCTCAGAGACGTCACTCTGGTCCGAGGCTTTGAAGTTACAGTACGGGCAACCGAAGTCATTGATTACAAAGCACTTTCTCTCTCTATAAAAGGAGAATTTGGAAATCTTCGAGCAGATGCATGTGCTGCTGACGCTTTCAGCAGAATTTACCTTAGCCTTTGACTTTTGTTTACTAGCAATGCTACCACTGTTAGATTTCGAGTTTGGTCGCTTGGCGCTGTGCTCGCTGTCGCTGTTAGTGCTCGGTTTTACAATGCTTTTAGCGGAGCTAGCGTTAGTCTTTGTGAGTTTTTGGTTCGTGAGAGAAATGTTACTAACGGACCTCGTAACTGGTCGATCCTCATAATTGTCTAATTCCACTCGGCAGATTCGCAGTTTACGTAAGAGCATCAGAGGATCGACGGTCGAGGTAATTTTTGAACTTTCAGGATCGATATCCAGTCGTTTCAATATAAATGAGTTGTCCTTTTTGGCATTTTTTATCACAGATTTGGAAAATTCTTCTAAGCATTCGAACTTTATCCCGCTAACGTCAACGGGCTCATCGTCGAAGTTCATGATGTCGATTTCGAAGTCTTCATCTTCTTCCTTCTTTATAAGAGTCGAACCTGAAACAGAGGACAGTGCAGAGGTTCTATGGTGAAAACAAAAAGTGAGGAGAAAAATTAAATGCGATCCAACGTAAACATATACAAGACAGAAACAAGGATTAGCAACATAGGGAGATGTAAAGGTCTTAAATTAGAGAAATAAAGAGATTAACTTATGTTTCGGTACCTTTCTTGGACTATAGGTTTGCGCATATTTTCGTAATGATTAAAAGTTATTTGGTCATTGCTAATAATATTTTATTCATTCAATAAGGCCATTTAGTTCAAAATATACACTACAAAAGAACTATCTTGTTCTACTAATATGAGTTACATATAGAGCGCATCGCACGCGTTCAAAGTACAATTATATAATATATTCTTATGATCAGGAAATCGAACGTGTGCGCGGTTCGAACATTGTGAACCGCCGCACATAACAACGGCGGAGCAGCTGTTGTTTATTGTTTGTAAATAGTTTAGTTTTGATTTTGAGTGTGACCTTGACGCTTGGGTTCAAGTAAAATAAAGTTTCAATGTATTTTTGTAATCGTGTGTTACATATTTATTTATTACCCGAACCCGGATCTAACAATATGTATTTTACTTATTTCTAATCATCTAAATAAAAAAATTGGACCTCAAACTTTAATGTCTGAAAATATCGTAACACATCTTATAAAATGTAATAAGATATATATATATGATTATATAAACTACTATATTAAGATAAATCAGCATATGGATAATAATCATATAAAAAGAATAAAAAAGTAAAAAGGTAAATCATATAAAAATACAAAAAAAAAACACCTACAAAATCTTCAACGTAGGAACATCAAAAATTGAAGAAAGAAAAACATAAAACGGTCATTTTTAAGATTTCATAACCAAACAAAACTAAATCAGATCATCGATAACGGAGTCGTCGTCGTCGTATCAAATCTTCTTGTTGTGCACGCTGCTACAATGCTTCTCCAGTGAAGTCGTGGTCGACGCGCTGTGCTTGCACCACAGACAGGCATAGCACGTACGGCACTCGCTTTTGAGATGGGTAATCCTGCGCTTGATGCTGGCAAAGGAGCTCGGACAGCGGGGACACGGATACGGGCCGGAGATGAAGTTCCTCACCGAGTTCGGCTTGGCGTTCGTCGAGCTCTCGAATTTGACCTTGGCGTAGCGCTTAAACCCTGGATGCCTCTTTCCGACGTGCTTCAAGAGCTTGCTGGACCAGTCCCGAGTCGTGTAGTCGCAGTGTGGGCAGCAGTAGTCGTAGAACTTGGCGCAGCGACGCAGATGCTCGCGCAGAAATGATTTCGAGTTGAACTCGCGGTCGCAGTTGTCGCAGGTGTAGGAGGGACTTTCGATGAAGAAGCGGACGGATTTTCGCCTTGAGTGGCTGTCGTTGCTGTTGTTGTTGTTGTTGTTGTTGGCGATGGTGGATTTTATGGGCGAAGAGTCGATGTTTACCACGTCGACTTCGACGTCTTCCTCGATTTGGTAGAGTTCCTTTGAGGGTTCCTTTTCTACTATTGGCCTGGAATCTTTGCTGAGGCAGTTGAGCTTAGACATGAAATTCGGTACTAAAACATATGGTGAAAATTCGAGTGCGTGAATAAAAAAAAAAGCAAAAAAAATTTTGGTGAGGTAAGGTGAGATTGCCGAGGAATAAAAAGCTTTGAAAAGTTCACTAAAATGACAGTCATGCAGGACTTTAACGGTTTTTGAAAAATTTCTTAATCTAAATGTATAGATGTAAAGAAATAAATTATGCGAATGACTTTTAATTTTAACTATATTTTTCATAATTAAGATGTATATGTCACAGATTACTTATATTTATACACTAATGATAAATAATAATGATGAATTCATAAGATTTAATAATACTGCTACTCGTAAAAGAAAAAGAAAAACATTACGAATAATTACTTTTGGGCTTGTACAATATGCAAGTAATCGCTTTCAGCAGTTCTTCCGCATTCAGTGAACGTGAGATACAGTCGTAGTCTGAAAAACAAAAAAGAAAAATATAACGTCAGAATGAAAACATAAGAATCCAATACAAAAAGAATGGCAATACAAAAGTCGAGGCAAGCACAAACAAAGTCAGGTTTGGGGTAAAGTTAAAAATGAAAAGAATATGGACAAAGGGGAATTTTTGAATTATATTGCAATTCATGCATCCTGGTGTACAGTTATTATAATTAGAATAATTCTGAAATAATTGTAAAGTAAACGAAATAATAGTTGAAAATATTTTATTATATGGCAATTATAATATTATAAACAGCCCTATCATATAATACAAAGGTAAAATTTTTTTGAACATATCTTTACTAATTTTCGCTAATGAATCTCTTAAGTTAATACTGTCATTGATATAACTCGTAATATTTCAAAATTGTATTCTAAATTATATAATTAATTTCATTATTTACATCATAGACTTTCATATAATAGACCATATAATTATATATAATTTTAATGAATCAATGAGAATCCTTTGGTAACATAATAATTATAGCAGATGCTGTAGTGATGCTACAGTCTTTTCAAAAGTCATTTCATTATTAACATGAGTATTGTCTTTTGGAAGTACAATTCATCCCTCTATTCTTGATAGCTTTCTCTCTGACGTCCAATGTTACATTCAAATATTGCACTTATGTACACTGTAATAAAGAACACTCGTATCAGTAAAAAATATAAATGTGTCAGTATAATTAATACCAATAAGAAAAGCTTTTCGTCAGTATTTTCAATTGTGATTCTGAGATAAAAATTATCTTGCAAATCCGCCAGCGTCCTAATTTTTCATCAATTCTTATTACAAATGATCGGTATATTACTTTTTTGAGTACACAAAGAAAATTTTTACCATACATCGCTATAACCTTTTCTAAGCTCAATCACATCCCAAAGAACAACACTGAACCACATAAACTTTTACGACAAAACAAACAGAAAACCATGAAGAACCAGGACAGCTGGCGTAATACCACGAAAAGCCTGCACAACTCACCGTTTCTCACTGCTCAGAAAATCTTTCGCTTGATGTCGCCCTCGACGTCGAAGAAGTAAACCTCGCAACCTCGATGCTGGCCGCGTATGTGTCTGCGCACGTGTGTCTTCACCTTGCTGCAGTAGTTACAGTAGGGACACACGAAGCGCGGCTTGCGGCCGCAGTAGTGGCGCAGATGGGCGATGAGGTTATGGTGCCACTCGAAGAAGGAGGGACAGCGGGGACAGGGATAGCCCTCGCGTTCGCCCTGGATCACGGTGGACGGTTGCGCAGTCGCCAGGGGGTCGACCTCGTACTCGTCTGGAAAAGAGAGATGATACGGGGTTGTCGGTCTGTTCTGGGTTGGTTCTGATTTCGTAAAAGAAGAAAGCAAGGAAGAAAAAAATAAAGAGCTGTTAGTGTGAAAGAGCTAGGGAATATTGGCAAAAAATTGAAGGTTACCGTGGGAGGTTGGCAGAAATTTCTTAGATCTTAGTCAGTTATAATGTGGGGATTCTATTGTCCTTGTTGTTGTTGTATCTTTTTAATTAGGTTGGATTAGTTGGTTTTTGGTACTTCATGCTCAGCGAATACTTGACTATGTGCTTGTTTACTTACTGCAACCGATAGGTGGTATAATGTACATCGGCAATAATTTTTAAGACTAATGACTATTTCGGTTATATATTTAGTTATATATACAATATAGGTGAATGAAAAAATACATTATACCATGTAATGAGATGAGCAATTTATTACTTAATGTTACATGAAATTTAAATATAAAATAAAAAAAAAAACATTAAATTGGTATGTGCTTATGAAACTCGATGATTGCAACGCATGCTTTAAAAAGAAAAAAAAACGATAAAGATTGCAATGTTTTAAGAGTGGATCATTACAGACCTCTCTTGTAATTCTTACAGCTACAAAGCTATTCATCCAAATACTCTAATTTTGCCCAAAGCCATTAATAAACTTCTAATCATTAGGATCTAAAACATTAAAAACTGACAATTTAGAACACAAGTATCATCTACAAAAGAAAACATACTACATTCTGCGCGATGATTACAATAAAAAAGAAAAATCTTATATAAACCAATAGAAAAAAACCTCCACTTAATCCACTTCATCTATTTAAAAAAAAAAAAAAAGATCAGTTGGCTTTTTAGTAACAATCGCGCGAAATCCCGTCAATCTGTACAAAATAATTGTATCGTATCAGTTCTCGATGCTCTTATCCGTGATGCTCTTGTCCTCGTCCTGTTTCCTCCCCGAGGGCTTTTCGTTGGTATCGCTCAAACACAGCCAGTCGAACTTGCGTTTGCGGTGCATCGTCTTCCAGTGTTTACGCACACTCTCCACGTAGTGGGCAACGTAGGCGCAACGTGCACAACCGAACCGCGGCTCGAAGCCGCACTCGTTCTTGAGGTGGCGTAACAAGGAGCGCTTTTGCACGTAGGCCTTGTCGCAGCCGGCTTTCGGACATTTATGCTTACGTCGAGCCACGACTGCGGGATCCTCGAATTCTTTGGTTCTTGACTTGAAGGTGTAGGTTTCGTAAGGTCCGCGTCGTCGTCCATGGCCCTTTGTAGGGATCTGAGTGGTCTTAGCGGTAGGCTGACGTTTTCCTGTATTGAATGAGGATGTAGGTTAAGGAGTGGGGTTTGTGCCTAAGATTTGAGCTCGTCTCACTTTGGCTTTTTTAATAGGATGTAAAAAAAATTAAAGAATAATAGAAAGCATGACTTAAGATAGCGATGTTGTGATAGTGTAAATGGAATACTAGTATTCGACGAGAAAATTTAAAGTGAGACGAATTTGAAGTTCAGTGCCAGATATGTTTTCCCAATACTCACTTCGTTTCGTCAGGTTTGGAAGCGACTCTTCGATGTAGTAATTTTGTCGTAAATTTGACGGAATAGCTGAGATTCTACTGCTACGCTTCCTTTGAGCTGTAAGAACAAAAACGTTTTCACGTATTGCCAAAAATTTAGTTTCTACTTATTCTTATTTAATTTACATGACTTACCAAGCCATTCCTTCACTTTCCTTTTCTTTCTTTTCGGATTATCGTCGTTTGGGTTTTCGGACGTGGTATTTTCTCCGGGATTCGACATTGGAAGATATACAGTCTCGCATTTGGGCTTTACATCTTCGACAACGAAATCTGTAACAACATGGTTATATTTCATCATATTTAAGTCCATAAGTTGAATCGTAGTCTTAGGAAATGAGCAGAATTATTATAAAAGTTCACAGGCTATGCAGGAAACGGTAAGAGGTTGTTGACCTTAAAAAAGTGTATGAAAAATCTGATGGAAAGAGACTTTTTTTATTTACTAACAAAATACAACATTATGCCGTCACTAAGATAATTAATGAGTTTCAATCTGAGCAGTAATACTAGATCCATCCTTTCAAAGTAGTGATGGAAAAAAATGAATTAATTATTGAATGTAATTTGCTTTACTATCGTATATCTGCATCAGATCTTTTCAATTATTCAGCAAAAACAAAACAACTGATTGCTTAATGTTACATGAAATTTGAACATGGATCAAATTAATAACCGTTAAACAGGTATACGATTACGAAACTCGATGTTTATAATGCATGCTATAAAAAAAAACAAAATTATTGATTTTTCAAAAGATAATTATAAATCAACGATGTGAACTAAAACGTTGACTAAAACGATAAAAATTGTAATGCTTTAAGAGTCAATCATTACAGACCTCTCTTGTCATTCTTACAGCTACAAAGCTATTCATCCATACACTCTGATTTTGCCCAAAGACATTAATAAACTTCTAATGATAAGTAGCTAAAATATTAAAAACTGCCAATCTAAGAATATCATCCACAGAAGAAAACATACTACTTTCCGCGCGATAATTACATTCAAACAGACAAAATCTAATATTAACTAAAAAAAATTTTTCTCTTAACCCACTTCTTGTATTTATAAAAAAAAGAAGTTCAGTTGTCATTCTCGTAACAATAGCGCGAAAACCCGTCAATCTATAAACCCATCAATCTGATACAAAAAAAATTGTATCGTATCAGTTCTCGATGCTGTTATCAGCAATGCTCTCATTCTCGTCGTGTTTTCACTTCGGGCTTTTTGTTGGTATCGCCCACATACAGCCACTTGAACTTGTACTCCGGGTGCAGCTTCTTCCAGTGTTTACGCACGTTGACAACGTACTTGGCGACAAATGCACAGCGAGTGCAACCAAACCGCGGCTCGATGCCGCATTCGTTATTCAGGTGGCGAAGCAACTCAGATTCTCGTATATAGGCCTTGTCACAGCCGGCCCTTGGACATTTATATTTACGTCGGGCCACGATTTCGGGATTCTTGGAGTGCGTGGGGGCCTGCTTGAAGGTGTAGGTTTTGTAAGGTCCTCTCTTGGTCTGTTTAGAGGTCTTAGAGGTAAGCTGCTGTTTTCCTGGAATGAATGAGTATGTAGGTTAAGCGGTGGGATTTGCGTCTAAGATTTGAGCTCGTCTCACTTTGGCTTTTTTAATCGGATCTAAAAAGAATTAAAGAATAATGGAAAGCATAATTTAAAATAGCCATGTTGTGATAGTATAAATGGAATACTAGTATACGACGACAAAAATTAAAGTGAAAGGAATTTGAAGTTCAGTCGTAGCTACGCTTTCCCAATACTCACTTTGTTTCTTCATGCTTGGAAGCGACTCTTCGATGTAGTAATTTTGACGTAACTTTGACGGAATCGTTGAGATTCTAGTGCTACGCTTCCGTTCAGCTGTAAGAACAAAAACGTTTTTCTGTATTATCAAAGTTCAGTTCCTACTGATACTTAGGGTGACTTCACCAGTGAAGGAACGAATAAGGAAATTGTAACTTTTGTTATTTAATTAAGTAGCTTAAAAATGGATTAAAAGTAAAACCCTTTTGAAATTTATATTCCAAAATATTCAAACTTTACGTCGGTGAGCAAATTTTGAATAAAGAATCAAAGTAAAAATTTTATTTAATGGAAATCTGTAAATATCTCCTAAACACCAGTAAAGGAACACGCAAGATTGGTATCTAAATACGTGTCACCAGTGAAGGAATACATTGCCAGTGAAGGAACACTTAATAGCGGCGATTTTATGATTTTATTCTTAACAAGATAATTTTTTTTATGCAGAATCTTTATATAAAATGAAATAAAAAATTTCAAGGATTCGAAAATTATCGTCATGTTAGATAAGCAATACATAGAAAGCTTGATATTTTCATATATATAAAGAAAATGTTCGTTAACTGGTGACTGTTCCAAGGCTGGTGTAGTCACCCTATTTAATTTACATGACATACCAAGCCATTCCTTCACTTTCCGTTTCTTTCTTCCCGGATTGTCGTTGTTTGAGTTTTCGAACGTAGTATTTTCTCCGGGATCCGACATTGGAAGATATACAGTCTCATATTTGGGCTTCACATCTTCGAAGCAATCTGCAAAAACATGGTTATATTTTGTCACATTAAAGTCCGCAAGTTTAATTGTAGTCTTCGGGAGCAAGTAGGATCATTATAATAGTAAAAGTTTATAAGCTACGCAGAAAATTTATAGGAGGTTATGGACTTAAAAAAAGCCTATGAAAAATCTGATGAAAGGAGATTTTTTTATTTACCAACAAAGTACAAGAAAATAAGCTGTTTCAAGCAAGGGTGAGGTGTTCAACACGAGTCGGAGTCCAGGTCACCGAAGTAGAAGGCACCCGAGACAAGGACGAGTGCTTAAAACCTCACCCGAGTTTGAAATAACTTTCTTCTCCTGTTACACACCATATTTTTTGTAACGAAAGCAAGATAGAGTTTTTTTATGCATGGAAATTGATTAGGTGATTGTGCATTCCAAATCATGCACAACACAGTTAATAAATATTTTCTGCGCTTTAGCGGGAAATAATAATATTATCTTTCCCCTTTTCAAACCAAGCTCGAAATACACAATTTTGTACTCATCTTACAGACATGGAAAAAGGCTCATTTCATGCTCGTCAAGAAAAAACATAATTAATGAGTTACAATCTGAATAGAAGTACTAGATCCTTCCTTTCAAAATCGAGATGAAAAAAATTAATTCTTTATTGAATGTGATTTGCTTTATTTTCGTGTTTCTGCATTAATTCTTTTCAATTCTTTAGCAAAAAAATAATTGATTGTTTAATATTACATGAAATTTGAACCTTAATCGAATAGGAAACTGTTAAACTGATATGCGATTACGCAAGTTAATGTTTGCAACGCATGCTATAAAAAGAACAAAATTATTGATTTATCGAAATATAATTATCAATCAACGATATTAAGTAAAACATTGACTAAAATGGTGAAATTTTCAATACTTGAAGAGTCGATCATTACGAACTACTCTTGTAATTCTCACAGCTAAAAAGTTATTGTCCACACACCCTGATTTTGCCGAACGACATTGATGAACTTTTAAAGTATCTAAAACAGTAAAATCTGCCAATCTAGTACCACAAATATCATTCACAGAAGAAAACATACTACTTTCCACGCGATGATTACATTAACCCATTAATGCGCAAATGCACATTTTTGTGCACACATTTTCAAGTACACAATTCTATTAGAAAATCAAAGTTATTTTTGTCCAAAATCCTGTATAGAGGGGTTTCGAGGGTGCTCTTTCAGAATCTGCAACTTGTTTTGTAAAAAAATTCAATAACTTTATTTTTGTGTTTTGAAAAAAAATCAAATATTTTTTATAATTTGTTTTTCTTTTACTCAATTTTTGTTATTTTTTCTTCATTTGGATAATCTAATTACCGCCAGAAATCGCGGTCCGAATGTCTGACGTTTCCAAAACACTGGTTATAATCTTTTTTCCCTTCTTAGTTTTATCAAAATGGCGGTTTTTGTGAAACAGCGTGATGTTAAATTTCATGATTTTTTTTCTCGAAAAGTATGAACTTTACGAAAAAATGTTGTAGATCAAAAAATGCTAAGAATTACTCAAAGAATACGTATAAATTTTTTCAGAAGGTTTTGAGCCAATTTTGAATTTTTGAATTTTGACGATTTTTGAAAAATTAAAAAAATGGCTCCAAAACTTCTGAGAAAAATCGTACGTGTTTCTTTAATGATTCTCAGCACTTTTTATTCTATAAAATTTTTTCGTAAAGTTCATTCTTTTCGAGAAAAAAAATCATGAAATTATGTGTTTTAGCATTTTTTGTTCTATAACATTTTTTCGTAAAGTTTTCGAGAAAAAAAAATCATGAAGTTTACTACCTCTATAGGATGTTTTTTGCTGCTTCAGATATATTTTGTACATCTAGATGTCAGCGATAACATGTACTACGATTTGTATTACTCTGAAATAAATAAATAAATAAAAAAATAAATAAAAAAACATCACGCTGTTTCACAAAAACCGCCATTTTGATAAAACTAAGAAGGGAAAAAAAGTTTATAACCAATGTTTTGGAAACGTCAGACATTCGGACCGCGATTTCTGACGGTAATTAGATTATCCAAATGAAGAAAAAATAACAAAAATTGAGTAAAAGAAAAAAAAATATAAAACATATTTGATTTTTTTTTTCAAAACTGAAAAATAACAAAGTTATTGAATTTTTTTTACAAAACAAGTTGCAGATTCTGAAAGAGCACCCTCGAAAACCCTCTATACAGAATTTTGGACAAAAATAACTTTGACTTTCTAATAGAATTGTGTACTTGAAAATGTGTGCACAAAAATGTGCATTTGCGCATTAATGGGTTAAAAAAATACAAAATCTTATATTAAAAAAAAGAAATCAGTTTGCTTCCTCTAAACGATCGGTCAAAAACTCTTCAATCTGTACAAACAACCTATCTCTCATCAGTCATCACCGCTCTCCTCCTCGACGCTCTTCTTCTTTACTTCCTTCTTCTCCTGGTCCTGCTTCTTCATCACGGTCTTTCCACTGGTACCGTTCAGATTCGGGCACTTGAAGTGCTTGCCGCGATGGGTTCTCTTGCAGTGTTTGCGCACACTCTCCTTGTAGCGGGTAACGAACGCGCAGTGAGCGCAACGAAAGCGCGGCTCGACGCCACACTCGTAGTTGAGGTGGCGGGTCAAGTAGATCTCCCGCACGTAAGCCCTGTCGCAGCCGGGCCTAGGACATTTATGTTTACGTCGGGCCACGAGTGCGGGATCTTGATCCCTCCAGAGCGTGGGGAACGGCCTAAAGGTGTAGGTTTCGTAACCGCAGCCTCCGTGTTCTTGATATTTTTACGGGTCTCAGAGGTGATAGAGGTAGGCTAATGTATTCCTGTAATGAATGATGATATGGGTTAAGAGGTCGGTTTGCGTCTACGCGCTATTTGTGCTCGTCTCACTTTGGGTTGTTTTAGCTGATGTATGGAAGATTTGTAGAATAAAGGAAAGCATATATCAATATAAGGTAGATGTCCGTATTAGTGTGGGTTTAAGAAACTCTTCAGTTTTGCCGCATAATAATAGACTATTTAAGCTGTATCAAAGATTCCGGGCGGTTTATATAGATAATAAAAGTAATAATCTACACGAAACAATTTTTTTTATAGAAAAATATTAATATTTACGAAAGTTACAAGCAATATAAAAAAAAAAAATTTGTACGCATTTGTGTGCCCTAGCAGACAACAAAGTACATTTTTTTGTGCCCCGTATTAATGTGGATGTACACGTTTGTGTGCTCCACATTAGTGTGTCTTGATAATATTATCATTGCCAACAAAATTATTTTGTTAACTGTAGTGCATCAATTTCTAACCCTTGTTTATATTGAATGTTAATTAATTCCAATACGGTAAAAACTGCTGAAGGTCGTCAATGCGATATGAAACAACGTTTGTGAGCAGACATCCTAACCTAACTTTTCTGTTCAAGCGCCGATACAAGCATGCTCGTATTGTATTTGTGCACACACAAATCTGGACAAGTCGTTTTTCACTGCCCTATTAGTAGACACCATTAATTAAATATTAAAATCAATTGAAAACCTTTATATTAAGGTTTATTATATAACATAATATTATTTTATGATATAATCAATTGTATCCCACATTAAAATCCTTCCGAAACATTATTTAATGTTACTTTTAAAAATGTCATTTCTTAGCAAGTTTGGACAAGGAAACACCGTGACACACCGCAAACCGTGAAACATATTTTTCAAAGTTCTTTTTTAATGTTATAGTAAATGAAAAAAAATTAAGTAATTAATTCTATTTAAACTTAATTAACTATACTTTATGAAAAAAATATTTTAGTGTTACGTTTTTACTCGTTCATTTCTAGAATATGTTTTAA